>CM022952.1:14040497-14255497 GCA_012931725.1 Litsea cubeba
ACAATGAAGATTTTTTCTAGTGTGAGGAATTCCATTGAAGATGCATGCTTTTGTGCTTTTTAAAATAACTAATTTGAGGCTTCGCTGTCTATTATTTGAGATGAAATACTTCTCTATCATATATAAGAAGCCCAAGAGATAGATGTCTTGCAAGTTAGTATAAAAAAATGTCTTACAAGTTACAACTAAACTAAATTAATATATCATGAATCCATTTCAGCAAATATGAAAATAGGCTTGTGATTGCCTGCCTTCCTACACCAACGACTTCAGTTCCTTCTGAGCTATATGATTTGCTATTTTACAGTTTTTAGTTCAGGCTTCCCTTTCTTTATAACTATAGAGAAATGAGGGATTTAAAAAGCAATGTCCATCTCTTGCCACTAATAGTGTGAGACCCCAATCCGTCTAGGTAATCCCTTGAGTCAAGACCAGGTCAAGTGATCCTGTGAGCCAAGAAAGGGGAATCCGCAGGGGTAAGGGTGGAGTGCTGCCGTTAGCATTGTGAGGTTTTGTCCAAGTCTCACATCGGAAATATCCAAGTCCTGACCTTAGGCTCATAAAGGCAAACCACGTCTTAACTCTAAAGGGGAATCTGCAGGGGTAAGGGTGGAGTGCTTCGGTTAGCACCGTGAGGTTTTGTCCAAGTCCCACATCGGAAATCTCCAAGTCCTGACCCTAGGCTCATAAAGGCAAACCCCGTCTTAACTCTACATGACGCATTTTAAAACTGTATAGCAAGATTGGGTTGGAATCTCGTGAGCCAAGGTTGACAATATCATGTGGATAGTGGGTCCGGGTCGTCACAGAATGGTATTAGAGCCGAGAAAGGCTCTATTTCTGGTGGGGGAGACTGTGAGACCCCAATTCGCCTGGGGAATCCCTTAAAAAAAGACCGGGTCAAGTGATCCTATGAGCCAAGAAAGGGGAATATGCAGGGGTAAGCGTGGAGTGCTTTGGTTAGCACCGTGAGGATTTGTCCAAGTCCCACAGCGGAAATATCCAAGTCCTGACCAGGCTTATAAGTTAAACAATGTCCTAACTCTACATGACGCGTTATAAATCCATGCGGTAAGATTGGTTTGGAATCCCATGAGTCAAAGCGGACAATATCGTGTGGATAGTGGGCCTGGTTCATCACAGAAAAGTGTGAGACCCCAATCCGCCTGGGTAATCCCTCGAGGCAAGACTAGTTCAAGTGATCTTGTGAACCAAGAGAGGGGAATCCGCAGGGGTAAGGGTGGAGTGCTTCGGTAGTTCGGTTAGTACCGTGAGTCTTTGTCCAAGTCCCACATTGGAAATATTCAAGTCCTGACTCTAGTTATATATGTGCGGCCTAGCCTTGACTCCACACGAGGCCTTTTAAAACCGTGAGGCAACATTGAGTTGAAATCCCATGAGCCAAAGCTAACAATATCATGTGGGTAGTGGGCCCGGGTTCTTACAAATAGCATATTTGGATTTTCAGCTACCAAGTTATTTGCTGTATTTATGTTGCTTAAAAGTCTTTTTTTCCCTTCTTGCTCTTTCTAATTTTTCTCCAGAACACAATGTGGAAACAGGTTTTATGTATTTCTTAAATAGATTTCACACCTCTTTCAAATCTCTCTGGTTTTTTTTTGAAGTACAACTTTTTGTGCTTAATGTATGCTATGTTAGAAACTAACTAATACCAAACTTATAAAACAAATTCTGATGAATGGTGCATCAAACATTATATAAAATGTTTCTAAAATGTTTCACTGTTATCCAGTGCGAGGCTGTAGGAAAAGTTGCAGATGTTATTCAAATTCCAGCTTTCCTCTGCCGTCAGGTCAGTGTTGGCATAAATTTTCAATCTTTCTAACAAAATCCTTCAGTTTATCTGAGTGTAAGTTGATTGTTTGTTCAGAATTAAACTTTCCAAGGTTTTTCTTTCATAATTGAGTGTTTTGTATTACTTCTATTTATAAAAACTGGTGCCCTTTCTCAACAGACTGACCTTCTAGTTGCAGCTGCGAAGACTGGAAAAATCATCAACATTAAAAAGGGACAGTTTTGTGCTTCTTCTGTAAGTTTTCTGATAGAAGCATATCATGGTGTTCATTAATACAAGGTTTTTTTTTTTTTTTTTTTTTTTTTGTAATTAAACCAGATAGAGCGTTTTTGTAATCCTGATTATTAACAATCATTTAATATCAATGGTTTTGGTACTTATCCTGTTGCAACCTGCTCAAGACATGCCTGCATAAATTTTGGTTGTATTGTGTAGAGATGCTTGTTTATATAGAAAGAATATGTTATGGTCACAGAATTGCTTTGTATTAAGTATAAACATGATTATTGATATTTGGCAGGTCATGGTAAACTCTGCAGAAAAAGTTAGGTTGGCTGGGAACCAAAATGTAATGGTTTGTGAGCGGGGAACCATGTTTGGCTATAGTAAGTTAATTTGAACATTGCAGATTTAATCTGTCTCATTTTGCACTTGGTTTCTCAGACTTTGATTTACTTAGGTCTGTGAATGGTTATCTGATCCTTCTCAACAACAACAAAACCTGCAACTTAAGACCCAAAAGGACAAGTATTGGTCCTGGCTGCAACACCTGACTGAAATGATAATGATGGACCTGTCTCACCCCCATATACATTATTATCAATGTTGTTGTACTATATTTTTAGAATATATATGGTTTAGAACTGATGGAACCAACCCGATTCAATCCAGGCATGGACCTGTCTGTGTTGATACCTACTTCAACCAACCTGATTAAATATGTATAATCGGGATGGTTATGGATGGAACTCACCAAACCTAGAATTTTTTACAGACACAATTCAATTAGATCATCTTTTTTTTCTGATAATGATTAGAAAATATGTCGAAAGTGATGTTCCTACAGATATTTCCAACTTTCATTTGACTTGAAGCCTTGGAATGACAAATCATGAATCAAGGAAAATCATCATCGTCCTTCCCATTTTACTTTTATTTTTGGGTCCCATAATCATGAAAATGGAACCTGCTTGTGTGAGATCAAACTATATTATTCTCTGGCTTTAGAGTTATGTCTTAAATTGAAACTGTTATGATCAATTCAAAGGTCATCCTGAAAACTCATAATGTTTAGCATTAAGATAATGTAACATTCAAATACCTTGTGGTTTAAGGGAATATACATTATCTTTGAAGCTCACTTACTGTAACTTATGTATAAATAATTTCATAGTACTTTTTTAAGATTAATTTTCTAAACCTATATTCCGGGCTTCCTTTGCAGATGACTTAATAGTTGATCCACGCAACTTTGAGTGGATGAGAGAAGCAAATTGCCCTGTAGTAAGTAAATTACTTTTGGGCATGCTTTATTGTAATTCTTTTTGGTTATAGTTTCATTGTCGAAAGGTGCTTATTGTCTCAACCATGAGGATGTGAGCACGATTCATGTTATTATTAAAAAGAAAAAAAAATAGTCGGCCAAGATAATAGTTACCATTTAAAAAAAAGTCGGCGAAGAGAACAAATCATCATAAATTTAACATTTGTTGGTAAAAAGGCTACTTTGCCTTTTTTATTTTTAAAGAAAAGGGTCAAATGCCCATTTTGTCCCTCTCTTGTTTTTTTATTTTTTTTAAGAGAGCCCTTCCAGCATTTTCTTTTTCAAAATTGTCCTTTAGCCTTTTGACTTTATGCATACTTTTTAAAGAACTCATCTTATTTATATTAAATTATATATATTATTTTTCTGAAAAATTACTCTGAAAAGTTTCTCCGAAATTCTGAAACGATGAAATATTTCATTTTCTAGGTCAGACCGAAACAGAATTGACAACTATGGTGTCTCATGAATGTGTTACGAAATTCGGTTCGTTTTAGCTGAAATTTCCGAATAATTTCAGTTCATTCGCTCTACTGAAACGAACAGGACCCTGTAATTATTCGTTCCAATTTGTCCGATTCGGTCCGAATTTTATGATTTTGGCCCATTCGTCTAATTCATTGTCATCGGATTCATTCAATTATGCGCCCCTGTATTTAGGTTTCCTTTTTTTAAAATAGAAAAAATGAAAATTGAATGGGCTAAACATATTTTTTTAACTTAAAATAAAAAATAAAATTACCTTTTTTGGCCTTTTGGCTTGGAGAAATTAGTGGTCTCCAATGTGGAGCCGCCCATCTATTAAAATCTAAATAACTATATGGGCCCTATCGCCCTAATCAAATTTTATTCCAATAAAAATATTTTATTATAAATAAGCTAGCCAAGTTTCACTCTAATATGAAATAGCCCATCAAATATAAATCAACATATTGCATTCATTTAGTACAATAAATTAAATGTGTCATATATTATTTTTTCATATATATATAATATTTTTTTTCCAAAATATTTCACCGAACTCTCCGAATTGGCCAAAACATTTCATTTAGAGGGCAACAAACCGAAATGGTGCCCGAACCAAATTTCATAACACTGCTCAAGATCCATTCATGTTTCTTAGTAATTAAAAAAAAAAAAACATTGATTGTACTGATGTCTTGGCTGATTGCTTGAATGAGCTACAATTACTCTAATCAAGTTGTGATTACTGCATTAGTTCAGCCTATCTTGGCCACAGAACAATCTTCTATTACTTTTTAGAATCAATAATTTACTGTTATTTAAAATTTTGGGCTGCGTACCTGATAGAAATCTGTTTGAGTTTCCAAAAATTAAATTATGTTACCGAAATTCAGTTTCAGGCTTGAGGCTTACCGGTCCAAGTAAATCCTGATCAGACCAAAGTTTGGTCCAGTCTGACCCTGAGCTTTATAATTTTTGCTGGACCCCCCTTATATTGCATATACTAATTTCTTTATAATTATGCTTCAGAAAGATACTATTTAAAGAACTTTTGCTTTTGCTCTCTTGATAATAATTTATTCAATCTTACTGATGTCACTGTTGGTTACTTTTCCTTAATCTCTGTTGGTTGCCTCTATTTGCCTTTGTATTGTAGTTATAGTTTCTGTTTTAGTCATCTCTGTTTATTTCCTCTTTCCGTTGCTGTAATCTTTCTGTCCCTATGAAACCAAACCAAACCAAGCCTTTTCCCACTAGGTGGGGTCGGCTATATGGATTTGACGACGCCAATCAAATCTGTTTAGGGCCATGTCCTCCGTTAGATCCATGTAGGCAATGTCATGTTTAATAGTTTCTTTCCAACTTCTCTTGGATCTCCCTCTCCCTCTCCTACTCCTGGCAATCTCCATGCTTTCACACCTTTTAATAGGTGCTTCCGTTGGACGCCTTCTAACATGGCCAAACCATCTCAGTCGATTTTCTCTCATTTTATCTCCAATCGGTGCTATTCCTACTTTGCCCCTAATCTCCTCATTCCTAATCCTATCTCTCATTGTGATCCCGCACATCCATCTTAGCATTCTCATCTCCGCAACTTCCATCTTCTTGACATGATTATGTTTTATTGCTCAAAACTGTGATCCATATAACAACGCTGGTCGTACCGCCACCTTATAATACTTTCCTTTAACCTTGAGGGGGACTTTCCGATCACATAAGACCCCCAAGGCACTCCTCCATTTGGTCCACCCGGCCTGAATCCTGTGACTTACATCAGTATCAATCCCTCCATTCTGTTGCACCATAGATCCAAGGTACCTAAAGTTTTCTTTCTCTACAATCTTTTGTGTGCCCAAACTTACTTCTATGTTACCAGGTGTCCTACTTTGACTAAACTTGCATTCCATATATTCCGTTTTGCATCGACTTAGCCTAAACCCTTTTGTCTCTAATGTTTTCCGCCACAATTCTAGTTTAGCATTCACTCATTCTCTCATCTCATCCACTAAAACAATGTCATCTGCAAATAACATTCACCACGGCACCTCATCCTGGATATGTCTTGTAATCTCATCCATAACTAGGGCAAACAAGTACGGGCTTAACGCTGAGCCTTGGTGTAGACCAATCGTGATAGGAAACTCCTTAGTTTCGACGCCAGTCGTCTTTATAGATGTCACGACTCTATCATACATATCCTTTATCGCCTCAATATATGCGACACACACTCTTTTCTATCCCTATGAAAAGAATATCAAAATTAAGTTGAGATCACAAATGCCGTGATGGACTGGTTATATACTGCTTTATCCATTGCTGTGTTTGCTGTTCATCATTGTGAGTAAAAGCATAGAGCAGCTTTAAATTATTATTCAAAGTATACGGAGCCAAGCATGAGTTTATTGTCCATGCTTTCCTGTCATTACTTCTGTTTCTTTCCTTTTTTTTTTGGCTAAGCAGCAAAACTTTGTGTGAGACTGTATTCTTTTCCTTTAAATGTTCTTTATAGTAACATGTTCATGCCTGATGCTCATGCATTAACTAGTTTGTTTGCCTGATGTTTTGGCTTAACCACAGGTAGCAGATATTACACATGCACTTCAACAACCTGC
This sequence comes from Litsea cubeba, assembly GCA_012931725.1. NCBI lineage: Eukaryota > Viridiplantae > Streptophyta > Magnoliopsida > Laurales > Lauraceae > Litsea > Litsea cubeba. The sequence goes on from CM022952.1 coordinate 14,046,934, forward strand.
TGGAAAAAAGGTGTAGACCCTGTTTTGAAGTTAATGCAAAGAGCTGGGTTGAAATATGTTTGATGTCAGAACATCAAGCTTCTTTGTGATTATCATGTTTCATGACATTTCTATTGTAGACTTTTGATTTTGCATATTAAGCATGATTTCTTCGACTACTTGAACATGTTATGAACCCTTGTGCCCTGTAGAAACTCAGTACCTCAATTTTGTATGAGAAATTTAGAGGAAATACTAAGCAATTATTCTGATAAGTAGCTAATTTGTAACGCCCCACCCTACACACATGCATGATATTGTCCGCTTTGGCCCACTGACCTCACGGTTTTGTTTCTGATGGGCCTCAACCCATCAAAAGGCCTCATGCAAGGTAAGGGTGTAAGCTCTACATATAATCCCATTCACTTTCCTCTCTATAGTCGATGTGGGACTCCAGGGCGTCACATTCCACCCCCCTTAGGGCTGCACGTCCCTGTGCAGTAGCCTGCCAGCCCTCTTGGCCCGCCCACATGGAAACCCGCCCACATGCACCAAACCATGGCAGGGACCCACACTCGAACTAGTCGAGAGTCGGCTCTGATACCATTTGTAATGCCCCACCCTACACACATGGATGATATTGTCCGCTTTGGCCTACTGGCCTCACGGTTTTGTTTCTGATGGGCCTCAACCCATCAAAAGGCCTCATGCAAGGTAAGGGTGTAAGCTCTACATATAATCCCAATCACTTTCTTCTCTATAGTCGATGTGGGACTCCGGGGCATCACATAATTGGTTGGACCTAGGTCTTTCTTTCCTCAGTATCTCTCTTAATTTCTGAGCTGGGTTGTTCACGATAGATGTATCTCACCTTCACAAATGAAAAAATGTACTATTTCAAGTCAACTCTCCTCCTGCATCAACAAATATTCTGCCATTCCTAAACTCTAGCATTGAAAATATTAGCAGTCCTCTTGAGTTTCCGGGTAAACGAGTCACTATCTGCTAAAAAAATACAAAAAACAATGTGGAAAAAGAGAAGAATTGTGCATTGCCTAAAGAAATACTAGATACAATGGGGGAAAAAGGAAGAATTGTTCATTGCACTGGCATTGACTTAGGGGGTTTATCATCTATGCACTTGATCACAGATAGATTGGCTTAGGCTTTGATGATGAGATGATGGTGGTTGTGGTGGTGGTGACATCTATGTGCTTGACAGATTCTGTTCCCAACATTTTATATTTCTGTATTTTCATATTGAGTGTAGAATCTAGGTATTGCTCGTAATATGTCATCTTCTCTGTTTTTTCTTTACTTGATTATATCACTTTAAGAAATTATCAGCATGCTCATGTTACCATTCAGAAAAAAAAAAAAAAAAAAATGAAGGAAAAAAAATCAAGCATGCAATACTTAAGGTACATATTATTGGTGTCTGTAAGGGAACTAAGTTTATCTGTTCTCTCATATAGCTGGAAGGTGGTGGTGTTGCTAGCGGAGGTCTCCGTGAACTAATACCATGTATAGCAAGGACATCTGTAGCAGTTGGAGTGGATGGAATCTTCATGGAGGTACAAAATCATTGTGTTTCTATTACTTTCCTCACTGCTTTTTTGTGTTGATGTTGCTTCGCTATTTGTGGGATGAGGAAAAATGGTTCCCACTTCTGACAGCTACCATCTTAAATCTCTTTTTTCCCCTGTTCACATAAGACCCAAACCAGTACAATAATGTCTAGTTGTCGACCTAAGGTCATGTTCTCTAATTGCAAAACACCTTAACCCTCATTTTCAGTATGTGGTTGGCATCTCCATCTTGTTTTTTGTGTGCCTCCTCTTCGTAAGCTTACAATATGACTCTTTACTTGTGGATCTTCTTCTCCCCTTATGCCTTAAATGTCAATTTGTGAGATGGAAAACAGAATGTGAATGTGATGAATTGTCGTATCCTTTGAGGATCGACTGAGCTTCATATAAATAGGGGCTGAAGGCCCTAATTACATACAATTTACACAATCATATCAAATCTAGATCCTAACAATTAGCTGCTCTAATTATAATCATATCAAATCTAGATCCTAACAATTAGCAGCCAAACTTAGTATGTACACGAGGCTTTGACTAATGATACATATACAGAATGGGCCTAAATGGGCCTGAACATCCTCATTAACACCCCCCCTCAAATTGATGCCGATGAGTCAACAAGCATCAATTTGTCAGTCAAGAATTGATGACGTGGTCGAGGAAGTGCTTTAGTAAAAATGTCAGCAGTCTGGAGGCTTGAGGAGATAAACGGGAGGGAAATAACATTGCGTAGATATTCATCTCTGATAAAATGGCAAGCCACCTCGATGTGTTTAGTTCTCTCATGAAATACTGGATTCTCAGTAATCCGAATGGCACTGGTGTTATTCGCATGTAATGGTGTGGAAGATTTTTGGGAGAACCCCAGTTCCTCGAGAAGACCACGAAGCCATATAATTTCGGAGCATGTAGCAGACATGGCCCGGTATTCTGCCTCGGTTGATGATTTGGACACTCTGTCCTGTTTCTTCACTTTCCATGAAATAAGAGCGTCACCTAAGAACATGCACCAGCCTGTGGTGGACCTTCGAGTATCAGGACAACCTGCCCAATCAGCATCAGAATAGGCAGACAAAGTCATCTGAGAGCCAACAGGAAAAAACAAGCCTCTATGAGAAGTTCCAAGAAGATAACGAATGATGCGCCGAACTGCTGCTAAATGTAGATGATGAGGTTTGGTCATATAGTGACTCATCAAGTTGACTGCATAACTGATGTCAGGACGAGTAGTAGTCAAATATATAAGACTACCGACAAGCTGGCGAAAATATGTCGGATCAGACAGGGGATCACCACTGTCAGTATGGAGTTTGAGATTCAGTTCCAGAGGAGTATCCACAGGGGTGGAGTTTGACAGGCCTGCGGATTCAATCAAATCCATGGTATACTTATGTTGATGTAAAATCAACCCTTTCTCGGAGTGATGAACTTCCAATCCCAAGAAATATTGTAGAGGGCCCAGATCCTTCATATGAAAAGATTGATGCAGAGAAAATTGGAGATCTTGAATCGTTGCTGTATCTGTCCCAGTGATGATAATATCGTCTACATAGACAAGAAGGATGGTGATTCCTGTTGATGCGTGATGCAAAAACAACGATGGATCATAAGGACTCTGCTGAAACTGTAGCTTAAGTAAAGCATCTTTGAATTTGTCAAACCATGCTCGTGGTGCTTGTTTTAGCCCATACAAGGATCGTTTCAGAAGAGCAACTTGATTTTCTGATGGATTTGTGAAACCTTGAGGTCAACGCATGTAAACTTCTTCCTTAAGATCACCATGAAGGAATGCGTTTTTCACATCAAATTGAAAAAGAGGCCAGGATTGAGAGGCAGCTATAGCAAGGATGGTGCGAACAGTAGTCATTTTTGCAACAGGCGCAAAAGTCTCTTCATAGTCAATGCCATATTCCTGTCGGTTGCCAAGGGCCACAAGCCTAGCCTTATATCTATCCAAAGTACCATCTGCCTTTAATTTAATAGAGTAAACCCATTTACTCTCAATAGGTTTTACCGAAGCTGGACAGGGAACAGTAACCCAGGTTTGGTTCTGCTGTAGAGCACTAAGTTCTTCTTCCATAGCCTGTCTCCAGCACTCCTGTTTTGCTGCTTGTGAATAAGAAGTAGGAATGGATACAGATGATAAAGTAGCAAAATATGAAGAATGAGAGAAGCCGTATCGATCCGGTGGACGAGATATACGAGCAGAACGACGAATAGCAAGTTGATGTGAAGTTGATGCTGGAGCAGGATTCGGGACCGGTTCTTGCAAATGGGGCAAAGTAGTGGGATCTGGTCCTTGTCGACGAGTATACACCTTGTCCGGATGAAATCGCAAAGGCGAAGGAAGACATTCATCATCAAAGGATGGTACTTTAGAAAAAGAGATTTCTGAAGATGAATCAGGATAAGACTGAAAAAAATACTGATGTTCAAAAAAGACAACATTTCTAGAAATGCGAATACGCTTGGAGGTGGGGTCATAACAAACAAAACCTTTTTGGTGGGAAGCATAACCAAGGAATGCACATTTTACAGATTGTGCGGATAACTTGGATCGTTCGTGTGTGGGAAGATGAACAAAACAAACACAACCAAAAGTGTGGAAATTTGTGTATTGTGGTTCAGTTTTGAAAAGACGAAAATATGGAGATGTGTTTTGAAGTTTTGGAGAAGGAAGTCGATTGATGATATGAATAGCAGTGGTTAAAGCTTCTGACCAAAATCTGGGTGGAACGGAAGATTCTAATAATAAACATCTGACCATGTCTAGAAGATGACGATTTTTCCGTTCTGCCACACCATTTTGTTGGGGAGTATAGGGACAAGTCCGTTGGGATATAATCCCTCTGTCTTGTAAAAATTCCTGAAATTGTTTGGACACATATTCCCCTCCTGAGTCGGTCCGAAGAGCCTTAATACATGTTGAAAATTGATTTTGAACATAACTCAAGAATTTTTTAAATACATCAAAAACTTCAGATTTGGCATGTAGAAAATAAATCCATGTAAACCGGCTATAATCATCAATGAAAGTTACGAAGTACTTATACTGTGAATGAGAAATAATTGGTGCAACACCCCAAACATCACTATGTATTAAATCAAAACTTTGGGTAGCAGAAGAGACATGTAAAGGAAAAAGGCAAAGTTTTACTTTTACCCAGCTTACAAGTGGTGCAATCAATAGCAACATCTGATGATAAAAACTTCATTTTATTAATATGACCAGAATTTAACAAAGATAACAAAATGGTTGAATTGGGATGGCCTAATCTATTGTGCCACAACTGCACATTATTCCTAGAAACAACTGATAAAGCAAACAAGGACATATCTGGAGTCGGTGTTACTATGTGAAGAGGAAACAAACGCCCACACTTAGGCCCCTTCACTATTACCTTCCCCGTCTCCTGATCCTGCACCACACAACCAGAGGAGGAAAAACAAACATTGCAGTTATTATCAACCAATTGACCAACAGAAATTAAGTTGGTAGAAAGATTTTTGGAACAAAAGACATCATGTAAAGGTAGAGAATGGGAGATATCACCAACAGATGTAATTGGTATAGTGGTTCCATTAGCAGCATGGACTTTAATCTGGCCATCATATGGTTTAATTGTGGAGAAATTTTTGGAGGATGATGTCATATGATTGGAGGCACCAGAATCAAAATACCAGTGAGAGGGAGATTGATTTTTACCAGATATACCAAGAGTGGCGAAAGCCTGGAGAATCATCTGTTGGATCATTTCAGGAGAGACTGGAGCAGCAGAAGCAGGTGCTGAAGAAGATGTGGAAGATGAATCAATAGTGCCAGTAGTAGTGAACGCCTGGTAAGCTTTCGGATTTCTGTTTGAGGACGTTTGCGGCATTCATTGATCGAATGTCCAGATGCCTTGCAATAATTGCAGATCCGCTGTTTGCACTGATTTGCAAAATGGCCGAAAGTTTGACACTTGAAGCACTGTACTTTACTCAGATCTCTGTTCAGCTGTTTCCCCTTGGAAGAATAACCAACACTGACAGAAGAGGTTGGTGATTGAAAGGCAGTGGGTACACTATAGGCAACATCAATGGTACCCGGACTAGCTTGATGGAGCGTACCAGAATGCGTCAATTGTCTCTGTTCCTCTCGCAGTAATTCATTGAGACTGTCATCCAGTGAAGGAGAAGGGACCCTATGTCAGAACAGAGAAGGAATAGAGATAGAGAATTCTTTGGGATTGAATGATCTCTTTGATCGTTCATTGCTTCTATTTATAATACATTGTAGCCTTAATCAAGGCAATCACTATGCAATTACAATCTAATTATCAATCTAAATACTAGGAAAGAATCTAATTACATTTCCTACTTATAGAATGAAAGGATATACACAATGATGATAGGCAATCAAGTCCCACGTGATTTATGGCATGGGCTTATTGTACATGGGCCATTGTATATGGGCCTTGGACCAAGTGGTACTAACATCCCCCCTCAAATTGATGCTGGTCAACGAGTAGCAATTTGCGAACCAGAAACTCATGACGTGGCCTAGGCAATCCTTTGGTGAAGATGTCTGCAAGCTGTAGTTCACTGGATACATGTGGAAGACTAATGACCTTACGATCATATTCATCCCGAATAAAATGACAATCCACCTCAATATGCTTCGTACGTTCATGAAAAACTGGATTTTCGGTTATACGGATGGAGCTAGTATTGTCCGCATGAAGTGGGGTAGCCGAGGTTTGAGGAAAACCAAGATCTGTAAGGAAGCCACGTAGCCAAAGAATTTCAGAACAGGCCGCTGACATAGCACGATATTCCGATTCAGTGGAAGATCGGGACACGCGTTCTTGCTTTTTACATTTCCATGAAATGAGGGATTCACCCAAGTACATACACCAACCCGTGGTAGATCTGCGAGTATCGAGGCATCCGGCCCAGTCCGCATCAGAGTAAGCTGTAAGTGTTAATGGTGTGCCAACCGGAAAAAATAATCCGCGTGTCAGGGAACCAAGAATGTACCGAATGATTCGTTTGACAGCAACCAAATGGTGATGCCGAGGTGTTGTCATGAATTGACTAACAACATTTACAGCATAGGAGATGTCTGGGCGAGTGATGGTCAAGTAAATCAAACTTCCGACTAAGCGTCTGTATAGTGTGGGATCAGATAGAAGATCACCATCATCTTTCCTAAGTTTCACATTTACTTCCAATGGAGTGTCCACGGGTGTGGCCTCTTTGAGCCCAGCCAGATCAACTAGGTCAGTAGCATACTTATGCTGATGAAGAAACAGTCCTTTCTTAGATTGGTGAACCTCAAGACCTAAGAAATATGTTAAGGGACCCAGATCTTTCATATGAAATGCAGTTTGAAGGGATGATTGAAGATTCTTGATCATATCACTGTGAGTGCCGGTAATGATAATGTCATCCACATAAACCAGAAGAATGGTAATAGCTTGAGTGTTTTTACTGATGAAGAGTGACGGATCATAAGGACTTTGAACAAATCCAAGTTGAAGTATAGTAGCCCGAAATTTCTCAAACCAAGCCCTGGGTGCTTGTTTAAGACCATACAATGATCGACGAAGCTTTGCCACCTCATTTTTAGAAGTAGAGTCATAGCCTTGTGGAAGACGCATGTAGACATCCTCTTTGAGATCTCCATGGAGAAAAGCATTCTTGACATCCATCTGATAAAGAGGCCAAGAGCGGGATGCAGAGATAGCCAGAATTGTGCGCACAGTGGTCATCTTGGCGACCGGAGCAAATGTCTCATCATAGTCAATACCATACTCCTGGCGATTGCCAAGAGCGACTAAGCGAGCTTTATAACGAGCCAAAGAACCATCAGGATGTAACTTGATAGAATAAACCCACTTACTGCCAATAGGTTTTATGGTAGGAGGACATGGAACAACATCCCAGGTATGATTAATATTCAGAGCGTCCAGTTCTTCCTGCATAGCCTGACGCCAACACTGATGTTGCACTGCTTGTGAAAAACTATTAGGTATCTGAACCGAGGACAGGGTGGCAATTAAGGATGTATGGGTGAAGCCAAATCGATCAGGAGGACGTGAAATCCTGGATGATCGACGGGGAATTAACTGAGAGATATCTGATGTTTGTGCAGGATCAGGCGCCGTGGAAGAAGATATATCTGGAGGCTCAGGTGCAGTAATAGGTTCCCGTCTACGCCTTTCATACACAAGAAGAGGTTTGATAGGGGTTACAGGTACAACCGGTGAATCAGTAAAACCAGGAACAAGTGAAAAATTAGGAGGTGAATCATGATCGAGAGAATGAGGAAAAAAATATTGATGTTCAAAAAACACTACATTACGAGAAATCCTGATACGTTTGACCTTCGGATCATAACAGACAAATCCTTTCTGATCATTCGCATAACCTAAAAAAACACACTTAGAAGATTGTGCAAAGAGTTTTGTCCGTTCTATTGGGGGAAGAAGAACAAAACACACACATCCAAAAACATGAAGATGAGAATAAACAGGATGCTTATGAAATAAACGAAAATAAGGTGTTTCATGATTTATACGAGGTGAGGGTAGCCTATTGATAACATGAACAGCTGTGGATAAAGCTTCTGGCCAAAATCTTGGAGGAACAGAGGATTCTAAGAGTAGAGACCGAACAATGTCCAGGAGATGTCTATTTTTCCTCTCAGATACACCATTTTGTTGAGGTGTATAAGGGCATGATTTTTGAGAGATAATTCCTTTAGTTTGTAAAAAAGTCTGAAACACATTAGAAACATATTCACCGCCTGAATCTGTACGAAGTGTCTTAATGGAGGTAGAAAAGTGATTTTCCACATAGGCTAAGAAAATTTAAATGTAGCAAACACCTCAGATTTTGCATGCAAAAATAAATCCATGTAAAACGACTGTAGTCATCAATGAATGTAACAAAATATTTAACATGAGAATGTGATGGAATAGGTGCGATACCCCATACATCACTATGAACAAGATCAAAACAGTGCAATGATGAAGTATTGCTGATGGGAAAAGGAAGAGTCTTGCTCTTGCCCATTTTACAACTTGAACAATTTAAGAACACATCTTTAAAAGAAATTTTATTATCAGATAGCAAACCAGATTTAAACAAAGACAATAAAGTGCGAGAATTAGGATGGCCTAAACGATTGTGCCATAATTGGCTGTTATGTGAACTAGAAGCTGAAAACAATGCAGAGGAATTCAAACTACGATCTTGTGTAGAAAGTTGTAATGGAAACAGACGACCACACTTAGGCCCCTTCGCTATCACCTTCCCCGATGCTTGATCCTGTATAACACAACCAGAACGAGAAAAAGAAACCGAACAATCATTATCAATGAGTTGTCCAACAGATAGTAAATTTGTAGATAACTGAGGAGAAAGAAAAACATGACTCAATGGTAATGAATGTGAGACCTCACCAATGGCAGTAATGGGTATACTACCAACCATCTGCGGTATTGATTCGGAGAGTTCCATCATAAGATTTTATTTGAGATAAGGTATCAGATGAATAAGTCATATGATTAGAAGCCCCCGAATCCATATACCAGGTGGAGTGTGACTGTTTGGTTTTACCCTGAGAGACCGAGAGCGGAAAAAGCATTGACAATCATCTGTTGGACCATGTCAGGGGTAACAGAAGGAGAAGCTGTTGAAGAAGAAACAGGTGGAGCAGGTGAAGCAGGCAACATAGTATTAGCAGCAGGACGTACAAAGGCAGAGGAAGACGCATCCAAGGTGGCAAGATTGGCTTTCTGTGAGGAATTGTGAGCTCGACGCCGACATTCAGGAAGAACGTGACCCTTGCGTTTGCAGTACGAGCAATATTTGGTATTGCACTGAGTGGGCAACATGTCCATATTTCTGACAACAATAGCACTGCACTTTTGTCATATCTCTGGGCAGCTGGGCGGAACGTGCAACATAGGCCGCAGTTACTGGAGCTGGTGATAGTGCTTGTTGAAGAACAACCTGAGTGTTAAGACGTTGTTCCTCCCGAAGGAGTTCCCCTAAACAGGCATCTATAGATGGGGAAGGCACTCTGCTCATCAGATTCGAACGAACTTGTTCAAAATCAGGTCGAAGCTTCATCAGAAATTGATCCCTTTGACTGGTAGAGTGTATGCCCTGAACTATTGCAATAGAGGCATCAGGAAGACTGGAGTAGATAATCTCAGTATAATCCGTCCATAAACGAATAAAATGAGAGTAGTAATCCTGAATGGACATGTTTCCCTGAGTAAGCTGAGAAAGTTCATGCTCTAAGTGAAATCTCCGAGCAGAGTTATCCTGTTGATATACTTGTTTCAAGTAATCCCACATACCTTTGGCTGATTTGTATGGCCTAAGGTTCAGGATGTATTGGGGATCGACTGATCCCAGAAGCCAAGTCATGATCTTTGCATCTTTGGTTTCCCATGTGGAGATGGCCTTGACATCATCTTTAGGTTTTGGGTCAGTCCCATCTATATGGCCCCACAATTCTTTCCCTTTGAGATAAATCTGAAATTGGAATCCCCAGGATGTATAGTTGGTTCCATTGAACTTAACTAGTGCAATTTCCGTTTTGTCCATTAGTAAAAAGACTCTAAGAATAGATATCAGGCAGCCAAAGAGAAAGAGATGACCAGTGCACACACAGGAAGCTGAAATCCAGAAATTGCGACAAAAATGACCCAAAAAATGGTCCAGACGACCCAAATTTTGGGTGTTTCTTCTATGCGTGGGCCCCACTGATTGATCTAATGGATCATCAGATCACTATGATGTAAGTAGTATCAAATTATCTTCCAACAAACCAAGTTTCACAAAGATCCATCCACAATTCAAGAAGTTGAACGGCTGAGATTAAAAAGATCTGTGAAAAATATAAAATCACAAAATGGATCCAAAATCCTACCTCTGATTCCTGAAAAATGCTGAAAAAATCTTCACAAATACCAGGATATATGGTCGACCAAGGCTGGAGGTACTGGGATGAGATGGTGATGATCGCAGGTGGGGCCCAGTTGAGATGCTCCAAGGTTCTGACGAGATCTTTTCCTAGAACCCAAACACTGTTCAGATTTGCTGTTGATTCAAAATCTTGGTCAGAAGATCTCTGATTGACTGTCGAGCAAGATGGAGTGATTTCCTTGATGAACTTGAGCTTATCTGAGGTGGGCCACCGGTGATCAGACTTCAAGATGTTGATGGAATACTATAATAACATGCACGAACAGTCACAAGTAGGGTGCCTGTGACTGTTACCAAGATTCGACAACAAGATCGAAGAGGAAAATTAGAAGAATAAAAGGTAGAAGATGAGGCTCTGATACCATGTCAGAACAAGAGAAGGAATAGAGATAGAGAATTCTTTGGGATTGAATGATCTCTTTGATCGTTCATTGCTTCTATTTATAATACATTGTAGCCTTAATCAAGGCAATCACTATGCAATTACAATCTAATTATCAATCTAAATACTAGGAAAGAATCTAATTACATTTCCTACTTATAGAATGAAAGGATATACACAATGATGATAGGCAATCAAGTCCCACGTGATTTATGGCATGGGCTTATAGGACGTGGGCCATTGTATATGGGCCTTGGACCAAGTGGTACTAACACCCTACTCATAAGATTAGATCTGATTGATTCATATTGAGGCCTTAATTTCATAAGAAATTGATCCCGATGACTAGTTGCTAGTATTACTTGCAACTCGGGAAGAGCTTGTGCGGAAACACTTGCATATTTAATTTCATTTAATTCTGTCCACAAATTCTGAAAACCAGAATAATATTCTTGAATGGAAGAAGTCCCTTGCATATAATTTGCTATTTCAAATTCCAACTGATACTGTCTGGCAGAATTCCCTTGATGATATACCTTTTGAAGATAGGTCCACATATCTTGGGCAGTTTTGTATGGTTTTAAGTTCATGAAAAATTGTGGTTCCATGGACCCAAGAATCCAAGATTTGATCTTAGCATCTTTTGTGTTCCATGACACAATTTTCTTCTCATCTTCTGTTGGTTGTGGATCAGTTCCAGAGATATGGCCCCATAATTCCTTACCCTCTAGGTAAAGTTCCAATTGAAAGGACCAAGATGGGTAATTTTTGCCATTAAACTTGATTAAGTTGATTTCAGACTTCTCCATATGTAACAACCAGCAGGAAAAGATCAAGTCAAGATCTGAGATTTAAGAGATCTAGATGGGACCCACAGAGATTGACAAGCAGTCACAAAAAAGAAACACAGTCAGCCAACAATCAGCCAACAGGCAAACAGCAGCACAACAGTCACCTGCCAAACAGCCAACAGAACCTCACTCCACACGTCCTTAGTCGTGAGTGACAAAAACTCCACGTGGGCCCCAGATGAAGATCAGGGATCTGATCAGACAGTGAGGATAGAAGGACAACAAAAATGCGCCACTAGTGGAAGAAGACCCACTCCAATTGGATCAAAATCCACAATACTGGACGGCCGTGATGAAATCTTTTTGATAAAACATAAATATCACAAAAAATATAGATGGCCTACCTCTGATGAGCCATAAATCTTGAAAAAATGATCATAAAATAGAGGAGTACCAGACGACCAAGATGGATGATTCTGCTGGTATGGTGATTATGATCACAGGTGGGCCATGTCTGAATCTGACTTGATCAGGGCCACTTCTGGATGATCAGAGTGAAATAAGAAGCTCGGAAATGATTTCAGATCCTGGAAGATGACCACCAGCAGCAGCTGATGATAATCACTTGTGGGCCACTCCTGATCTGATATGATCAGGGATGATCAAAGAAGATCAATGGCTTCCAATGCGTGGAAGATGACTAGGAGATGATCACAGATGATTAAAAACCTTGCTTTGATACCATGTCAATTTGTGAGATGGAAAACAGAATGTGAATGTGATGAATTGTCGTATCCTTTGAGGATCGACTGAGCTTCATATAAATAGGGGCAGAAGGCCCTAATTACATACAATTTACACAATCAAATCAAATCTAGATCCTAACAATTAGCTGCTCTAATTATAATCATATCAAATCTAGATCCTAACAATTAGCAGCCAAACTTAGTATGTACACGAGGCTTTGACTAATGATACATATACAGAATGGGCCTAAATGGGCCTGAACATCCTCATTAACATTAAACACGTGCTTTCATCGTTAATGTTACTCATACAAATGGAAGAGGGGCGAACTTTCTGCACAATCACTGGCAACATTGAGGAAGCTTATAAATGGAGGCCCTTCCAGACTGCATCCCTTTGTTGCTCTTCTTTTATGTTTCCTTGTTCTCTTTGCCATTCGGTGATCCAGGCCTTAGAGTCTTGCAGCTCATTGGATGGATAGGCCATGTAGAAAATTCCCTGTGGTCGTTGATTTCAAAAATCCATAAATAAATGCCCAAATTCATGTGATTGAATCTAGTCATTCTTCTGGACAGACAGTCAGTGTGACCCATATTTGGTGGGATCTACTAGATGAGCAGCCTGACCACCACATGGCGAGGCACAAGGGGCTAAGGTTCTTGGCATTTTTCTAATTTTCAGTTGCACTGGAAAGTACAGTCCTTCCATTTTGCGCTCTATTGTCAGCAAGCATCCCCTACTTGACACCATATATATAAACTTTGAAAGCATTCTTGTTCACAAAACCAATCTATAGTTGCAAGCTGGCGCTGGACTTGGTGATTTTTAAAAGAATTGTTTTATTATATAATCTAGTACAAGCTGCTAATAACTTTTATTTGGATGGTTAGGTGCACGATGATCCTCTAAATGCACCTGTTGATGGCCCAACCCAATGGGTGAGTTTGATTGCATGGCACAGGCTAAAAAACATGGACATTTTATTGAAGGAAGAGCATTTTATTTCTCTTGGGATATTCAAGGGCTTTAAGTTAAATGATATCTTATTTTTAGATGAGTAATTTCTGTTTTTGTTTTTATTTGAATAGCCTCTACGCCACCTGGAGGAGCTACTAGATGAGCTCATAGCAATAGCTGTAAGCGTTTCAACTCATCTTCACTAATGCATGAACATTATGAACCTATTAATATAAAATTTATCATTAAGTTGTTTCTTGTTCTTGCAGAGAGTTAGTAAGGGGAAGCGACCATTCAAAATTGATCTCACACCATTCCGCGATCATGGCGATATATGAATCCATTTAGCAGGAAAGCTGTGACGGCATTATGCCATTCAGAAAAACTCACATTTTTATCGATTGACCATGCGTGTTTCATTTTTATTCATATTTTCATGAGAGAATATGTCTGGTTGTGTGTTTCTTCTTCTAATTCGAATGCCACCCAGAGGTGTTTTTTTTTGGGCAAGCTCTTCTTCATTGTTTCTCTGTTTTTTTTTTTTTTAATTTGATATTTCGGTCTTCAACTTGATGGTTTTTTTTTTTTTTTTTTTTCTGGGAGCTAATACATGTACAAATGAATCCAAAAGGTCATGGGTTTTTTCTTGATGTTAATTCAGCCCAAGAGGCCCTTTTTTGGAAAGTTTAGAATGGATTTACTCATTAGACACAAAACCCATCTGGTTTTATCTGCAATGTGTTTTTATTAATAATTAAATCAGTCAGAACAAGAGATGCATTATTTGAAATTTTGACACCTTTGCATTGCAGAAAGGTGGGCCCCACAGGACCCATATGGATTTGTCTGCAACATGATTATCTTAATTATATTGCCAATGATAGCATCAGATGTGCTGCCCAAATTTTTGACACTTTGAGCATAGCAAAAAAGTGGTCCCCACATTTAGAGAATGCTTCTCTAGATGGAATGTTGCAGTAGTTCTGTTAGGGGATTGGTTACTAGGATGATGTCCAAAATATATTTTGGATGCTAATTCAAGCAAGATTTTAGATCACATCTCGTTGGAATTTGATTTTGTGAGAATTTTTTTGGGATGGCATGATTTGTTGTTGGAAGATAAGTGTGTGAATGTTGTCTGATATTTGGATTCCCTTGAGCTGTTAAGAGTTGGAGTACTAAGAAGAATATCTTTTCCACTTTTGGTTTTGGTTTTCATTTTGTTTTTGGTAGCAAGTTGGCTACATGCAGGTGCGTATGCATGTGTGCCTCTCACTCAACAGTTGGATATATTTAAGTTGAGAAAAATCAACAGATTAAACTGCTGTTAACTATAAGGGGAAGACTCAAGGGTGGAGTCTAATTTGCATTCCAAACAGAACAATTGTTATTGATTATATGTTGCCCCATGTTTACAAATATGAATACGCATACAACACAACTTATTTATAATATCAAGCAGCTTCCTCTTATTATATGGGGACATGATCCTATTCAAGAGCATCATCAAACACTCTTGACAGGGATTAGTTGACAAATCCTCCCGTTTCATGGTTCAATCTTCCTTTTTATTTGGAAAGTAGGCCATCTTTTCTTCTTAGAAAGTTTTCCTCTCAACAAAAGCATTAAATTTTGTCCACTTGTTTGTATATCAGTTCGTGATTTGGATTCATCTCCACGATATATTCATTGACATGAGAATGTTTGTTTGTATTCTATAATCTATACTACAGGTGAAGCAAAAAGAGTTTACAATTTTACTCTCTTTTGCCTATGCTTAAAAAGGTATAAAAGGTCATTTTAAGTCTATCACTATTTAAACATGTTGTGATTCAATGTTGCAATTTAATAGCCATGCAATAGCTCCATCCCATATTTGCATAAGCATTTAGCAACTTGTCTTTACTCATATTGTTCTTGGCAAGGCAATGGCTACAATTAAATTGAGCATAGTTATAGGTTGTGTCATGTTACTTTTGAGTCAATTAAAAAGGCTGAGATGAAAGCTTTTCATTTGATAGCAATGAGAATCTTGCAGTTACATGTTAAGTAATTGTTACAAAGCATAACAGAAACTAATAAAATTCAAAAACTAAATATAGACTAGAGTCCATGGCACAGTGATAACAGAGGATTAATCATAACCAAACTTTGCGCGGGCTTAAAAATGCAGAAAAAAAAAATTTGATGGTTCTGTTTTATTTGTGATATGAGGGTTTTGTTCTTTGGAAGCCTTCCTTAGTGGAATTTTTTCATCTACACTTCAGAATCTTTCTAATACTTTTGAGTAACCTAGGGTCTTTTCCAGATATCTCATATTTTGTGATTATGGTATTTGAGAATAGTTAGGGTCTTTTAAGATGGATTATGGCCAAGTAGGCTTGGAAAGGCATGATCATTAAGTGCCTTCCAAATTCTCTCTAAGAAAAGCCTTTATTTCATGCAAAAACTTTCTGAAATTCTCGAGATGAATATTTTTCTTTGCTTGTAGGCCTGTAACTTACAATGATTTTATTCAGTGAGTGGAGAGCATAGTCATAAACTTGTCAAGCTCGGCAAATTGTCTGCCACATTTACTTACAACTTACTCAGGCCAATGAGAACTTTTATTATCATGGGATGTTAACTTGCAAAAAAAGGCAAGAATGAGATAAATTTTGTTAATGTTCCTACCTTTAATGGATTTGTGATAATTACCTTTGTTCAATTTTCACAAAAAAGAAAAGAAAAGAGAGCTTTCAATTTTTACAGAGTGTTTGGATTCTTTTACTTAGAAGTTATGTTAATGTGACATGTAACTGGATACTTGAACCTAAGCAACTTATTTGTATTACGGCTGTGTGGGGAGATTTCCGGAACACAAGATTAAGCTAATCCCAGCCATCAGATGAGACTAAGCACTCTCACGTGCCATCCGCGTGCCATCCACGTGGCACCAAACTCACCTCGGCTAGCAGGGCAGAGGCCTCGGCCGAAGTCAAGCAGCTCCGGGCCGTTAGCGCCGAGCTCGGCTACCCCATGTGCCCGTCTCGGCTGAGAGCTCTACCCCTGCTGAAGGAGTCCGGACGAAAGCCGAGGCACGAACGAACTTCCACTCGCACCCCTCATCCCCCACGTCCTCAGGCACGTGGCGGAGGAATAGGGGGCGAGCCAGTAACGCAAGTGCGACATCCAGCCGTCCACTATCTTCGCCAGATCACTGACATGGCGGCATCCAGCGGCTGAAGCCACATCAGGGCAAGGCCCGAGGGCGGATCCGATGGTACCCCAACCGTCAAAGGCGCCCAACACGATCTGGCCCAACGTGACGCGCATTTAATGCAACGTGGGCTGATCCGACTGGCATTAAATGCGGAGTGGGCTGGATTGGACCGCATTGATTGCAACGTGAGCTGATCATGACTTCCCAGTCAATCATGAGACCCATGCCAAGATATCGTCCAAGATATCTTCCTAATCGTCTATAAAAAGAGGGGCATTTCACATGCAAGGTACGCACAATATAATCCAATAGAGCTGTTACTCTGCCTCTCTTCTTCCTCTCCTTCCACTGTTCCAGTTCATTCACTGACTTTGGCATCAGAGAGCCTTGCGCCGCCCAGGCCAGGGTTCTCTGACCGTGTGTTCTTCTCTTTCAGGCTTTCGGACGGTACCCAGTCATCACCATGTTGGATAAGTCCTCTAAGGCTCCCCAGTTATTGTGGGTCATAATTTTCTGCACCTACAATTGGCGCCGTCTGTGGGAAAGTAATATCCCAACCTTCCCAACCTTCTCAACCTCAATCTCTCAGAAGCCATGCCTCCGAAAGCAAGGAAAGGCGGAGAATCCTCGAGAGCAGCGCTCGAGCTGCCACCACCGTCGACGGACGTCCCTCCCAAGGGCGTTCCCGAACGGTGCACGGCGCGTCTGCAGGCGAGGGCCGCTTAGGCTCGCAGCTTTTCAGTCGAGGTCCCCCTCCAAGAAGGACTCGAGACCTCGTTCTCAGCATGACGAAGTTACGCCACCCCGACGCGACGAGCGTCGGCATGAGCGCCCTCGCAAAGATAAGGCCGTTGCCGTGGAAGAGGCGCGTCGAGTTCAACTTCCTGCCGCTGGAGGAGACGTCACAGCTCAAAATGCTCTCCTCCAGAAGCAGGAGCGGCTGATCCGCGAGCTCCAGCAGCAGCTGAGAGCAGCGCAGACTGCCTCGTTGAGGCAAGTCTCTGATCCTCAAGGAAAGAAGAAGGACGCCCCCAGCAGGGCAGCCCAGCCTCCTCGCGAAGATCTCAGGAATCATCTGGACCACAAGCGGAGCCAGATCCATGATGAAGGCTCTAGCAACAGCCGAAGTCATCATAGCCGCGATGGCCGAGCCCACAGCCGTCACAGCCCGAACCACTCCAAGCGAAAGTCAAGAGCCCAGACTCCGGAAAAGGACGACGAGCAAGAGCGATTTGACAAGCGCGTCAGGTTGGCTCTTCAGCGCAACCTGGACGTGCGGGACCAGAAGCAGATCTGTGGCCACACTGATCTAGGGGCCTCGCCCTTCACGAGGGACATCGAGCGGACCCCCTTGCCCAAAAGGTTCTCTGTCCCGCGGTTCGTCCCCTACGACGGACTGTCCGATCCATCCGCTCACCTCCGTCACTTTTCCCAGAAGATGTCCATCTGGGGAAACGAGGGTCACCTTAACTGCAAGATCTTCTCCTCCAGTTTGGGTGACCTCCCCCTGAAGTGGTTTTGCGCCCTCCCAGAGGAGTCGATTTCGAGCTGGAAGGAGCTCCAGCTCTCCTTTCTGAAAAAGTTCCAAGCTTACAGCACCGTCCCCAAGAAAGAAGGGGACCTTCTCGCCCTAAGGATGAAGCAGGGTGAGACCCTCGCCAAGTTCGCCCGACGATTCTGGGCAGTTTACAGCCAGATCGAGGGCACTAGGGAAGAAATAGCTATCTACGCCTTCCAACATGCCCTGATCCCCGGCCACGACCTCCGGAAGGACTTGGTCGGAGACCCCCCAGAGTCCATGCGAGAGCTGATGTCCCGGATAAAGCGCTTGTCGCCCGGGAGGAAGATGAAATCCAGGCTCGGGAAGAGGACGGAAGACCGGAGCCCGAGCAGAAGAGCAACCAGCCTCGGCAGAGAGGCGGAGGGCCCTTTCAGAAGCAGGAGCCCAAGCAGGCCTGGTCCTCCAGTTCGGCGAAGCCTACGTCATCCCGATCTGGGGGCATCTGGAGGCCCAAACCCCCCACCAGCGCCGGTCAGAGCGTCAACGTCGTCTTCAAGGAGCCGACGTACCGTATCCTGGGCAAGATAAGGACTAAGCCGTTCTTCCAGTGGCCTCCGCCCTTGAAGAATGAGCCCACCACCGGCAGCCGAAGCAAGCTCTATTGCTCCTATCACAGGGGTAAGGGGCACAAGACCGAGGATTGCAATTCTCTGAAGTGGTACCTGGAGAAGCTAGCCAGCGAGGGCCACATTCCAGAGTTCGTCAAGGCAGATGATGCCGGCGGCAGCGAGGGCCGAGCTCACCAGAGCGCGGCTCGGGAGCCAGACAGTGAGGATTCTGAGAAGATCATTAACGTGATCCATCTGGCGTCCTCAGTCCCCTCTCCCTCGTCTCGTGGAGGCTCGCAGGCCCGTGCCGAGGCCAGGCGAGCGTCGCATGGGAAGGAGGTCATGAAAGCCGAGCTCGCACCGGCATCCAAGAGAGCTCGCCGAGACCGGCCCGCGATCTCGTTCTCAGATAAGGATCTAGAGGGAATCCAGCTCCCTCACAACGACCCCCTGCTCCTCACAATGAAGCTGAGAGACTTCACCCGTGAAGAGGATCCTCGTCGACTCCGGTAGCTCTTCCGAGGTCCTCTACTACGACTGTTCAAGAAGATGAACCTCTCGGAAGCAGACCTCACGGAGGTCCGTGCACCCCTACTAGGGTTGTCCGCCACGCCAGTCTACCCCAAGGGTAGGATCACCCTGGAGACCCGGGTCGGCGGAGCCTCCGTGTCGGCCGACTTCCTGGTCGTGGACGCCCCTTCTCCCTACAACGTCATCTTGGGCAGAACGTGGCTCCACAAGTTGGAAGCAGTCCCTTCTTCACTCCACCAGAAGCTGAAGTTCGTCCTCGAGAACAAGGAGGGCAAGATGGAAGTGGTCACAGTGGAGGGAGACCAGCAGCAGGCTAGGCAGTGCATGCTGGCCGCTGGTCCCAGCAGTGAAGGAGTCAGAGCGCGGTCAACCTCGCCGAATTCGAGAAAGGCCTAGACAAAATCGGCCGAGATCCTGAGAAGAAAAGCATCGAGGACCTGACCGAGGTCAGGCTAAGCTCGGCAGACCCAGATAGATTCTTCCTGATCGGCACCCAGCTGCCCGACGAAGAAAGAGCCGAGCTCTCAAGGTTCCTGATGCAGAACGTCGACGTCTTTGCTTGGAGCCCAAGTGAAATGCCTGGGGTTGACCCAGAGGTCATGTGCCACAAGTTAAACGTGGACCCCGACCACAAGCCAGTAGTGCAGAGGGCCTAGAGGACAGGGCTGCAGTAGACAGATGCGGTCGTCGAAGAGATCGACAACCTGCTCAAGGCAGGAGCCATCCGGGAAGTCCAGTACCCGGTCTGGCTGGCCAACACGGTGGTGGTCAAGAAGAAAACTGGTAAATGGAGGGTGTGCGTGGACTTCACGGACTTGAACAGGGCCTGCCCTAAAGACAGTTTCCCCCTCCAAAGATTGACCAACTGATCGACGCTAACCGCTGGTCACGACCGAATGAGCTTCCTCGACGCCTACAGAGGCTACCACCAGATTCCACTATTCGAGCCTGACGAGGAGAAAACGTCATTCATAACCCCTCGCGGTACTTACTGCTATAAGGTGATGCCCTTCGGGCTAAAGAACGCGGGGGCGACCTATCAGCGCCTCGTGACAAAGATGTTTCAGGCTCAGCTCGGCCGAACAGTAGAAGTGTATATTGACGACATGGTCGTCAAATCAGTGCACTCCAGCGACCACCTGGCGGATCTTGGCCAAGTCTTCGACATCCTTCGCACTACAAGCTCAAGCTAAACGCTTCCAAGTGCGCCTTCGGCGTAGCCTCTGGCAAGTTCCTTGGCAGCTTGGTGACGCGGAGGGGGATAGAGGCTAATCCGGACCAGATCACCGCAATCCTAGGGCATTCAGAGCCCCTCTACCACGAAAGAAGTCCAGAAGCTTACGGGAATGGCTGCAGGCACTCAATCGTTTCATCAGCCGGTCATCAGATTAAGTGCAAGGCCTTTCTTTCAGCTTTTAAAGAAAAATTTGAAATTCCAGTGGACCCCTGAGTGCGACCAGGCATTGGCCGCACTCAAAACTTATTTGATGTCACCACCCTTACTCTCCACCCCAACTCTGGGGGAGATTTTGTATTTATATCTTGCGGTCTCGGATCACGCAGTGAGCTCCGTCCTCATCAGGGAGGACGAGGGAATTCAAAAACCAATCTACTATACGAGCAAGACCCTGCTCGATGCCGAGACCAGGTACCTTTTGTTGGATAAGCTTGCGTTGGCCCTCGTCAGTGCCTCCCGCAAGCTCTCCCATTATTTCCAATCCCACACCATTGTGGTGATCACGGAGCATCCACTCCGTTCAATATTCAAGAAGGCTGACTTTTCAGGGTGAATATCAAAGTGGGCAGTTGAACTAGGGGCAGTATGATATACAGTACCGTCCCCGAACTGCGATCAAAGCCCAAATTCTGGCAGACTTCATCGTTGAGTTCGTCTCGCCCAATTCGGCTCCGACCCAGCCCGGAACGGCACTGGGGGGCACAGGGCACGAGCCAGAGCTGACTGAGGTCGAGCAGCCTCCCACCTCGGCATGGAAGATCTTTGTCGACGGGTCATCCACCTCCAAGAGAGCTGGTGCCGGCATAGTCCTCCAATCGCCAGAGGATCTGGTCATAGAGCAGGCTTTCACCCTCGACTTCAAAGCGACAAACAATGAGGTAGAGTATGAAGCGCTGATAGCAGGGTTGAACAGCGCCCAAATCTTCGGAGCCCGACACCTGGTGATCTTCAGCGATTCTCAACTGGTAACGAGCCAACTGGCTGGAGACTACCAGGCCAGGGACGATAGGATGGCGGCCTACTTAGCCCTTGCGAAAAAAACTGCTGTCTCATTTCCAGAAAGCCGAGGTCAGGCAAATATCCCGAGATACCAACACGCACGCAGATGCGCTTGCGAACCTCGCTCCGCCGTCGAAGCAGGGAAGAAAAGGACCATCGAGGTTGGGTCAGTATCAAGGTCAAGCTTAGAACTCCATTCATCTCGGCTTGTCCTCTATGCTGATCTCGGCCCAAGCTGGATGGATCCAATTGTCGCCTACTTGAAGGATGACCGGCTCCCTGAGGACAAGACTGAAGCTCACCGGATCAGACTCAAGGCAGCTCGATTCTGGCTCTCTCCCGAAGGCAAACTCTACAGGAAATCCTTCACAGGTCCATACCTCCAGTGCGTCCATCCGAGCAAAGTGGACGACTTCCTGTATGAGATCCACGAAGGAATCTGCGGCAGTCACATAGGAGGCCGATCACTGGCTTACAGAGCAATAAGCCAGGGTTACTGGTGGCCCTACATGCAGAAGGAGGCGCAGGTGTACGCCAGGAAGTGCGATAAGTGCCAGAAGTTCTCCCACTCTCTCCACCAGCCAGCACAAGATCTGAGTCCCCTCACTAGCCCATGGCCCTTCGCTCAATGGGGCCTGGACATTGTGGGGCCTCTTCACCGAGCTCCAGGAAACAAGAGATGGCTGATAGTCGCCACAGACTACTTCACAAAGTGGATAGAAGCTGAACCGTTGTCCTCTATCACGGACAGGGACTCCAGGAACTTCGTTTGGAAAAACATCCTAACGAGGTTCGGCATCCCCCGGACCCTGATTTCGGACAACGGGATTCAGTTCGACTCCAAGTCCTTCAGAGACTTCTGCCAAGAGCACGATATCAGAAACCATTACTCCACTCCGGCATATCCACAGAATAATGGTCAGGCAGAAATCTCTAACAAAGTGATCCTGGACGGCCTGAAGAAGCGACTGGACAAGGCAAAGGGAAGATGGACAGAAGAGCTTCCGAGCGTGCTATGGGCGTACAGAACAACTCCAAGGAGGTCCACCTCGGCAACACCTTTCTCTCTGGCCTACGGGATGGAAGCGGTCATTCCTTTAGAGATCGGCCTTCCCACCCTGAGGACAGAGTTTGTCGACCAAGGCCGAAACGACACGAACCTGGCAATGGAGCTGGAGCTGGCAGACGAGCGACGAGAAGCAGCTGCCCTGCGACTGACCGACTATCAGCAGCGGTTAGCCAGGGCATACAACCAAAATGTCAGGGAAAGAAGCTTCTTCGTGGGAGAGCTGGTTCTAAAGAAGGCCCTGCCAGCTGACAAAGAACCAAACGAAGGGAAGCTGGCTCCGAACTGGCATGGCCCATTCAGGGTGGTCTCACTAGCGGGGAAATCAGCCTACAAGCTCGAAGACTTAGAAGGCAAGCCACTGCCGAGACCGTGGAATGCATCCCACCTAAAGAAATTCTATTTCTAAAGATGTAATGAATCCCGAATCAATGAAAGCAGCTTTTCGCCCTGTCATCAATCTATCGTCTCTTTCACTGACTCCGGCAACTCCAAGGGTTCGTAGCCCTGGAAGGAGGCCTCGAGTTCGAACACTCGGCCGAATTCCTAAAATCAGGGTTTTATCCCACTCTCCAAGGGTTCGTAGCCCTGGAAGGAGGCCTCGAGTTCGAACACTCGGCCGAATTCCTAAAGTCAGGGATTTATCCCACTCTCCAAGGGTTCATAGCCCTGGAAGGAGGCCTCGAGTTCGAACACTCGGCCGAATTCTAAAGTCAGGGATTTATCCCACTCTCCAAGGGTTCGTAGCCCTGGAAGGAGGCCTCGAGTTCGAACACTCGGGCCGAATTCCTAAAGTCAGGGATTTATCCCACTCTCCAAGGGTTCGTAGCCCTGGAAGGAGGCCTCGAGTTCGAACACTCGGCCGAATTCCTAAAGTCAGGGTTTCATCCCACTCTCCAAGGGTTCGTAGCCCTGGAAGGAGGCCTCGAGTTCGAACACTCGGCCGAATTCCTAAAGTCAGGGTTTCATCCCACTCTCCAAGGGTTCACAGCCCTGGAAGGAGGCCTCGAGTTCGAACACTCGGCCGAATTCCTAAAGTCCGGGTTTATACACCCCTCAAAGACCGTTGCCGAACTCATGCTTACATAGCCGAGACCAGCGGTATTCTGGATACGCCTCGGCCCACAAGCAGTTCGTCTCGGCCAAAGCCAGCCATTTCGGCCAAGGACAGTTTTTAAGAAAGAACTGTGCAAGCACTGAAGCACGAATAGGCAGCACAAAAACTCAAATATTCCAAGACAGTGCGAGGAAAGTAAAAGAGAAGACAAAAAGCATTGCACACAATTCAAGTGATCGCAAAATTCTTCCTTTTTATTCATTGCAAACTGCTTCATTACAAGAGTTACAGAACAGAAAAGAAAAATACAGAAAGGAGGATCGCAGTCCTCTGAAAACAGAAAATAAAGTGAAGGACTGGGAGACTCTGATCTTCACCGACTCTTCAGGCTGCAGGCTCGAAGACGCCGGATTGTTGCCTGGAGGTTCTGAGGGATCCTGAATTTCACAGAGCTCTATAATACACTTTGGTTGGTCAGACCAAAGCATTCAGGATCCCCTCCAGTTCGGAGGCCCTGGACCTCGCCGAGCTCTTCAACACCCTCCGGTCAGTGAGACCAAAATTTGAAGAGCCCCCAGGTCCAGCAGGCCTCAACTCCACCCTTAGTCTTACGATCCTGACACGGCACAAGGGGCTCGCAGGGAGCTCGATGCCACACAGGGCCCTGCAGGATCGCCAGACGCCAAGGGCCCGACCATCCCGCAGTTGCAGAGGAATCCCCTGCAACCTGACCAGGGACGGTCGGCCATGAACCCGCGTTAAGAGAGCGCGTGGTCCACGGGAAGTTCCTTCAGAGAGCGCGCAGACCACGACGGGCTTCCCCCCTCGGAGAAAGCCGTCCACAGGCACAGAGGTTCCCCCCGGATCAACTGCTTCTGAACACCCACTGGGCATGGCTCCTACGTCTATGTGATTTAAACTGTCCTAAGTTGTGTTCTTTTCTTCGCCCATGGCGAGCCTAATCGGCCCCCTACTTATAGGAAGAAGAATGGCTCAATCTCCGAAGGAAGTTAACGGGCGAAGTCTCCCACGCGTTACATGGGACGCAAGCCTTCCTGCCTGTTGACCAGCGATTCCTGTGGCGCCACGTGGAGACGTCCGCCCGTTTCCCTCATCGGCCGTAACACCATGTTTACTGCTATTTATGATCTCAGAATACGGAGAATCGCACAGACAGCTATGACGACCGTATGACTCTCTACCTCGATGGTCATTCGTTGCCTAGTAAAGGCATATCAATGCTATCAATGTTCACATCAAAAAACAAAAGAGAAGAAAAACTCCAAGTAGAAGCCCTTTTTCATTGATAGTAGAAAGTATTACAAGGCAGAAAGCAAAAATATTGTAGATGAAAGACCACGCGAAGTGAAATGAGACAGGGCTACTGTGGTTTCGGCGACTACACCAGGTCGATCACCATATCTGCTGAACCAGTGGCTTCGGCCGAAACCGTGACCTTGCTTGGAGCGTCGCTGGCAGAAGGGGCTTCAAACCGGTACCTCAGCCGAAGCAGGGGCAGAGGGAGCCCTCACCTTGGGGCACGGCCGAAGCGTCGCTGGCGACCGGGGCATCGCTCGGGGCCGGGGCAGCTGGAGCATCGTCTGGAGCTAGGAACGAATGCAGGTAGCTTCGTCAGGAGTACTTCCATCCGCAGGAGCGGAGCTCGGCTCAGGAGCCGGGTCCGAGTACTTCGGCAGGTCCCGATAGACAGGGTGGTCTTCAGGAACCCCCGCACGTCTCAGTGCGGCCAGGCATCCTTCCTCGAACAGAATGGAGGTGATCTCCTCCACCTGCTTCTCATACAGCTCCGTGGCATGGTCCACCCCCTTTTGGAAAGCGGATTGGGCCTCGGACAGAAGGGAGGCCTTCTCCTTTTCCAGTTCGGCGTTCGCCATTTGCAGCTTCTCCCTTTCAGCGCGCCCGGCCAGCACCTCCCCGCGCAGCTTCGTCCCCTCGGCCGTCGATTCAGCCTTTAATCTGGCCAGCTCCGACTCTAGCTCGGCGGTCCTCTTGTTTCTCGCCCAGACCTCGCCCTTCAACTGATTAGCTCTCGACGTGAGCTCGGCGACATCGGTCAGAGCCGATGCCAGCCGAACAGACTCTTCAGCGCTGGCCTTCTTCAGCCCCTCCATTCCCTTTTGCTGCTCTTCCAGCTCCTTCTTCAGCTTATCCCTCTCGGACTCCAGCTGAGTGACCCGTGCAGCGTTCCTATCACTCCGTCCCACCACGGTCAGGAGCCTCTGCACGTTCTGCAAATGGAGGAAGATGGGTCAAGCTGGGGCAGTCGAGCCAAATTACTTGAAGAAAAACGTTGAAAACACTTACCAGAAGGTTAGCCTGAATCGCTGAGACCATCAGGCTCTCGTTGTCGAACCTCTCGTGCGTCTCCATGTCCCGCGGCAGAGCGCAGACCTTGGCGAGAGCCCCGATGACATCGGCGTTCCCCAGCAGCCGATCCTCGACGTTCAGAGGCTTACCGGGCTGCGTTTCCATCCTCGGCCTCCATGGCGCTGGGGCAGTTCGGGGTCCGGAGGACGATCCAGACCCTTGCCCCGCCGAGATGGTGAGCTCGCGGGCCATCCCGCCGGTCGACTTGTTGGCCGGCGCGCTCTTCTCAGTTAGCGCACTCTTCTCAGCCGGTGCGCTCTTTCAGTCGGAGCCTTGACTCCGGGGGCCCGCGCAGGGGTTTTGCCCTTCGGAGGCTGTTCAGCCCCTAAGTCCTTCTCCCCCCGCCTTGGACTTCTTCCTGGGCGGGGACCCCTCCTTCGAGCGATCCGGCGAGCGTCGCCGAACTCCACCGCTCGGAGCGGGGGCAGGAGCGGAAGAAGCGCCAGCAACCCCCGAGCCCGAGGCCGAGCGGGGTACTGGCAGACGATGGCGCCCCAGAAGACGAGGACCTCAGCCTGAACTTGGCCGCCAGGTCCTTCACAACTGGCTCCCTTGAGCTCCCCTCCATGCCTTCTTCTCTGTCGGAAGAATAAGCGTCCACAATCTGCGTCAGGTTCGGTGGCTCCGAACTAGAAGTGGACGGCTTGGCACCAGATGCAGCTCGGCTCGCAGCAGGATCGGTCAAAGGGATCCCGGCAGGCACTGCAACAGAGACGGTTGGACGGTCAGGGTGCGCTTCGTCTACCTCGGTTACTCCGGTCCTCTGGTAGTGACCACGGTACCTCGGCGTGTACCCGAGCAGCTTCCAAGCCGACCTGGTCTCGTGCCCCTTGTATCTCTCAACCTTGTTGATGTCGTCGGCGTTCCTCCTCCAGCCTTCACTCGCAGCTCGGCGTCGCCTCGCACCTGCCTCTGCATAACAAATAATAGAGGAGTCAGCTCGGCATCGTCAAAATCAAGCAAAAAAGATAAGTGAGAAGAAGCGATGTTTACTTGGGACTGTCCCGGGGCGGCGTGGGACCATTAGCCTCCTGCTTTTCGCCAGCGCCGAACTCCCAGTCCCCCCGACACACAGAAGAAGGCTTCTTAGGCATTCTTACTTGAATCTTCCAAGGCCAGGACGAAGCCTCTTCGCTGTAGCTTCACCCGGAGATAATATTTCCCTTCCCCAGCCTTGCAGATATCGTAGGTGTCCTCGATATCGTGGACACCTAGGTCGGTCCCCAGAATCTCATTCAGCTTCGCCGTGCCCATGATGACCTTATAGCCATTGGGCATCAGCTGGCACGGGGTAAGGGACCAGGTACTGAGGCAAGCCCTAAGTAGAGGGTGCAGGGGAAATCTGACCCCGCCCTCGATCACAGAGATCAGAGGGAACGGCATCCAGCCGCAGGACCAGCGCATCGTGGCATAGTCGACGGAGTCCGCCGGCTTGAGAAGGACTCCCTCCGGGATACCGAAAGCGGCCCTAAATCTGGCTATGCCCTCTTCAGTATCTAAATCGAACCTAGGGGTGCCCATGTCTAAAAAAGGGGGGTGACAGCGAAAGCTAAACCCTAAAAGACGCGAAACCTCAAAGAAGAGCTAGACAGAGGCACGAAGCAACTTACAGAGACAAAGGGGCAACTCAAGAACAGGTCCGAGCACGTCCTATGGTCGTCCTCGCTAGAAAGATCTTAAGCAGCAGAGCAGAAATCAAACGCGAAGGCGAAGGCGAAAGGAAACCAGAAACAAGAAAGGAAGAAGACACCCCTTTTTATGGAAAGGGGACCCTCAGCGCGCGCTGCTTTCGAAATTCGAAAGGACGGATTTCGCGATCCGCGCCCGTTCCATCAATGAAACAGCGCAACCAGTGAAGAGGCTACACGTGTAGCCGTCGATTCGCCTCCCAGGACAGATAGGGCAGAGCATTTACTGCTTTAGGAAAAGTTGAAACGACGCCAAGCAGATGATCGCCGCATCCCCAGACGAGTTTTCTAGCTTCCGACCACTTAAGGCTGGACGCTTAAGAGGTCAAAAGCTAGGGGGCAATTGTGTGGGGAGATTTCTGGAACACAGGATTAAGCTAATCCCAGCCATCAGATGAAACTAAGCACTCTCACGTGCCATCCGCGTGCCATCCACGTGGCACCAAACTCACCTCGGCTAGCAGGGCAGAGGCCTCAGCCGAAGTCAAGCAGCTCCGGGCCGCTAGCGCCGAGCTCGGCTACCCCATGTGCCCATCTCGGCTGAGAGCTCCACCCCGGCTGAAGGAGTCCGGACGAAAGCCGAGGCACGAACGAACTTCCACTCGCACCCCTCATCCCCCACGTCCTCAGGCACGTGGAGGAATAGGGGGGCGAGCCAGTAACACAAGTGCGACATCCAGCCGTCCACTATCTTCGCCAGATCACTGACATGGCGGCATCCAGCGGCTGAAGCAACATCAGGGCAAGGCCCGAGGGCGGATCCGATGGTACCCCCAACCGTCAAAGGCGCCCAACCACGATCTGGCCCAACGTGACGCGCATTTAATGCAACGTGGGCTGATCCGACTGGCATTAAATGCGGAGTGGGCTGGATTGGACCGCATTAATTGCAACGTGGGCTGATCATGACTTCCCAGTCGAATCATGAGACCCATGCCAAGATATCGTCCAAGATATCTTCCTAATCGTCTATAAAAAGAGCTGCATTTCACATGCAAGGTACGCACAATATAACCAATAGAGCTGTTACTCTGCCTCTCTTCTTCCTCTCCTTCCACTGTTCCAGTTCATTCACTGACTTTGGCATCGGAGAGCCTTGCGCCGCCCAGGCCAGGGTCCTCTGACCGTGTGTTCTTCTCTTTCAGGCTTTCGGACGGTACCCAGTCATCACCATTGTTGGATAAGTCCTCTAAGGCTCCCCAGTTATTGTGGGTCATAATTTTCTGCACCTACAACGGCATATCCACAATTTAGTGTTTTGTTCGTCTTTTGTGAATCTCCATGCTGTATTTAGCATTTACACTTTGTTTTTAGTTCTTTCGTTATCAGGGTATTATAATTTTTTCTTGATTTCTTTTGCCAATGAAAATACCAACCTGGTTATAGTTGCTTTCTATCTATTATGAGAATAAAGAAATGAATGAGAATGATAGAATTTGTTTCATATCTGTAAATTTTAAGTCAATTAGTATGTATTTGTAGAAATCAGATTGTGCTAAATTAGATGGATGCCTTTGAATCTTCCATTCTCAAGCTATAAAGTTAATACAACTGATGGTTGTACTTAACTCCGCTGATGATTTCTTATTGTATGGCTTCAAATTATAGTTACTACATTAATTTTTTTTTTCACGATTCTTATTATATATTTAATGTTAGAAATTATATTGTCCGTGCTTAGCGCGGGGCACTCTTCACTATTGGCAATGAATCTAATTGATAATTCCTGCAGCAATAATAACCTACTGATAGAATCAGTAAGGCTAGAATTGCGTATTGGCTTTGGCTAAAGAGGAACTGCATGTTTTATTAGATCAGGCATCATTAGAAATTGGGGATCAACTATGATGGGGATGAGGAAAAACATGTTTAATGGAATTTAATGTTGATGAAAAGCCAGGACCAGCATGTATAGGTGGGGTTTTGGAGAAATGAGAAGTGTCCCTAATATGTTCTATGTTCTGCAGGCGAAGGAAAGATTCAAATGAAGCGAAAGTGATATTACCAAAAAAAAAAAATACAAAATAAAGTGGAAGTGATGGTGATTGGCAATTTCTAAGGGGCTTACAAATTTTAGAGGAAAATACATGAGAATGATAGATTTGCAATCAAGTGGGCGTCCAAGAAAGGAAAGATCCCATGGAGGCTGTTGCTTGTCAATTGTCATGAGAGAGACTCGATCATTAAGTGAAGAGATAGGCTATCTTCCATCATAAATCTTTGTAAGTAGGGAGGGGAATGAGAAGATGGTGGACCCAAAATGGTGTAGTAGATAAAAATGTGGAGGGATTGCATTCATCTTTGTTGGGCCCCCTCTGAAAAGACAGAAGGGGGCTTAGCCTGTTTGGGTGGTTATTTTGGAGATTTTTTTTTCTAATTGCATATGATCAGGTGAAAGTTGGTTATTGGTGATTCTTCCTAAATTGAAGAGAAACCGCATACCGGTTGGTCCAAGTCTCACCATGGGCAAGTGAGATGTCTCATAAGATGCCTTCTAATTTTTCCTCCTGTTTTTCTAGATAGGTCAATATCATCCATGTAGACAAACTGATGAAGATGACAGAAACACTGGCAGTTGCAATTGGTATTAAGGCCAGCAGGCACTGGTTCATAAAAGGTTTTTTTTTTTCCCATCCCAACACCACCCAGATCTGTGAATTCCTAAAAAATTGTAGTGATTTTGTCGCGTTTTTTATTTTTTGCATAAAAGTGTTCGAACTAAATGATAGAATATTTTTTTTTTTTTTACAAAAACATAATGCAATTCTTTATTATTTTTGTGAAAAAGTGGTTACACAAATGTACCCCATTATTTTTTTTTATCTTATTTTCTTGGAAAAAGCAATCCCACTAATATTTTAGTTATATTAATCATAACAACCTAATGCTAGCAGATGGCTCAGTTTATACTGTGCTTAAATAAATAAAAAAGTAAAGAAAATGGGGAAAGAATAACCATTGGAATTGAAGGGTTTTTTTTTTTTTTTTTTTTTTTTTTTTTTTTTTTTTTTTTTTTTTTTTTTTTTTTACGGTTTCTTTGTTGGGCATTATCAACCCAGTTAAGTAGTTAAAATGATTGATCCTAAAATTCACCCAAGATATACAATAAGCAAAAGTACCATTTGATTAGCCAGAGTGATAGCAATTGCAAGTAGAACGCTGCTGCAGTCCATTTCACAAAGCTCAAAAGAATATAAGTGCAACTTGCAACCATCAGCTTCTTTCAGATAATTATAATCATGAACATAAGTATCTCATAAAATTAATATTATTCCACTAAAGCACACCCACTAATGTCCTCAGCAAAAATAGTTTGGGCAAAGCCACAATGACCCTATAAGCTTAAATGGCACCACTGAGCAAACATCTGGAAATCAAGAAAACCAGTTCCTGCAAAAAGAAAACCAGAACTCTGCAGAGTTTACACTCGTAGTGGAACTTCCTCAAAGGAGCTTAAAAGGACCTGCAGGGTCCAAAAACAATTTTCCCATGTTTTTTAGATGGCTTGCAGTGTCAGAAAATGAGAAGAAATGGAAAGCCAATGCTAGGTACCCAAATCTGTTTGTGAATTATTATTTGAGATAGTGTTCAAACAATGATGCCATCTCGATCTGCACAAAGAAAACAGGAACCATGAGGATTCTGTGACTGCAGATGCCTAGCAGAGGGTTTAGAACAATACATATCTTTCCATAGCATTCATACCATAGTAACATGCTACACAGAACAATACCCATGCAAGAACACTGTGCATGAGCATGACATATAAAACAAACAGTTGCGGATGCTTAAAATACTATGCAAGCACATATAAACTCTTTATTTTATTTTATTTTTTTGTTGCCACAAAGCACATAAACATTTAATTTTAGCACATGCAAGAACATGAAAAAGATAAATTGATAATTGAAAGCAACAAAATATTCACATTTTGTAGCAAGTTAAATTGACTTACAGCTGTCAGAGCAGCCTCAGAACCTTTGTTTCCAGATTTACCACCTGCTCGGTTTAGAGCCTGTAAATGTCAACAGAAAAACATTTTTCTTACACAATAATTAATTGGGTTTTCTTCATTCAATAACACTTGATACCATTAAAACAAGCGCACCTTTTCCATCATATGAAGAGTGCAAACTCCAGGCCAAGCCAAGCCAGAGCCCAGATAAAAATGTTATCGGATTGCACTTGTTTGGGTTTAGGCTCAGGCACAGGCCTAGATTTTAAAGCCCAAGTGAAATTCAGACCAGGCTCAGGCCCAGGGCCTCGGGCACCTGAATTGGGCACGAGTACCAGATTATATAAAATTTATAAATAAATATATATATATATATATATACTTCTGTCCTAGGATGACTTCACAATGGCAGACCTGATCGTTCTTTGCATCTTTGTAAAAAGCAGTATACTTCTGTTTACACCCATTGTTAAAACTTCACAAGGTGCTCTTCTCAAAGTATGTATTAGCTCTTGCAAGGTCAAAAGGTCATGGAAAATTAGATAGTATCATCCTTCCTACATGGCCGTTGAAGTCTCCTCCAATTACATAGGCACTTTGAAATCAATTAGACTTGCATTGTTGTATAGACTATTAAATGGTGGTTGATAACAAAGAAATAAAATAAAGGCAAACCACATGTGTCATAGATGCACCTCAGTAAGGTGGATGTGATGAGCAACAAGAAAGGACAGAAGGAATGAGTACAAAAGAGGAAGCTTAAGAGTGGCTCCAAAGAGAAAAAGTCAAAGATCATGTTTGAGTAGCTTTGGGCATAGACACGAGACAGTGAACTAATGTGCTAAAAGTACAAGCTAGAGGGGAGAAACCAATAGAACTTGGAACGAAATAGGGAGAAGCGACATGCTTGACTGTGGAGACAAATTTCAGCCTAAGATATATGTTGGTGGAGAAGTTAAACTCAGCAGCCGACCAAAATACAAGGGATAGGCCTTCAAGGATGATGATGGATTGGGGTGCAGTCAAGCTGACTCAATTTGGAAGAGTTCTGAAAACACACATGTAATCTAGAAACTGATAAGAAATCAGATCTCAGACTTCCATTACTTGATTGTTACCACAATTACCGATTAGAAAGAGGTTCATACTACAATTTTACCTGATCCAGGTCATCGCAGGTTAGCACGCCAAATATGCATGGAACTCCTGCAATATCAGCAAGCAAATACTTTAATGTATCCAAGATTAATATTCTTCAGTATTAGAACTGACTAAGTGAATTTAATAATTAAGGGTGAATCTAGACTTCCACAATAACAGTATTTTTTGAAATACCAATTTTAGTTGATTTTATTTATTTATTTTGGTGGTACTAGTTTGGAACATACCGGTAGTGGCAAAATTTATGCCTTCAGGCACAATCAACTCATTTCTTTTCAATAATGTCACAACTCCCAATTTCTCTATATAAGAATATTAAAAAAGGATTTTGGTGAAAATTCTACTTATGCTCATATCCCCAAATTCCGGGCTTGCAACAATTTTGTCCAAGCCCAGCCCTTGGGCTTTTTAAGAAAAACAAAAGCCCTCACTTTGCGGACCTTTTGAGCACCTGGCTGGGTACCCTCATAGGAGTGCCTGATTGACAGCTCTAGTTGAGAATCACCAAATATGACTAAAATAGCTGCAATTATTATATCCTGAGATGCGTTTTTTCCTACTGAGAAGAGAATGAAATGGATAAAGTTGATATCAGACAGCTATAAAGTGAAGTGATCCAGAAATACAAACCTGAGTTTAAACCTGCAGTAAGTACTCCAGATGCAGCCGAATTAGCAACAGCATCATAGTGAGAAGTATCACCTCTTATCTACTAACAAAAAGATTGTCATATATCATCAACAAACATGCATACCACCATGAGCAGAAAGCAATAACATATCACTAGTAATGCGCAACCCAGCACAGCAAGAAATTTGTACATAACACAAGTAAATATATAACTAGACACAGTAGTGAAAGAAATCATCATCATCATCATAACCTTTCCACAACTATGTTGGGTCAGCTAAATGAATTATGTTTCTCCATTCCAATCTATATCCTTAGCCAAATCCTCGGACATGTTGCAAGTCTTCATATATAAATATGAAAATAAATTATTTTCATAGGAATACACCAAAATAATCTCAGTAGTATATCAGTAGATATCTAGGTAGGAAAACTTGGAGAGTGGACTAGTGACTCTACCAAGTCACCTCATTTTGATGAAGGATTGAGTCAAATATAGGAGAAACTTGGCCAAGCAACGTCATTTCCGCGAGTTAGCTCGTCTTCTGAACCATTTGATACATAGATCTAATTTTAAAAAAATGAAGTTTATTTTTTAGTTATCATGCTCGAGGTTTGGAGGTGTCAATTTAAAAATGATAATTGGAATGTATTTGAATCTTATATTCGATATTTGGACTAAACTATAATGTAATATGCAAGATTTTGTTGTTTTATTTTCCTTATTATAGTATTTTTCTTCCACATATAAATTTATTAATTTGACTGATTATCATGAATGCATGTAAATTAAATGTATATTTATATTTTATATGTACTTGATCCATTTTTAAGTATTTTAAAATTTCTTTTTCTTAAGAAAAAAATGACTCGAGTCACCATGTTGACTCCCTACAGTCAAGTTTTTTTTTTTTTTCTTCATTAGACGATTCGAGTCTAGGTCGCGAGTTTTCCAACCTTGTTAGATATATGTGTTTGTACACAAGCAGACAAACAGCGCACGCATAAACGAAGAGATCATGTATTTGCTAATTATTCACATTTGACATAACCAAGGACACGGGATTTACCTAGAAATGTTCTGAAAATGGATTGTTCCTATTGAATAAGATCCAACAATGGATTTTGGAGCCTCAAATATGAACTTGATTGCTCCATAGTTTTGTTGAAAATTGGCAAGCAATAGCTAATTAAATGGTAAGTGAACTTGGATATGATATGCACACGCACAAACACTTTGTGCATGTACACACAGATGCAGTTATGCCGGCTTGTGCACGAGGCTCATTTAATTACTTTCATGATTTAAAATGATAATAAGTTCAATGTCAGTTGTAATTTGATCTATCGAATATAGGCTGAACCTAATTGAATGCCACTACATCATCAGGATATATAATATATATATATGAGAAATATTCAAGTGCATCTATCCCTCACCATCAAGGATGAAAATAGCGGTAGAGGCGGGCCAAACCGCTATGAAGCGGGCGATATGTAGCGGCGTAGTGGTGTGATTTGAAAAAATCGCCCAAAAAATCTGAAAAAATTCCAGAAAATCCAGAAAATTGTAAAATGAAAGAATGTGGTTCTTTTGCAAAAGTAAGAAAAGGGGGCGTAGCGGTGCCCTCAATATATGAAGTCCTGTATCACTGTATAAATAGAAAATAGTAGTAATAATCATTTTTTTCACATGTATTCAAGTTTGTAATCAAATAGTGTCACCAAAATATTATCACCATCCTTGCTTAGAAAATCACATTTTTTAGTTGTATTTTGAAATGTATATATATATAGTTTAAAATTTTCTGTAAAAAAAAAATTGATCAGGGCCTATTTCCTATTAGAGTGTAATTCGATTAGGGTCCTATGTTTTATTAAAACGAAATTTGGTTGAGCCCTATTTCCTATTAGAGTAAAATTTTGCTAGAGCATATATTCAATTAGTGTGAAATTTGATTAGACTTTATTTTTAGTTAGTGTGAAAGTTGGCCATGGCCCTATTTCCAGTTAGAGTGAAATTTGATTGGTCTATATTTCTAATTAGAGTGAAATTTTATTGAGCTTTATTTTCAAGTAGAGTGGAATTTGGCTAAGGTCTTGATTTCAATTAAGTAATATTTGGCTAAGGCATGACTTTTTTATTTTTATATTTAGGCCCCATTGTGGAGCCTACCAATGGTTAAAGGCATTAGGTGCTTCAGGTTTTATTTTTTCTTTGAGTGGTCATTTAAATTTTATTTATACCTTTCAAAGTGCCCATAAGTGGCCTCTAATGAAATAAAAGAGGGGGTCCATTTAATTTTTATTTATGCCTTTCAAACTATCCATAAGTGCCTTCTAATGATTCAATAAAAGAGGGTTTGACACACACAAATCGAAAAATAAGAGGGGCTTCATCTAATTTTTGTTTAAAACTTAAATAGGGCCCATTAAGTGCCCCTTAATGAATTAAAATCAGGGCCAAAATTAAATAGGTTTAGGGGGTTGACACACACAAATCGAGAAATAAAAGAGGGGCTCAATTTAATTTTTATTTAGAACTTCAATAGGGCCCATTAAGTACCCCCAAATGAATTGAATTTTTGTTTAGAACTTCAATAGGGCCCATTAAGTGCTCCCAAATGAATTTAATTTTTGTTTAGAACTTCAATAAGGCCCTTTAAGTGCCCCCAAATGAATTTAATTTTTGTTTAGAACTTCAATAGGCCCATTAAGTGCCCCCCAGTGAATTAAAACCCAGGCTTAGATTAAATAGGGTTTGGTGCTCTTTTCTTTCCCAACACAAAAGGATCGACAGAAATCGAGAAGGGGAGAGGAAGAGAAGAAAAAAGAAAAGAAAA
Organism: Litsea cubeba; assembly: GCA_012931725.1. NCBI lineage: Eukaryota > Viridiplantae > Streptophyta > Magnoliopsida > Laurales > Lauraceae > Litsea > Litsea cubeba. The sequence continues at coordinate 14,083,230 of CM022952.1, forward strand.
GAACAGAGGAGAAGAAGGAGAAGAAGAAGAAGAAGAAGGGCAGGCGGCAGCAGTACCTCTGTTGCGTCCGTCAGCCACCGCCGTCCGCTGCAGCTGCCGCCGGGACAGGTATGTCTTCTCTGTATTTTTTTCCTCTTCTTCCTTTTTGTTTTCTTCCTCCAGTAAGCATTTGTTTTTTTATTTTTTTATTTTTAACTTTCATACCCTAGTTGCGCTCGATACGCAACGTATCGGTGCGTATCGGCCGCTACGGGTAAATAGCGGTCGATACACACCGATACAGTTGTGAACGACGATATTTCATGTTTAGCGTAGCGGCCATGGCCGCTATGCCCGATTTATGGCCGCTATTTGCATCCTTGCTCACCATAGGGTGAGGGACACTCCCTTTTTTGGGAAGTTTCAAGTACAAAAGTGACTTTATATAGGAATACTTCCTATGTACTTGAAACTTCCCCAAAAGGGGAGTGTCCCTCACCCTATGGTGAGGGATAGATGCATAGGAATACTCCCCTATAAAGAAATCCCTAGAATTTACTAATCTATGATAGGACATGAATACTTGAATCAGCAGCAAAGTAATCATCTAAGCAATCAGTGGAAAAACTGAGATGAGGCATGAACTATTATTCAAATGGCACCAAACATGTCCTAGTACAAGAAAATAGAGTGGTATCCTAATACAATTGAAGATACTGCAAAGGAAATCTATACCACAGCTCCAATGCACAAGACTGCGTGATACTTTCTCAACTTCCCAAGCCTTTCTGCAACAAGAGGAACTTCGAAACTACCAGGAACCCACACAACCTAAGTGATTGGAAAGATGAGATGTCATGCTCATGAACATAACTCACTTAAGTTTATAAATAAATATTGTGGACTTTGCCTATCTGCATGACTTCATACATAGAATGCAAAGATACAACAATTGTAAAATGAAAAGGGAAGAGAACAAAAAGAACATGTCCACTACGCAAAATCCAACATCTCAACGGACTAACCATTACTATATCTTCAAACTATATATATATTTAGATAGATAGATAGAGAGAGATGTCACGTACGTCTATATCTTCTTCTCCGACTGAATATTTCTTGAAAGTATCCAAAGCTCCATCCAAAAGCAACTTTGTCACAACCTCATTAAATCGAGCTACAACCTTCATTTTAGGAAACCAGATCCAGTAAATTAAAATTAAACTTTTCAATTCTGACATCCCCCACTTCTTTTTTATCAGTACAATTCCTAAATCTAACAAAAGCACATGAAAACACAAATTAAAATGGAAGGGGGAGGGGGGGTGGTTTGGGGTTGTTATTTATGGATGAAATCATGTTGAATCCATGATATAAGTGAACTAAGATCAAATTACTGCTATAACATTAACTAAAACAAAAAAAAAAGAAGCTAAAATTAGAGTGGAAAGGGGTGATTCAATATTGTAGACAGACCAAGACCCAAATCAAGGATGAAAATAGCGGCAGTGGCGGGCTGCTAAATGCGGGCGATACATAGCGGCGTAACGGTGTGATTTGAAAAAATCGCCCAAAAAATCTGAAAAAATTTCAGAAAATTGTAAAATGAAAGAATATGTGGTTCTTTTGCAAAAGTAAGTAAGAAAAGGGGGCGTAGCGGTCCCCTCATTGTATGAGGTCCTGAATCACTGTATAAATAGAAAATAATAGTAATGATCATTTTTTTCACATGTGTTCATGTTGTTTAATTATGCTAACTTAGAAACTAATGAAAGGCTCATAAAAGAAAAAAACTATGTCATGAAGTCAAGACTTAAGACTTAAGAGTACCTTGAGAAAAAAATACATCTACCAAAGGAGGTGTCTAATAGGATATACTTAGAGAAGAATCCTTGAGACGAACTCTCTGTATCGACTGTAATTTGGCGAGATCATGTGCTTTTTGGTGTTCTTTTAAACATAAAAGGGTAGAAGAATTGTGTAGAAATGTTATTTAGAAAGAAGAATAAAAGAAATAAGTATTATTATGCATTTTAAAAAAATTTGAAAAGCAAAATTTTTTCTCACCCGTAGCGGCCTCGTAGCGGCTGATACGGGTGTGACAGCCTATAAATCAGATATCGGCCGCTACGCTACGTAGCAGCCGATATTTTCATCCATGACCCAAATTACTGCCAGGAAGGGCTGTCAACAGTCCTGGATACGGCCAGCCTGAACCAAAATCTGATGGCACTGGATTCAGATTGTAGACAATACCAACGGGCCAGCATAGATCATGGAGTCCAACCTTTCTCGAGCAGACTCGGATTCACCTACAATGGTCCATGTTGAACCCAAACTAAGATTCGTGTCCTAAAATCCTTATTAGGCCTAGTCTGAGTAAAATCCTTTGACAACCCTACTGCCAGGATATCCAAACCAAACACAGGTTCTACTTCTGGATAGAAAAACCTGCACTGCACCCAAATAAAATTTAAAGACCTGCACTGTTCATCTTAGTGACCGAGGGCCAGAAAGCCCAAAATTTATCCAATACTCATAGCCTAATCAAGTGAGGAACCAGTTTGTTTGATTAAGCTCTAACGAGTACTTTTTAGATAGTTATGCCTATGCACTTTCACATATGAAAAAATGTCATTCAGGCATGCAAGAAATCAATATTTGCTCTTTTCATTTGAAAAACAAACTGAGAATCACAACCCCAAAAACTTCAGAACCAAAAACCCAATTTTTATTTCTTTCAAAGAAGTACCAAAAACCCAAATTACAAAGCTCTCTACCAATCCAAACCCAGATATCAGCATCCAAATATCTTCATATGCGAATTCCAATCTGACCCAATACGGGATTCCCAGAAAACTCACCACTGCAAATCGCAGACCTTCAGTTCTCGTCAAAGACCCCGTCAAATGCCGAACGCCTGCAGACACTACTAAAGGAGACATTTTTTCATTTCTTTTGTAGAAGTTGATGGTGGCATAAGCTGCAGGGTTCAGGAATCAAAGAATCAGCATAGGATTAGATACAGAAAAACAAGGATTTCGCAGGGGGAAATGGGTGTTTGGGAGGGAGAAACTTACATCGAATTGAAGAGGAGAAAGAGAGAGTGGTTTTTGGAGAATGACCATAAAGGGTTGGAGTTTTAGGAGGAGAGATTGATGTAGAAGAGTGTGGAAGATGATGAGATAGCTTTGAAAAAGTGGAAGCCATTGAAGCCATGCTCTCTCTCTGTTGGTAATTGAAAAGGGTGAAAAGGTTTTGGAAAGAGGAATGGGAGAAATGCTGCGGGCTGAAAGAGAGGGTTTTGACTTCCAACCTGTATAACCCTGAGGCCGCAGAGGTGCACAAAATTACTCGTGATCCGATTCGATCTAGTGACCCGGCTCAATCCGTAGGTCAATGGGTGGATCATGTTAGCCGATTTCCGATGCTCGACCCGACCCGTGAGGCCGTGACCGTCGGTACTGGATCACAGGTCTAACGGGTCGGGTCACCGGGTGACCTGTGAACCCGGTAATAAAAAAATAAAATAAATGTAATTACTTTTTAATACTAAAAAGTAACTCAAAAATAAAAACCCTAAAGGCGTGTATTCATATATCATGAAGTCAATAATGCAAATAATTCAAACCATCACTATAGCCTTAATGAAGTAAACAACTTTGCTGAGAAAGAAATTGGGGAAGAAATTTTCACCCAAGAAGAAATTACACAGTGAAAGAAATAAGTCTTTCTATGTGATTATTAGGTTCTATTAAGTAAATTTTCAATTCTTCCTCCATGCGGCCTTTAATAGTGTCTAATGCAGCTAAGTGCATGATGGGCTTAAATGGCTACAAAAAAAAAAAAAAAAGGCTTCATCCATGATTGCCCAATTGGATGAAGCCCAGGGAAAGTCTGTTGGAACTAGCTGCCCATGGTCAGCGTGCCCATTGGGTACAAGTAAATCTATTTTTTACTATTTCAAGATCTACATTCCTTAGTTTACCAAATTTTCAAGAAGATAAACAATGTTAGTTTAAAAAGTTCTAAAATGATTTTCCTGAGGGCCAGCCATGGTGCATGGAATCCATTTTGAACAAATGTCCCCATTTCCTGACCATTACCATTAATCTTGGCCAATCGGTGGACTAATGAAACCCCTAAATAATCTTCTTTACCGCAGCATCATCACATCAATAAATTGTTGGCCCTACTTTATATCATTTACCGCCATTGCGGTATTTAAATTCAGAGGTCTAATCTCCTAGAAGTAAACATTTTTAATAAAATCACATTTTTTTACAAATTTTTTACCATTTCTTTTTTACCCGAACCCGACCCGTGACCCGCTGACCCGTGACCCAAACGGGTCGAGCTCGGGTGGGTTGTCACCCACATAAAATGTGGTCGGATCGGGTTTGACCCGAAACCCGCGGGTTCGACCCGTTGTACACCCCTACCCAAGGGGGCTGGGATCCCAAGAGTGACACCTAGAAACGGAAAGACAGTTTGCACAAGTGGAAAGGAAGCTCACACAAGTGAGAAAAGGTGGCATACTCACGGTCGGAAATCTGAGCAGGCAGATGAGAACTACCTCCACTTAAGTGGCCATTCTCAATACCAAACACTACTTAAAACATAAAGTGGAGCTCTCACCTTATGATCCATTCCAGTGGACTATAAAATAAGGACCCCTAGTAGTCAATGGTCCCAGGTTTGACGTGCATATGAATGTACTCAACCGTTGGATCGATTGTGTGCTTATTTTGGATAGTGATAACTTGTTGGTCATTATTAAGATGATGATTTGGTGCACTAAAAAGGCTCTTATAGTTTATCTAAATCAGTAAAAGACATTTATATAATTTTTACTATTGTTTGAGCGACACGCTCATTTCAGTTGAACAATAATATTATCTCTCATGTCATCTTTTTTTTTCTCCCTCCTCACTTCATCTCCTCCACTCTATTTCTCTCTTTGCTATTGCTAATAAGAGTGTGATGGAAAAGTGAGTAGAGCCAATGGATTATGGACATTGCCACAGGGACAAATGGAAAAGTGAAGAGATGCGGAGATTGTTTATCAATGCCCCTCATCTAGAAGTGTCTCCAGCAACGGTGCCGGTGGCCTGGTGGCTAGGCATATCCTGGCCTGATCTGACTTTACAAACATAGGCCTGTATCTAGTCTAAGCCCAACATGAGTCGTGAACGTCAGGCCCAGGCCGGCCAATTTAGTCAATTAGGTTGGGTTGGGCTCGTCCAAATAGGACTTTTTATCAGTGGCATTGACTTTCTAGCAATTATTTGGACAAACTATCACTAAATTATAAATAGTTCATATTTGGGCTGAACCAGTTTTGAGCTTTCTATCACTTACTTCAAGTCTGGTCCAACCAAGGTAGGCCCAGATTGGGCCCTAGGTACCCCGACCTATGAGCACACCTAATGGCTGCAGATGCTGCCAGTGGCAAACTTGACTCGATCCACTAAGATGCGCGCCAAAGAAAGTAGCAAGTGATCCCACCAATAGAAAGAAGACAAATAGATAAGTTATAGGGTTTCTAAATTCGATGAAGATGAATTAATAGTTACAATATCACGAGTAATCACAATATAATGATTATAAGTATCTAAAAAAAAAAAAAATCTAACATCATGTATGAAGTAGTGTGTGATAATTTCTAAAATTTGCTTACTTCTTCATTGATTACTTAAACTTTTTTTTTCTTTTTTGAAAAAATAAGGATATAGATCATGCTTAAACCTTAATAAATTATTAGAATGGTTATATTATGCCCATGTGTTAGACCCGTCCAACTAATCCATGATAAGACATTAAATACCCAGGTCTCCATGATTTGAATGAATCCGGATTCATCAGGCTCCTGAAATGGAGTGTAACTCTATAGTGGGGCCCATCTATTTGAAACCAGGAGTTGTTGAAGGTGAACTTCCTATGTGTGTGGGATATCCCCAGTGATCGACACTTAAATGTGCAACTTTTAACCGCAAGACTACGGTGTCGTCAAGTAGTAAAGGACTAAAGAGTCCGGATTATCGATCCCACGAAGAGAGGATTAAACAAGCAATGAATCCAATTAAAGGAGAATTGAACTAAGATATAACTAATATAGAAAATTGAAGTAAACAATTAAAACTACTAAACTATGCAATTGTAAACCATTAATTAACAATCTAAAATATGAAATTAACAAGGTCTAAGCTAATCTAACAAACTACACTAAACTAATGGATGAATGGTGGTGGAAATGGAAGATTTAAGGTGAAGATGTGGTGTGAAATGTGTATGATTTTAAAACAAGTGGTGTGAAGTGTAGATCTAAAAATCTAGAAGTGAAAATAACAAATCAAATAAAGATTTAAATTAACAACAATAAGAATAATAGATTAGGCAATCCAAAATTCACTGAAGATGTGGTGTGAAATGTGTATGATTTTAAAACAAGTGGTGTGAAGTGTAGATCTAAAAAACTAGAAGTGAAAATAACAAATCAAATAAAGATTTAAATTAACAACAATAAGAATAATAGATTAGGCAATCCAAAATTCACTAAGTATGTAATTAATTCAAACAATGCATGTTCTAATTTAATTCCCAAATCTACAATCCAATTAGCAATCTCTTGCCTAATTAAATTGGATGATATAACAATGAAGATCAAAGTAAAAGAAAATCAAAGGCTAAGATCATAGATCATCATCTAGCTACCCTAACAATAAATCATCAAAATCAAGCTACAAAAGATCAAAGATAAGGGCTCTAAAGCATACTATGTGAGAGAACTTAATCAAACTACAAAGCATCAATTGAGATTATCCGAGCATCAAGTGTAGAGATAGAGCATGAGAAATGAAAGAGATTAGCACAAATAGATCTAAAATCTACTAATCAATCAAGGCACAAGTAGGGAATTTAAACTAAAACATGCAAGTAATTGAACTAATCACATTACTTAACTTCAAAAGGAGAGCCTAATCCAAGAGCTTTAGCCACTAAACATCAAGAAAGCGCTCCAAATCTTCATTAATGATCTTCAATTACACACACTCTCTCTAGTTTAATTACAAAAAAGCTCTTAATTACAATCTAAAAGTATAGAGAAGGTAAAATAAAATTGCTAAAAGACTAACTTGCTAAAAGATCCTCCTTTCTTTACAAAAACATTCCAATTTATAGAAACACTGAAGACATTTGATTGGCTCATTAAAAAATGTAATTGTTGGAATTTAAACCCATAACCTATTTCATAGCAACCAAAGCTCTAACCAATACACCAACCACTCCTTTGTGTTGAAAATGACTTCTTCTCATCTTATTTTGGAATTCTTCAACACTACTGATGCCTTGGGACATTAGCCAGAAGGTTGGGGTAGTCGCGGGGTCCACTTACACAAGAGAAGTTACATAAAAATGCGCTATAAATAATCGAATTTATGGATGATAATCTGATAATCCGTTTAATGTGATAGAATGATAAAATCTCTGTGCAAAGCAAATGATATGCATATGATATGCTGATAAAACCCGAACTAATGAGGGATAAAATATGCAATATTTAACACTCATCACCCAGCTTTTATTCTAATAGAAGTTAGTTACCTAGTAAGATTAACCAATGATTAAAATATGATGAATGAATATGTTTAATAATACATAAGATTGTGTTGATCACAATTTTAATCAAATGGTCAATCTTATGGTGGACCAACTCCTGCAAGAAAAAATGGGGTTAGTCAATGACCAAATTTTAGGTCACAGATATTTTTGGTAGTCATATCAGGCTTTGATCTTAATGCCTAAGAAAGAGAAATTTATACATACAAATAATTTGTAAACCTATACCAAACCCCTCTTGAATTAGCATAGCACAAACACTCTTTTCAAGTAAGATGTCTCACAACAACAGATAAGTAATAGGGGCATTCGGCGACGGGTCCCTGAACATTTCACTTTATGGCCTTAGATCCACAAAAAAAGGTCATAGAGTCAAAGATCCCTCCCACACTTTCTCATACCTGAAATGTCTAGTTTACCCTTTCTTTAAATCATAACTCATGATCGGTGGGATATCCCATTAATAATGGTCAACTAACCTTTAATTGCCCACGATTAATGGAATCTCCAGATTTTCAAATAAATTCTAAAAATACACAAATAAAATTTAAAATAACGAAAATAAATTTTAAAAAATGAAATAATTTCGAAAAATACAATAAGTTAAAAAAAAGCAATATATAATCAAATAACGCAAATAAATTTAAAAAGATGCAAATAAGTTTCAAAATATCCAAATAACTTTCAAAAAATATAAATAAATTTCAAAAGACTAAAATAAATCTCAAAAGATCGAAAGAAAATCTCGAAAAATGCATATAAATTTAAAATAATGAAAATAAATTTTAAAAATGCAAGAATTTCAAAAAATGCAATAAATTTGAAAAGATACAAATAAATTTCAAAAGACGCAAATAAAATTAAAAAACGCATATAGATTTCAAAAAATGTAAATAAATTTGCTAAAAAAATCAGATAAATGTTGAAAAAAACTCAGATAAATTTCCAAAAAACACAAAGAAATATGACAGAAAACAGATAAATTTGAACAAAACTTAGATAAATTTACCAAAAACTCAGATAAATTTTGAAAAAAACTCAGATAAATTTACCAAAAACACAAAGAAATATGACAGAAAACAGATAAATTTGAACAACACTAAGATAAATTTGACAAAAAATCAGATAAATTTAAACAAAACTCAGATAAATTTGACAAAAACTCAGGTAATTTTGACAAAAACTCCATATCCTCCACCTCCTCTTCCATCCCTCCGGCATCCTCCTTCAAATCCAGACCGGCAAGGCGTGCACCAGTCCGAGGCCTGACCTGCTTACTGTTATGGGGTGCATACTGGCCTGCTTACTATTCTAGATCTGTGCTGCGGGTCGAACTTGACCTGAACCGACCCGAGACCTGGGACACCAAATATGGGTCGTCTTCTTCCTTTCTTCAACGTCCCTCTCCCATCGCTGCCTTTTCTTCTTCTTCTCCGGTGGGATGGACTTCTGCCAGGAACCACTTTCTTGACGACGTGCACCAATTGCAACGGGAGACATCAACGATGGGCGACGATTCTGAGATTTCCGGATTTGGATTTGTTTCCCCATCGACTGGGTTACGACACAGAAGCTGCTGCGACCCTGCTGCCCTTTGGCGATGGGCAGCGGAGTTGATCAAGGTGGTTCCCCCGCACCATATCCTCTCGACATCAGTGAAACGGAACAGAGGAAGAAGGAGCGTTCCAGTTTCTGGTTTTGGCGATGGGCAACGGAGCTGATCAAGGTGGGTCCCCCGCGCCATATTTGATCGACATCAGTGAAACGGAACGGAGGAATCAGATTCGTTCCATTTTCTGGTTTTGGCGATGGGCAACAAAGCTGATCAAGGTGGGTCCCCCACGCCATATCTGATCGACATCAGTGAAACGAAACAGAGGAAGAAGGAGCTGATCAAGGTGGGTCACCCGTCCCACAGTCTCCAAACGCTGCTGTCTTTGACATCAGTGAATAGGAATAGAGGAAGAAGGAGCTGATCAAGGTGGGTCCCCCATCCCACAGTCTCCAAACGCTGTTGTCTTCCATCTTTGGCCACGGCGAGGCAGAGATACGAAACGATCTCTCTTCTGTTTCTGAAAAGGAAGAAGAAGAAGTGGTTCTTTTGGTTAAAGATCGAGAGGATTTAGGAAGGAGGGAGGAGAGAAGATTTGAAATTTGAAATTTCAAAACTTTATGCCTAAAACAGTTGAAATGGCAAATTAGTCTTGAAAAATGTGATCATGTGGACGCAGGGACCTAAGGCTGGAAAAAGTCTAGCTGAGTGGACCATAGGCCTTAAAAAGTTTTTCCTTTGACTGGAGGCTGGAAACATTGACTTATAGGGACCTTTCGCTAATTTTGCCTAAGTAATATGCCTTTACAAGTGATTGACCAAAAAAGAAAATTAACCACCCAATGTGGACCGACTCCAAGAGAAAGCAACTAGAAGCTCTCAAAAGAAACTAGAAGAGAACTATAAGAGGGAGAAGAAGTGGGGCGTGCAACTCTTGCACCTAGGGCTGGGCGTGAATTCCAATGAGGGGATTTTCTTGTGTTTGGACGTCCAAGGCCTCCCCTATTTATAGTTTATGCAACCTCTTCTTTTACTAATTAAAATAGAAGTCTCACTTCCATTAAGAATTAGTAACTTCCTCATTTCTAATTAAAATAGAAGTCTCACTTCCATTAACAATTAGTAACTTACTATTACCACTATTAGAAGTCTCACTTCAAATAGAAATAGTAACTTTCTAATTCCTTTCCTTCTAGAGTTCATCTGGGTTGGTAACTCGCAAAGAGACGATAGCGTCACTCAATATTTATTTCAGTGACGCTATCGTCGGTAGGAATAAAAAATAAAAAAAATAGAAATGTGGCGGGAAGACCCCTATTAGTGCTGCACATTTTGCCAGGACCCTTTAGGATAAATGGCTATATTTCGGGACTTTACCGGTAAAATCCTTAATTTTTTTTTATGAATTCATTCTAGGTATAATTGAAAATATAATTAATAAAATGTCGGATAACCCCGATAAAATAAGGGAAAATTGAATAAAAAGATATTACATAAAAGTTTAAATTAGTTAGTCAGAAATATTCAGGTGAGAAATATGAGAACTTTTTTGTGGGGCTCACCTAGCAACCCATCCAAACCATGCACAAATAGGGACCCCCTTAATAGTCACTTATTCCAAGGATTGGCACACATCCGAATGGACTGAACCGGTGGATCGAGGGTTGAATCTTTTTTTGAATATGAAGCCATTAAACTTGTGGGCCATGGATGAAGGGGTTAGGGCATGGGTTTGAGGTTAAACTTGATATTTGGAGTGGTCTCACATATATAGATCTTTTCATGATCTCCCCTGTCCCCTCCCAAATGGGACCCACATTTGGGCCCACAAAAAAATTCTCATATAATAGTTTTCACCTCAATATTTTCATCAGTTATATTTATATAAAAAGGCCGACACAACAGTCTCACTGGATCCTAAAACGACTTAGATCTTGGCTTAGCACTAATAGACAACCCAAGATAAAGGAGGGGAAGCCTCCTAGCCCTACACTTAAAATTACTTGCCAATGCTCGAGTGGTCTCCTCAGAGAACCCAACTCCCACCAACAAACTCTTTGACATGTTAATCTTTAATCCCGACACCAACTGAAAACACCAGAGAATTCTCTTTATGGCTAGAATTTCTTTTGTTTTGTTTGAGCTAAAGAGAATAACATTATCTGCAAGTCAAAGATGTGTAACCATTCTTTCAATATCACGTATCAGATAATTCGATTAGATTATTTTACTTATTTTTCTTTAAAACTTTGATTTTTGAAGTTATGTTTTAATTGCGCTTGTATTATAAATTATATGTTAATATTTATTTATAATTTATCTAAATATTTATAATTTAAATCTTATTTTTTTTATCAGTGCAAGCCTGTTGCACTAGTAATCACTAAATTACAAGCACTCTTTATCCTGGCTACATTGGGCCAAGCTTTGGCCTTTCTAACACTTAACACAAGTCGGCCCAAATTCTAAATGGGCCTAGATTATATATCGAAGCACCGCCCATTGTGGGCCCGACCTATGAGTACCCCTGCTTGTTTCCAGAGCTATGTAAATAACTTGACAACTCTTATGTTTCCTTCTTCATGCCAAGCTTCTATTTCCCCTGTTAACTATGATTTTTGTTAGACTTGATGGGTCAAGCCCAATCCGGATAGCGGCAATGAGTCAGGTCCGAGTAACCCGGTCCGTCTAGGATCGTGGGTCAGGCCAGAATAGCCCCGTTGAGATCCGGGTTTCGTTAAACGAAGCCTCGTCACCTCAGGCTCCAAGTCATCGCGACGAAGTCCTCCCCTAACCTGCATTTACCAAGTCTCACGGAGAGGATCTCACCTGCCTTCCACCTGGCTCGATCCTCAAGGACACGTCTGACGCTCCAAAGAGACGTTGAACCGATTGCATCCCCACCTGGTGGGAAAGAGTTATAAATAGAGCCCTCTCATCACTTGAGAGGAGATGGTTTTTTGCATACTTTCTCATATCTGTAACCCTCGACATTAATCAAAGATCACCATTTTGAAGTGAACGTAGGTCACGCTTGACCGAACCACTATAAATCTCTCATCTCTCTTCATTTACTGCACAGTATTAATTATCTGACCGGTGGTGTCCGAATTCCTCTATTTTGGCATCATCAAGACTTATTTTTCTTTTTTCTTCTTTTTCTAGAAAGGGAGATTCATTAGCAGCTTGTCTGTGCAATGAGGGAATTTCGCTCACCCTGGATATTTATTTCTATAAAAGGAATCCTGCATTGCTATCCCCATCATAGGAAAATGAAAGTCCTCTTCGTTGTGGAGTTCCTTTTTTTTTTTTCCTTTTTCACACAAGAAAACTTACTGCACCAAAAAATAAAATATAAAGCAAAAGATACAACATATGTGATGGGTGTACAGAAGATTAAAAAACCAGACGGAAGAGCTACACAAGTGTTAATTCCACATGTCAAAATTAGTTTAGTTTTTTTTTTTTTCACAAGGAAAATGTCATTCCAAACAACAAAAAAGAGGGCTGCATGGAAAATCAGAAAATTTTTCATCTCCATCTTTAAATCCATTAGTTGCATAAATGCACAATAAAGGCAAGTTTGTATACACACCATTTCCGTGGAAAGAGGAAACTGCCACGTCAACAAATTCCATAGAAATGGAAACCTCGGAAAGGAATTTTTGTGGAATTTAGAAATTCATGTTTGGTGCGAATTTTTTTCCTCGCTGAATTGGTGCTAATGTTGTTTGGTGCGGATGTAGATTCCTTAATGAAAATCAGATGAGCCATCACAAAAATAATCATCATACATATACCCAACTAATCAAAGAAAGCAAAATCATAAAGCAATGGTGATGTTTTGGGTTGAGCTGGAAAAGGGTGAGGAAATGAGATTATATAGGAGGGAGGAGTTTTCCGAGGAAATGGAATTCCAATACCCCTTATAGGAAATCCATTTCCAGCATTAGCAAGGAAAATGCCGACAAGGCAAGAAAACATTTTCGTGGAATTGTTCCGCACCAAACGCATGAAAAATGGTTTCTCCACGTCAACTTTTCTGCAGAAAAGTGTTACACAAACATGCCCGATAAGAAAACCCAACTTCATAAATGTTGCTTAGAATTAGGAGAAGAATGTATTTCCTTATTAGTAGTGTGAGGCAATTGTTTTGTCAATTATATAGCCCCCTTCCCGGAGTCCAGATCTAGGGGATTCACTCTTCTCATGGGAAAAGGATGGGGAACTTCAGCATGAGGCTTACCTATTAAAAATCTGAACCGATCAAAATGAGCTCCTCCTACTCCTTCTATTGCTACAATGAGATGTCTCTAAATTTTACTTCGGTAAGAGTTGACCCCATTGTCATATTGAACACAACTAATAACATGATTAACACAATGTTATGCATTATTGTTAAATGCATCAATTACGTTATTAATCATACCCTCAATCTTATGGTGACATCAAATTTAATGATATTTTGATGCAAGGACCAATGTTTATTATGATCGGTTCGAATTTTCAAGTGGACCTCACGTCCTCACCATGGAGTTCCACTTCACTAACAAAATTTCACCTATGAGCAATTAAGTTGCATACTGTGCTTAAACTGTCTGGCTCCTGGAGCCCATTTGGCTGCATTCCTATCATTGCGTGTAGGATGCTAAGAAAGGTCTTTTTTATGGATCAGGTTGATGCGAAAAACAGACCCATCAAATTGTCCTCGATATTTTTTAGACTCATTCCAACAGTAAGCAAGGGTACGCGGATCAAAGGTGGCCCAGGGCCTCATAGTGCTAGACTGTATGTGCGGGTGTGGATTTAGTTTTAGTATTTAGAATGGGCTCGGATCGTTTATTTTTGCCCGTTTAACAGATGGGTGGGTGTGGAAAGCCCGGCCAACCAGAATGTAATACTTACACACACTTGCACCTGCACTTTCACTTGCACTCACACACACAATAACAAAACCAATTTAGCTACGCTTGAGGTGGTGTATATAAAGCTAACCCAGGCCGGGCTCAAGCATAATGTTTTTTAGGTGGGTTGGGCTTGGGCCAACTACTTATGGCCCGAGTCGAGCCTGGGTCGGGCTTGAGCCTATAGTTTAGAAGTTAGCCTAGGCCTGAATAATCCTTAACCCAGCTTAACCTGGCCCATGAACAACCCGACTTGTAAAAAAGAGAGGACTCCATTGGGCATGTCTCTGCTCTTTTGTTTAAGATGTCACTTGTATTGTTGTAAACCGAGCATATTTCATGTGCCTAGTCATTCGGCAGCAAAAGTATATTACAGAATAGTTTGCTTATATATGTGACTTTTCTTCACACATATTTTCTCTTCTATTTATTTCTATATTTCTCATGGATGACTTTTCTTCACACATATTTACTCTTCTATTTCTACGTTTCTATTTTCTTTTGATGACTTTTCTTCGTACATTTTATCTCTAAAAACTCTCTTTTCTCTCTCTCTATTGGTGACTTTTCTTTGGAGGATTTTGAGAAGGACAAAAATTGATTGATCGCCATGAAATGAAGGCCATTCCAAGAAAAAACCTGCCATACGTACCGTAAGAAGACTTGACTGGGTGGACCGCAAGAAGACTTGACCATAATAATTCACTTGCTTTGTCCTCACTTTCCTTCCTTTATTTCATTAATAAAGATCTGGTTGGGGCCCTCCTATCTATAAAAAACCAACCCAATCCGATCATCCAAACTCTATCATACATGGCCCACAAGTCCATTCATTTCATCGATCCGACGGTCCAATATGAAGGGCCGATCCAACGGTCCAATCCATTCACATGGGTGTATACCCAAGGGACATGTGAACTATGGATTGGCAGGGGGTGGGGGTGCTTGTGTGGTTCACTCGGATGGACCATCAGGTGGGCCCCACTACGATTACGCACAACGCACACCTCATGCATAGAATGATTTATATACGTGACTTCTCTTTACACAAATTTTCTCTTTTATTTTTTATTTCACCTCTCTATTGATAACTTTTCTTCACATATATTTTCTCTTCTATCTCTACGTTTCTCATCTCTATTGATGACTTTTTTTAGCAAGTATTTTCTCTAAAACTTTTGCTTTCTCTTTCTCTCTCTATTGGCGACTTATCTTTGGAGAATTTTGAGACCCACACAAATTAATTGATCGCCATGAAATGAAGGCCATCCGAACAAAAATCCTGCAATGCATGTACTACATGAAGACTTGACCCATTTTAATTTGCTTATATACGTGACTTTTCTTCACACATATATTCTCTTTTATTTCTATATTTCTCCTCTCTATGGATGACTTTTCTTCACACATATTTTCTCTTCTATTTCTACGTTTCTGCTCTCTTTTTATGACTTTTCTTCGTACGTATTATCTCTAAAACTTCTGCTTTCTCTTTCTCTCTCTGTCGGTGGCTTTTCTTTGGAGGATTTAGAAGACTTGACCATAACAATTCACTTGCTTTGTCCTCACTTTCCTTCCTTTCTTTCATTGTTTGCGAATGATTGACTGATTATACACGGTATGATATTGGACTATGGAGAAGACTAGTTTCCGCGACGCTGCACTGCAGCAGGGTGCAGCAACCCCATGGGTATTTGCAATATTCTACAGACCCAAATGATTGAACACGTCTCTATTTAACACATCATCAAAGTGGATGAAAAATGCTCGGGTAAAGGAAGGGGGATTAATGAGTTGTATGAATATCCGTTTCGATGTGGGCCCAATGATCGACTTAACAAGTGATATTAAGAAAAAGACTACTTTTAATGGGAAAATGTTAAACTAGGAGGGCACTTGATGTGCAAGCTCTATGGTGCCACTTGGGCTTAACTTTGATTAATGCAGCTCCACTCCAATCTTGTCCTCCCAACATCTGGGACGAGGCTTAATTTTACACTTATTGAACCATCACTCATCATTGGATTAAATGTAAAAAAAACCTATGGTTAAAATACCATTAAAATTTAAGGATGTTAAATAAAAAAATGGGATAAATGTCAAAAAAACCTAATTCTTCCCAAGAAAAATTAAAAAAAATTGGAACAATGCCTATTCATGCATGAGACCATGTGTCTTTGTCCATGTGTCTCTATCATTTTCATTACAAGGAAATTTCCACAATCCCTCTGTCCACATCTACTACCCCATTTCCTCACCTATAAAAGGGAGATAGCTCTCTCCTCGCTGCTCCACAACTTTTCACTTCCAATATTGCCCTCTCTCTCTAGATCTCTCATCAAGCAAACAATGGCTATTACAAAGAATATCTTCCTCTCCATGACATTGATCTTGCTGGTGTTGGCAGCAGAAGTGGCGGCATTTGAAACTGATCCAAGCTATAACAGGGTTGGGTAAGTAGACCATTAATGTTTGTGCCTCCTAGACCATGCAACAAGTCCCTAAGTAAGGTTGGGTTGGGCTGGCTTAAACTTGTCCATGCAATGGCTTGTATGGTTAGGGGAACTAATATTCTGGCTTGGGTTAGGACTTTTATTTGAAATATATATATATATATATATAATTTAGTGTGCCCTGGACGCCCTGGACGCATCTTGCACACCGGGGGTGGGACCCACTTGATGGTCCATCCAACTGGACCACACATCCCCAATGAATTTCACATGGCTCCCGGGTTTTGCACCCATTCGAATGGAATGTACCGTTGGAATATTGACTGCATACCCATTCGAATGGATTGTACACTGTTAGACTTGTGGGGTCCGGATAGACTGATAGGGTTTAGGGATGGTAGGTTGATTTCTTGTAGAGATGAAGGGCCAGGGAGATCTTTGAATCCCCCAGGTCCTATTCCCATGTGGGCCCCACATTTCAGGACTCATATATATATATATGCCCCCTTTGCTAATTATGTCAACCCAACGCTCGGCGCCTTTAACCATGAAAACACAGACCAAAAATAGCGTATTGTGGGACTAAAGTCTGGTGTGGGACATAATGTACCCACACTAAATTTTACTTTGAAGATCCAACCCCGATCGATCTTAGCTTCGACCCCAATAGCACAGTTAGGACTCGAGGGCCAATTCCGTCTGGAATATTTTATTTACAATTTCATCCTAGTGAACCCAATTTACTCATATATTGATGCATGAATTTGTGGTCGGATCTATTTAAATGTTCTCGGAGTGGGACCCATGGGCTTCAATTTTGACCAAAATCTTTTTTTGACTTGAATTGGACCCCAAGCTAAAATCGGTTCAACTTTTGGACCACCACAGTCCAGTTTTTCAATTGGCCGGGTATTGTGCCTCCAATCTCATTTCTTATAAGGTTTGACTTGCATCTGCAGCAGCACAAATATTAAAGGACGTCGTCTGCTGGGTTTTGAACCTTTTGGTACGTTTGTACCTGCTTTCAAGAATGGAGTCAAGAATGGAGGGAATAAGATATGGAACAATGGAGGGAAGGAGGTAACGAAGGAGTTGAGAAAGGAGGTAACGAAGGAGTTGAGGAAGGAGATATTAACCCCTCCCCCCCCCCTAGTCACTAGGTTTGTACCAAAACCGTGTTTCTTTCTTTTCCTTTTCTGTTATATTTCTTATCCTTATCTTCTTTTTACCATGTGAAGGGAATTAAAGAAAGGAGGCAGAAAGAGAGCACATATTCTGCAGAATCAGTCTGTAAGTCCATAATTATTAATTTTCTCCTAAACTTCAAAATCTTCAAAATCATGAATTTTGGTAAAGCATTTCCGCGGAAAAACTCTACACCAAGCATTGGAGTAGCTCATGCTTCGGACATGAGAGAAATGTATTTTCTCTTTGCTCAAGTTTTTTAAGAGGAGGAAAAATCATTCTTCACCTAACTAAAGCTTCTAGAGTGTAGAGGGAGAAATGATTTTCTCAAAAACTAACGGAGAATAAAAACATGGATTTCCAACATAGTCTTCTCCATTCAGTTCCAAACACAATGAAAAATGATCACTAGCAGCAAGAAATAATGAATCTCCATCAGAACACCGATTAATTCTTCCGCCCAGTATGGATTCTGTATTTTACAGTTTTATTTAGGTTTACACATAACTATATATATATATTAACATAAATTTTACTTTGCAGGAAGTGTAGTCTAGTCTAGTAAGCTGTGGGTTGTTTCCAGACAAACTTGCCTAAGAATAAAGTCTTCATGGTTCCTGCTCTACCTACTTTGGCCTATCCTGCCTTCTTTTACAAATTGCATGTGTAGTTGGTGCTTTCAGTTGCGCGCCTAGTGCAATATGGTTCCGTGAATTTTAAGTGTGCCTTTACAGTTTGAGTGGTGTGTTGTGCTATGATGGTTGTCGTTGTTGCACTTGGTCTTGCGTGTAATAAACATCTACTTTGTAATTTA
This sequence comes from Litsea cubeba, assembly GCA_012931725.1. Lineage (NCBI taxonomy): Eukaryota > Viridiplantae > Streptophyta > Magnoliopsida > Laurales > Lauraceae > Litsea > Litsea cubeba. Next base: position 14,101,737 of record CM022952.1, read on the forward strand.
CCTTTATTTGAAAATAAATAAATAAAGAAGAGTTTGTTCAATTTTTTCTTCTCTTTTTATAATTAGGATCATGGTTTTATTGCTGAAATCCTGAAACTGAGTTGTATTAGCTCCATATGAAGCAATGCAGATTGTTCATTGAATGTATTAAAGCTCTATTCTCACCTCTTGCATATTCTCTAGGAATATGCATTTGGTAACATGACATGAATTTACAGGGAATCTACAGATTTAAGGATTCCTCACTGGGGATTACACATCGATATTGGTGCCTATCAATGCACAAAGTTGATAAAAACTAGTATCAATGCATAAATCCATAAAAAAAATAAGACTTTTAAATCCTAAGGGAGGAGGTCGGACCTGAAAATCCTCACAAGTGAGGATTTCTACTTGCCCCAAGTCCTTCGAGATTTACAATTGCCAAGCATGGATTTTCTATCACTTAGTGAAAAGCTGGTAAGGAATCCCCAAGGATTTGATTGTCAAACGTGAGACCAAATCGAAAAGATCTTCCCCATGCATGACATCATTTTAATTTATTGATCTTTGTCCCCTAAATTAATGATATTAACAGCGATCGATTATTGTCAAATTGGAGTGAGTGGTAGCTTGTCTGAGTTAGGCAAGTGGCTCCGTGTGAACTATTGGAGGTCATGGGCCAACTTAAGAGCAAACAAAAGGAAGAAAAAAAGAAATTAATTGAAAAGATCTTCTAGAGGAAAATCTGATAATATCATATCCAACATTCTATTATCTAAGAAATGACCCAAAACTCATTATCAATTAATTGAACCGATGGGCTGGCCCATCAATGAATCCATTGATTGCATTATTGAAATAGAACACTATTTTAAAGATAACATCATATATAATATTTGATGATAGGCATATGATTTATGCCCGCAAGATTCAGTCACAATCAAGTTAAAAGCTGCTTAAGAAGAAAATTCTGCATTAAATAATGATTTAGAGCAAGCACTTGAAAAGATTCGTCTCTTGGAAAGTCAAAAAAACTGCATGGCTGAAAATTTGACTACTGAAAGTAAAAAACTTGAAAAGGCTGAACAAGAGATTGAGATTATGAAGCCGGAGTTGCAGAGTGTTAAATCTTAAAAAGATGATTTGCAAGGAAGACTGAAGATCACTCTGTTCGAGTTAGAAGAGAAACAAGCTTTGCCAAACAAGATGAACACTGGTTCGAAAACTCTTACAAACAACTTGTGCAGTCAGAAGTCTCCTTTTGACAGAAGCAGTCTCAGTTATAATCATGGTGCATCCACTTCGGGTATTAAAGGTAAAATAAATTTTCTTTCAAGTGTTGGACATGCTACTCCACATGTTGCACATGTTAATAATGTGATGAGTAGTACCGAGAAAAAGAATGTGTCACACGCTGCACGCACATCCACTTGTCATCATTATAGACTAAAAGGACATTTTCGTCCCCATTGCATGAAGTTGAATAGTCTACCAAAGACCAAGCAATGGCGGAAGATTTTTTCCACCCAAGACAGTTCACATTTGGGTAAGAAAATCTGATTTGCCTAAATAGTTTTACTCACACTTGGCGGAAAGATCAAACTGCACAAGTGTGGGTGGCTACATATAACAAGCCCTGATCAATGAGATTAAGCTCCCATCCTCAGCGCTGCTATGACGATACTTTTAGGGGGAGTTGAAATTGAGGGGGAGCGATTGATCTTAATTGACAAGAAAGCTACATGTTATTATCTTTAGCTTTGTCATTTATGGACAAAAAGGGGGAGAAATATGACAGATCAAGGGGGAGATCAAGAAGTTCAGACGGAGTCAGAGACAATGCTAGTCTACTTGTGCTGGTTGCCAATTTTTTTTTTTTTAAATTCAATGTATTTTGGGTAGATCAAATTGTATTGTCTCAGAGAGTTTTGTCCATGAATTGCCAAAGGGGGAGATTGTTAGGATTTTCAGTGTTGGCTAAACTCATGGGTTCCATTGAGTTGTAATTCTTTTTTAGAAAAGGACTCTGAAGATACAAGATTGGAAGGACTCCAAGAAGAAAGTCTGAAAGAATTATAAGAAGAAAGTTGGAAGAAAAAGAGTGCTGAATTTCCAGATCAACCAATATGGGGTCCGGTTGAGCGACCACATCATCCGCTCGAGCGGACATAAGGCAGAATGGCTAGCGCTGAAACAGAACCTCATCCGCTCGAGCGGACAAGGCGGCAGAGTCCAAGTTTATTTTGAAACTTATTTCTAATTGTGCCCAAACTGCTTGTTTTAATCCTAATCAAGTTAGGCAACTTTAAGCACGACCTAAGGGCTATTCTAAAGAGACACCAGACCTCACCTCTCAAAGTTCTGAGTTAGAGATTATTATTTAGAGAATTCTTCTCTAGAGATTTATTAAGGAGTTGTGCCGACAAGTTCTCTAGAGCCAGTTTCTTCTGCATCCTTTGTAGAAGATTATCTTCTTGCGAGGAGATTTGAGGAGTCAAGCGCAGGATTGAGTCTGTTGCAATCAGCGGTTTGAAGTCGTAGAAGCGTGAAGTGACCAATGTAACTTCAGTCCTTAGGTAGGGGATATTTGGAGAGGAAATCTGAGTTTCTTGTAATTGCAAGATTCATAGTGCTTGATTATTGATCTAATTTGGATCTGTGATTTTTCACCCGGTTAGGGTTTTCTACGCAAAATTTGGTGTCCTTGTGGTGTGTGCTTGTGATTTTATTTCCGCTACATATTGTTTATTTTTTCACACTATTGGACTGATTTATTGAGTTAACCAATCTAGAGATCTCGCACCCTAAAACTTTCACAATCTTTGATAACGATGAAAAAAATAGATAGACGAATTTCACAAATGAGTGCTGAAATAAGATCAAAATACAAGAGTAGTAATTAAATCAAATTTCATATTAAGGCAGATGAACCATTTTCACTCAGTTTATAATAACTACAAAATGTTTTTCACTAAACCAGTTTTCACACACTATGTATAATATTTATTAAAAAGCGTTTTAACCTGTCTTTGTGATCGATGACCTTCCAAGGCTTTTTTCTTTTTTGGCAACTCAACCTGACCAGTGCCGATGTTGATATTGGTTCAAAAACTGCTCAAATCCATGTAACTCTAATGGGTGACAAAAGATAATTTGTAAAGCATTTCATATCAATGGTTAACATCTCTACATCTAAACTTTACTTAGAAACGAATTCCCACACGATATACATAATGGGACGAGGCCTAATTTTACACTTATTACACCATCACTCATCATTGGATTGAATGTCAAAAAAAAAAAAAAAAAAAAAACTACGGTTAAAGTAGCATTAAAACTTAAGGATGACAAATAAAAAATTGGGATAATCTGATCAGGCTAGTTTTTTGACTGACCCCTATTTAGAATTCTTAGAAATGTGTTCGTAGGAGTAACTAAGCTTGAAGAAAAAAAGGTGGAGATCCTAAATTGCATAGAAATGTTCCCTTATAATGGAAAATGAATTTAGTAGGGATGGCCAAAGAAAATGAATATCCAATAATCACATTTGCAAATCACATTCAAAGCGGGTCCCTACTCCCTACATCTCCACCTTTTAGCCATCACCCCTCATTGTCTTAACAACCGGTCTACAAGCACCGAAAAACGAGCCTGAAAAAGGCCATGAAGCTCTCCCCTACCCTAGGATCTCATTTCAAAAGGAGATCCTAGGGTAGAATAGGGTTTCAGGGCCTTTTTCAGGCACTTTTTTCGGTGCATGCAGACTTTTTGTTGTCTTAATAGCCTTTTCTTGAAATCCATTTTACCATAAATTCCTAGGAAGTCAATTTCATGCAAATGAAATGACCCATTTGGTCATTCTTCCAGAATCTTTTTTTTTTTGGAACAATGCCTATTCATGCATGAGACCATTTGTCTTTGTCTACGTGTCTCTATCATTTTCATTGCAAGGAAATTTCCACAACCCATCTTTAAAAAAAAATCTTTCAACAAAAAAATAGACTTAAAAAAAAATCTTTCAACAAAAAATATCCCACAATCCCTCTGTTCACATTACTACCACATCTGCTCACCTATAAAAGGGAGAGAGTTCTCTCTCCTCTCTACTCCCACATCTTTTCACTTCCAATATTGCCCTCTCACTCTCTCATCAAGCAAACAATGACTTTTACTAAGAATATCTTCCTCTCCATGACATTGAGTGTTGGTAGCGGAAGTGGTTGCATTTGAAACTGATCCAAGCTATAACAAGGTTGGGTAGGCAAACCATTGTTCGTGCCTCCTGGACCATGCAACAAGTCCCCAAGTTAGGTTGGGTTGGGCTAGCTGAAACTTGTCCATGCAATGGCTTGTATGGTTAGGGGGTGTAAGACCCCGACTCAGGTTTAGTATGATTAATATTATTTTAGCCGTGATTAGTCTCTAAATGGGATTAGGGGATGTTTAGCTTGGGTTGTAGCTAGACTAGAGCTTTGGGGAATTTTGAGAGCCGTTGAACTTGGTTTGACACGGCCCTGGGTGGCCTGTGCGACGCGTGTTCGTGTGGGGAACTAATCCTTTATTTCAAAAAAATTCAGATTTTTACTTTTTTTGGTTTGGCGTATCAAACTCTACAACTTTTATGTTTGCTCCGTCTGTGTTCGAACCCCAGAAATCCTGTTTTTCGAGAAAAAGGGCAAAACAGACTTTTCACATGAAATATGTGCATGAATTTTGATATTTGCAAATCATGAGAAAAATATACTTTTTGAAAACTAGATTTTTTTATGAACGATTTTCTCTTCTTCGTCGATCTCATCCAGGACCTATAAATGATGTTTTTAGCACTTGAAGCTTTGGAGCTAGTGGGGCCCATCTCCCCACCCAACTCAAAACTCAGCATACGGTTGTTTTCTCCGTCATTTTCCTTGTTTTGAAATCAGCTAGAAACCCGAGAGAAAACTGGTTTCCTCGCCCTCCTTCTTGTTGGGCTTAGTAGGTCCAGACCAAGTAGGTTCATGGTCATGGGTATTATTGGTAATTGTACCGGGACTTTCTTATTGACTAAGATAGAGTTTCTTGGGGAATAAGAAAGAGAGCGTTATATATATGATGTAATGTGTAACCCATGAGATACACAGACAGACAGACAGACATAGAGAGAGAGTGAACCTAAAGGAGAGTCGAGTTTTCTTTTCCGTGGACGTAGGCAAGATTGCCGAACCACGTAATTCTCTTGTGTGTGATTGTTTGTCTTGTGTGGTTCGCATTAATTCACGTTTCCGCATACACGCGCACAATAAGTGGTATCAGAGCCTAGGGTTTACTAGGGTTGAATTGTGCGTGCGAGATCGACGGATTAGATCTCAATAGTTGAGATCGATCTCTGTTTTTTTTTAACGGAGGACGAGATCGGAGTTTCTTCGATCTCGAAAGGGCCAAATTGATCGGATTCTGCCAGACATCCGAAGTTGCAGGAATAAGAAGATCTCAGGGTGTCGTCCACTGCTGTCATCGGAACAGATCTTCGCCGCAGAAGACCAGGGCGGCCGGACTTACTGCGCGTCGCCTGTTTGCCGACCGTGCATCGCCGGTTTCGCCGCCGCTCTTCGCTGGAGAAGAACCCCAGCCGCCGCCGCTGCGCAATCCTCGCCGCCGCTGTTCGTCCACCGCTGGTCATCGGATTTGTTCCAATCATCGCCAGCCATCGCCGGTCCCCGCCGCTGCGCCATCTCCGGAGACGAAGAAGGAAGGAGCAGCGCTCGTTTCCACCGGTTCTGCAACAGAACGAAGGAGGGAAACAGAACCCAGTTCTGTTTGGGAAGGAGGAGTCCGGGTTGGGTTCGGGTCGGGTTGACCTGACCCACTTGCAGAAGCCCAGCGCAGTAAGCCCAGCCCACAGCCAGGACCAGGTTCAGGTTCTGGGTCAGTTCCGCCTGACCCGTGAAGCAGGAAGCCCGTTCCTACAGCTGCTGACGTCAGCGCCACGTCGGCGAACTGTTCGGTCAACAAGGGGTTTGACCAGATTGGCGGCTGAGAATTGTTTCGTCAATATCTTGATCATCCGGTGTCAGATCGGAGATCCGTTTGCGCCTACAGACTCGTTACGAGCAGATCTACGTAATCGTGAAAGAAGATTGGCAGTTTGACAGTCAACAAAAAAAGTTTGACTAATCGGAGTGCAGAAAATAGTTTTTGCGATATCGGAGCCATCCAAAGTCGGATTTCAGATCCATTTCTTCCAGCGTGCTCGTGGTGATGAGATCTACAGATTGGTGCAGAAATCGAGGTTGGGGACAGTTGTTTATATTTTCTTGATTATTAAATTGAGATGGAGAACAACACTGTGAACACTACCATGATCAAACTCAACCATACCAATTGGTTGATTTGGAAACCTAAGATGGAGGATATACTCTATTGGAAAGACCTCTATGATCCCGTTGAGGGAGATAGTGCCCGACCAAAAGATATGTCTGATCCAGATTGGAAAAAGATGCATAGAAAGACCATTGGTCACATCAGACAGTGGGTGGATAACAGCATATTTCATCACGTGTCTAATGAAATCAATGTGAGACCCCTTTGGATGAAGTTAGAAGAAAGATATGAGAAGAAAACCGCCGTAAATAAAACTTTTCTGATTAGAAAGCTTGTGAACATGAAATTCAAGGAGGGTGGTAAAATTGAAGATCACATAAATGATTTTCAATGCATTGTGAATGAGGCTACAATGAAAATGGTCCTTGATGATGAGATGCAAGCTTTATTTCTTCTAAATTTTTTGCCAGATACATGGGAGACATTGGTTGTTTCCGTGAGCAACTCTACTCCAGATGGTGTGTTATCAATGAGTCAGGTAACTAGCAGCTTGTTAAATGAAGAAACAAGAAGGAAAACTGCAGCGACAGATAATGCACAGGCCTTTGTTGCTGAGAATAGAGGGAGGAGTAAGAGTAGGGGACCAAAGGGGGGTCGTTACTGGAAAATGCTTTCATTGTGGCAAGGAGGGTCACATTAAGAAGAATTGCTTTGCCTTGAAGGAAAAGAAAGAAACCAACAATGAGCAGAAGAATGACACTAACACTGCTGCTACTTTGGATAATGAAGTAGTGATTCTGACCAGTGAAGTTGGAGAGTGTTTGAGTGTTGCAGATAATCAGGTTGAGTGGGTTGTTGACACAGCAGCATCCTACCATGCTACTCCTTCTAAGGAGATGTTCACGACGTACAAAGCAGGGGACTTTGGCACTGTGAAGATAGGCAACACAAGTCATTTGAATATTATTGGGATCGGTAATATCTGCATTCAAACCGATATTGGTTGCACAATGACACTGAAAGATGTGCGACATATTCCTGATTTGCGGTTGAATCTGATTTCTGGGACTTCATTGGACCGTGCAGGTTATGCAAGTTACTTCAAAAATGACAGGTGGAAACTCACTAAAGGGTCTCTTATTTTTGCGAGAGGGAAGGCGTGTAATATGCTGTACAAGACACATATGAAGCTATGCAAAGGTGTATTGAATGCTGTTGAAAATAGAACCTCTCCAAATCTGTGGCACAAGAGACTTTTGGACATATGAGTGAGAAAGGACTGTAGTTATTGGCAAAGAAAGATCTGATTAACTACTCGAAAGGTACATCCCTTGAACCTTGTTATTATTGCTTATTTGGTTAACAACATAGGGTTTCTTTCTCTAAAACATCAACGATAAAATCTAATGTGTTGGATTTGGTATATTCTGATGTTTGTGGTCCCATGGAGGTGGAGTCATTGGGTGGCAATAAGTTTTTTATCACATTTATTGATGATGCATCCAGGAAAGTCTGGGTTTATGCGTTGAAATCGAAGGATCAAGTGTTCCAGGTATTTCAGCAGTTTCATGTCATGGTTGAAAGAGAAACATGAAAGCTCTTGAAATGTCTCCGCACAGATAATGGTGGTGAGTACACATCCAACCAGTTTAAAGGCTATTGCTCAAAGCATGGTATTCGATATGAAAGAACAGTTCCTGGTACTCTACAGCACAATGGTGTAGCCGAGAGAATGAATCGTACTATTCTTGAAAGAATGAGATGCATGATTAGAGTGGCACAGCTACCCAAACCATTTTGAGGTGAAGCTATTCTGACTGCGGTTTACCTGATTAACAGGTCTCCCTCAGTTCCTTTGGATTTTGACCTTCCGGAGAGAGTATGGGTAGGTGAAGATGTTTTTTATTCTCATTTGAAGGTATTTGGGTGCAAGGCTTTTGCACATGTACCAAAGGAGCAGCGTTCAAAGCTGGATGATAAGTCAGTGTGTTGCATTTTTCTTGGCTATGGTGGAGCCGAGTTTGGCTACAGGTTATGGAACTCAGAGAAGAGAAAAATTATCAGAAGTAGGGATGTTGTGTTTCATGAAGACCAATTCTTTAGAAATATTGAAAAGACTGAAAAGTCTAATGAAGTTGTTGATGGAGTGGTTGATCTCACACCGACTCCTTCTCTAGTGCAGACTACAGGTGGAGAAGGTGGACAAAACGATTTAAATCGTTTGGAGGCGCAGGAGTTGCCAGATGAACAGGGTGGGGGAGCAGTCTCCTCAGTCAGAAACCACGGAACCTCAGGTTAGGAGGTCTACTCGAGAGCGTCAACCATCAACAAGATATCCTGCAGCAGATTATATTTTGCTTACTGATGAGGGGGAGCCAGAGAGCTACCTAGAAGCAAAAACTCATGCAGATAAAGATGAGTGGATGGAGGCTATGTAGGATGAGATGAGTTCTTTGAAAAAGAACAACACTTATGAGCTGGTGGAACTCCCAAAAGGCAAGAAGGTTCTAAAGAACAAATGGGTGTTCAAGCTTAAGAGAGATGATAGTGGAAAACTGATAAAGCACAAAGCACGGCTAGTGGTTAAAGGCTTTGCGCAGACGAAGGGTCTTGACTTCGATGAAATCTTCTCTCCAGTTGTGAAGATGACTTCTATCAGAGTTGTCTCTAGTTGCCAGCATGGACCTTGAACTTGAACAGATGGATGTGAAGACTGCATTTCTTCACGGTGATCTGAAAGAAGAGATCTACATGACTCAGCCGGAGGGGTTTTGAGGTAGAAGGAAAAGAACAGTTGGTTTGCAGGTTGGAAAAAGAGTCTCTACGGACTGAAAACAAGCCCCGAGGCAATGGTACAAGAAGTTTGATATATTCATGGTGAGTAATGGGTATCGGAGGACAGCTGCAGATCATTGTGTTTATGTTCAAAAATTTGGTAATGGCAAATTAACATCCTTCTTTTATATGTAGATGATATGTTGATAGTTGGACAAGATAGTAAGATGATTGACAGGTTGAAGAGGGACATGTCAAAGACTTTTGACATGAAAGACTTGGGTCCCGCACGACAGATTTTGGGAATGCAAATACGTTGTGACAGGAATGCCAAGAAGCTGTGGTTGTCACAGGAGAAATATGTTGAACGGGTGCTAGCGAGATTCAACATGGTAGATGCTAAGCCAGTTAGCATGCCTTTAGCCAGTCACTTCAAGCTCAGTAAGAGATTATGTCCTACTACAGATGAAGAAAAGGAACAGATGATGTCTGTTCCATACTCCTCAGCAGTTGGGAGTCTTATGTATGCCATGGTGTGTATACGGCCAGACATTGCTCATGCAGTGGGTGTAGTGAGTAGATTTCTTTCTAACCCTGGAAAAGAACATTGGGAAGCAGTGAAGTGGATCTTCAGATATTTGAAAGGTACATCAGATTTTTGCTTGTGTTTCGGAGGCTTAAAACCAGTACTTGAAGGCTTTACAGATGCTAATTTTGCAGGTGATCTTGATCGTCGGTTGTCTACTTCTGGGTACTTATTTACTTTTGCAGGGGGAGCTATTTCCTGGCAGTCTAAGTTGCAGAAGTGTACAGCATTATCTACAACCGAAGCAAAATACATAGCTGCTAATGAAGCAGGGAAGGAGATGATTTGGTTGAGGAATTTTTTTAAAGAACTGGGTTTGAAGCAAGAAGAGTATGTAGTCTACTGTGATAGTCAGAGTGCTATGGATCTTAGCAAGAATGCTACATACCATGCCCGCACAAAGCACGTTGATGTGAGATATCATTGGATTCGTGAGGTCATCGAGAAGAATCTCATGAAGCTGGAAAAGATTCACACTAACAAGAATCCCTCTGACATGATGACTAAGGTCGTGTCTAAGGGAAAGCTGGAGCTGTGTTCAGAGTTGGCAGGACTGGACTCCTAGTAAGGGGTTCAGAGGCGTCTTCCCCATGGTCTGGAGGGGGAGATTGTTGGGCTTAGTAGGTCCAGACCAAGTAGGTTCATGGTCATGGGTATTTTTGGTAATTGTACCGGGACTTTCTTATTGACTAAGATAGGGTTTCTTGGGGAATAAGAAAGAGAGCATTATATATATGATGTAATGTGTAACCCATGAGATACACAAACAGATAGACAGACATAGAGAGACAGTGAACCTAAAGGAGAGTCGAGTTTTCTTTCTCGTGGACGTAGGCAAGATTGCCGAACCACGTAATTTTCTTGTGTGTGATTGTTTATCTTGTGTGGTTGTTTGTTCGTTCGATCGCATTAATTCACGTTTCCGCATACACGCGCACAACACTTCTCTCCTCTGCATGCTTGGATTCCCAGGGCCGGCTGAGACAACTTAAGGCCTAAAGCGAAAATCTTAAATGAGGCATTTTCTATTTTATAATATTATTATAAATATTTTATTTAAAATATATTTTTCTCGCTTTTTGTGATGCAAAATTACTAATCGGCGTTGGCCACAAAAATTATATAACCTAAAAAAAAAGACAGATTATATTTGTGTTAGTGAGCCATGATTAACATATATTATCAAACTATATTATAAAAATAAGTATCACATAAGAACAAAAAGAAGAGGGGAAAAAATAATATATAAAATGCATACCTTTTGGCTTCAATCAGAACAAAACAAGTTCCTTTTTGGAGTCCAAGTTGCAGTGATAGAAGGAGAATAAAGTCTGGAGAAAAAAAAAACACCTCTTGAATTGAAGGGATTCAATAAGAACACAGAGGAGATTGTTCTCTTTGGATTGCAAGCAGATGCAGAAAAGATCTATAAAGAGGAAGAATTTTAGAACTCAAAATGAATTCATTACTTGTTGTAATTGCAAGGTTTTCTTTTTTATGTTTTTAATGGCTACAAGCTTTTGGAATGTGAAAAGGTATAAACCCTGTGAAGCCATGAAGGAGTAGTTCGTTGGGTTTTTTTGGGATGTGGAACTCTCTACAACTTTTCTCATGTTTTGGAATGTGAAAAGTTTAGTTTAAAATGGGGCCTTATTTTTTGGGATTTGTTATGAGGCCTTTTGGAATGTCAACATTTAAAATGGGGCCTTATTTTTTGGGATTTGTTATGAGGCCTTTTGGAATGTCAACACTTTAAAATGGGGCCTTAATTTGTGGGATTTGTTATGAGGCCTTATTTTTTGGGAGAAACAAGCTAACTTTATTATTTATTTTTTTTGGAAGTTGAGAGCATTGGGGGCCTAAAATTTTGGGGGCCTAAAGCAAGGGCTTTTATTGCCTTATGCTTAAGCCGGCCCTGTGGGTTCCCTTGGTCCAAAGGGAGATTTGATTACATCACCCTCTTCCTCTCCCATCAAGCTTTCCAACCATACTGTTTGTGAAGGTTTCCTGCTGTGATCATCTTTTTCTTCATGCTTCTCTTCTTGTTTAGAGCTTCTAAAGGTAAGCAATGGCTTCCTTCTCGAATTTGGTTCTTTGTTGAACCCTTTAGAGCCTTTTTACCATGCATGCAAAGTCTTTTATGGAGAAACCTTTTCTTTTTCAAAATGTTGGGCTTTTGAGAAGTGTGTTCATGGGGGTTTTTGTAGATTGGACGTCCTAGCCGCGGAGAGGTGTTGTTAAAGTGATTTGTGGTGCTCTATGTAGCCAAGGCAAGTGAATAACTTGATAATGGGTTGCATGCAATGGAAATTTAGCTTCTTCTTAAAATTTCTGAGTTGAAAATGCTATTTCATTCAATTGATTACTTTGGCCATGTAAGGTTTGATTTCCGAAGGATTTCTAGTGTTTAGTCTATGTTCAACTTTCTGTAGGGTTTTTGTCTATGATAACATGGATAATTCTTGTCCTTGGTTTTTTTAATAAGGCTATAAATCTAATTGTGAATTTCTGTTCTTACTCATGTTAATATATGACTTTTCCATTAAATTTGTTCATGGAATGAGATATTTTATTTGGTATTGAATGGAGGTTGGATTGAGGCTAGGGGAAACTCAATCATGGTGTTGGAGAATGTTTGATTGAGAAGGAAGGAGTGGGGATTCAAAAAATTGGAAAAAGAGACCCAAGCCTCGTACTTCAGTAGGCTAAATAGAGGGCCATCTGCTCGCTATAGCGAGACAGCCCCAGGACAGGCGAAAGCCCAGCTAGAAGACCAGCTCGTTATAGCCAATCCTCTGGGGTGGCTAGCTCTAGCGAGCCCGGGTTTTGTTTGACACCCATCTATATTGGGTTATTTGTAACCCAACATTTGTTTCGGCCATTTTATATGACGACGGTTATTTTGATTGCTCTTGTTACTTCGGTAATAGGAGAACATAGCTCAATGTGGGTTGCCATTGCTTTGTCGATTCTAGGTACTCTTTGAAATATTTTCGATACTAATTATTTGGTTTCAGCACTTGGCTTATTTAAATTCATCATTATTTCTGTTAACTTTTTAAGGCACTGTTTTGATTATAAATGACTTTGTAAGCACTTGTCATACCTTTATCTGCTTTATTCGCGTGCCAGACCGTCGTGTCTAATATTTTATTTGTTTGATGCCAGATGTCGATCTTGTTGCCCGCGAGGCGGAGCGTGAGGAGGAGGCAGTTGAGCCGCCTATTGCTCGAGAGTGGCAGTTCGACGATGTCATCTAGACATTGGGTTGGGGGTTATGAGACACGTGTCACATTTTGGGGGTTGATCGTCATCTTTTGGGAACTTGTGTCACTAGCCTTTGTTGGCCTTTTATTTTGGGATTGTATAACTTTAAACTTACTTTCTTGGTACTGTAAAAACTTAAACTTTAACTTTGGGGTTGCTTATGAATGTTTCTCACTTTGACACAAGACTTGGAAATTATTGGTCGTTGTTAGACTTCAAGTTGTGTTTGCTACATGCTTCCGCATATTTATTCATTCACAGATGATTGACAGGCCTTGGATTGTGAATCCTTACTGTGGAAACTTGTGGGAAACAGCTCGAGTGGGCGAAATTTTCTGCCCAGCCGCGCCGCGGCTCCGGCTTAGGGCATTGACTGGCTCGGTCCCGGTCCGGGGTCGTGACAGGACTGGTATCAAAGCGAGGAATGTTTCAGGCAATTAAAAGAAACTAGAAACGTAGGGACGTGGCGAGGATTCGTTAGAACTTTCATTAGTTAGTATCGAGTAGGATTGTGGGTACAATTTGTTTAATCTATTTTATTGTACTAATAAGTGATTTTGCAGCATTATGCCTCCACGCAGGGACACATCGAATGCAAACCCCCCCGGCAGTAACAATGGTAGTGGAGATCCATATGGGGATAATCAGCTTCAACAACTCATGCAAATGATGGTAGAACAGCAACAAAAGGCAAATGAAAACCAAGCTAGATTACAAGAACAGATGGCTAAGAAAGATGAATAGTTGACTCAAGTGCAGAGGCAATTGTTAGAGGTCTTAGGAAGAAGACCAGGACCCGTGCAAGCTCCACCAATGGATCCACAAATTGTCATCCAGAATCGAGACAACGACCCGAATGTGTTGTTCTAGAGTTTCCGGAAGAGAGGCCCAAAGGAATTTACCAGGCAAGAGGACCATTTGACAGTTGATGATTGGCTAGCTCACACAAAGAACATCTTCTACCTCATCAGATGTACGGGCAGACATCAGGTTTATTTAGCAGCCTCTATTACAGGATTAACAGAAATTTGGTGGAAGACAGTGAAGGATGCTTATCGGAATATGGCTAATGACCAAGCTTGGACCACATTTAAGGATCAGTTCAGTGAGAAGTTTGTGCCCTCTCACATCAAGAGGCAAAAGGCCATAGAATTTCAACAGCTCAAGCCAGGGAACATGACAGTCCTCAAATATGTCACTAAGTTTGAGAGACTGTCCCGGTATGCCTCAGAACTGATTGACACCGAACAGAATAAGATTACTAAGTTCCTGGAAGGGGTTAATCCTATCATTGAGAGGGACGCTGTCTGTATAGTACCACCAACCACATTCCAGGATGCGGTCAAGAGAGCTTACAAGTTTGAGAACATTAATAACAAGATCATCCAAGACTCTTAGAGAAAGCATCAGCAGCAGCAAGGTTAGAGATCCCAGCAGAACAAGAGGCCAAGAAAAGATCAGAATCCTCCAAGGCAAGGTGCTTGTGAACACTGTGGCAAGAATCATCCTTCCAACCAATGCTACAAGATCACCGGTGGATGCTACAAATGTGGTGCTCTTGACCACATGGTGAGGGACTGCCCACTCAACAGAAACCTAAGGTCTTGGTAGGTTTGTCCTTGAGGTCCCTCCAATCCATGAGGTCTCTCTAAGGAATTGGCACTAGCAATGAAACAAGATCAACTCTGGGTTGTTAAGCCTTTATGGAGTAACCGCTCTGATACCAATTTAAAGTGCAGCTAGAGCAAAAAAATATGTCCTAGAGGGGGGGGGGGGGGGGGGGGGGTGAATAGGACTAATGGAATTCTTTTCCCAATTAAAACATTTTAGTCCAATTTTAATCCCAACTAGGATAAGGAACACAATGAACACAAATAAGAATACAACTTATGCGGAATATGTGTTCAATGTGTGAGTGCTTGAACAATAAAAAATATGACAATTATTTTTATGTTAATAAGCACATGTGTGTGTAAAACACTCTTCACAAATTCACTAGTGATTTATATCAAAGTGCTCACATGAATATATGTTAAAGTGTGTGTACTAAACAAAATATGATTAACCAATATGTTCAATGTTGTTTTTGCACAAGTGGATGTGTGTCAATTTAAACTCAATGATGAAATATCATTCATAACAATATCCACAACATATAGATATATAAATCAAGCACAAGAGATAGAGATAGAGAAATTGACACAAGGAATTTATAGTGGTTCAGTTACACAGACCTACATCCACTCTCAAAGGTCACACAGTCCCCTGGTTCCACTATAAAGAATCAAATTACACAAGTAATGATTCTACATCAATTTTGTTATCGAGGTTCGATCACAAAGATCTACTTCCTCTCTTTTGTTCACGAGGTTCGATCACAAAGATCTACTCCCCTATATAATTTTTATAGTGGTTAGATCACAAAGAAATAAGCCACTCTTACAATGCTCTGAAATGAATAGAGTGAGGGGGAAGAACACTTGCCTCTTTTTGACAAAGTCTGGAGGTTGCCACTTGCATCTTTGACGAAGTCCGAAGGATGCTCTTCTAAGCTTGTCACCGCAGCTCCAAGCTTTGATGCCTCTTGTAATGCTTCCTTGATGTTGAAGATGAAGCTCCAGTGTTGTGCTCACTCAAGGGAAGAGGTCTTTGGTCTAGGGATTTGGATTTTAAACTATGATGGCTCAAGTTCTTCCCTAGGTAATATTGCTTCCACACATCACACTTTCCTTAAGCTAATGAAGCCCTTAGATTTGCCTATACAAGCTCATAGTGTGTGTGGAATGATCTATGAGAGGTCTAATGTGATGCTCCATGGTTAGGACATGAGCTCTTATGATCTTGGAGAGAGATTTGATGATTTGGGGCCTTTTCTATTTATAAACAACCCTCAAACGGCTCTCTAACGACTTTTGGCGGCTAGCCCCCTTCAAATCCGCGGTTAGCCGCCACCCCAACGGTCATAAACGACTAGTTTTAGGTAAGCTGTGCTGAGTAAAGGGGCTAGCCGAAATTCAAAGGGGCTAGCCGAATTCGTCAAAGAGGCTAGCCGCGAGGTAACCGCTGGGTAGCCGAATTTTCACAGAAACTTGTACATTAAGCTTTTGGAAAAGTTACCACGAGGTGACCGCGAACCATGGCGGTTAGCCGACCTCTGGGATCAATTTTGAGTCTTGAAAAAGCTCAAAAATAATTTCTAAAATCCTATTAAATAAGCCATTAAACTAAGGGTTTTTAGAGCCATCTCTTGGTTGGTTTGGAGTCCCATTTACCTGAATAGGTTGGCACAATATATGGAGGTCTTCCATGATGAATCCGAGCCTTCCAAGACTTGATCTTCTGCCTTCAAACTTGATCTTCCTTGTGAAACTCTGAGAGGCAAGGTCTTGGACTCTTTGACACGGAATTGACAATACAAAACAAGTGCTCATTGGAATGTGGCACTAACACACTCATCATTGGATTAAATGTAAAAAAAACCTATGGTTAAAATACCATTAAAATTTAAGGATGTTAAATAAAAAATTGGGATAAATGTCAAAAGAACCTAATTCTTCCAAGAAAAAAAATAAAAAATTGGAACAATGCCTATTCATGCATGAGACCATTTGTCTTTGTCCACGTGTCTCTATCATTTTCATTGCAAGGAAATTTCCACAATCCATCTTTCAAAAAAAAAAAAAAACCTTTCAACAAAAAAAAGGGGAATTCTATTGCACCACAAAAGTGTCTCTCCACACCGCATTTAATTTTTTTTCATTTCCTAAACTACCCCTCCCCCTCTTCCTTTTCCTTCTTTCTCTCCCTCCACCCTCTTCCTCTCTCCCACCCCCACCCCACCAGTCACCGGCGGGCAGGGATCCCTGACGGGCAGCCCCTGGCCGGCCGGCCTCCCTCCCCCTCCTCTATTTTCTCTCCCTCTCCCTCTTTCTTCCTCCCTTCCGCTCCTCTATTTTCTCCCCCTCCCTCTTTCTTCCTCCCTCCCCCTCCTCTATTTTCTCTCCCTCTCTCCCTTCCTCTTCTTCTCTCCTTCCTTCCCCCCTCCCCCCCTCTTCCTCTCCCCCCCTCCCAGCCGCCGACGGGGAGGGAGATCGGGCGGCAAGGTTTCCGCCTGGTGTAGCCCTGCCGCCCGATCTCCCTCCCCATCGGCGGCCGGGAGGGTGAGGGAGGGGGAGGGAGAGGAAGGGGGGGGAGGGGGGAGGGAAGGAGAGAGAAGAATAGGAAGGGAGAGAGGGAGAGAAAAAATAGAGGAGGGGGGAGGGAGGAAGAAAGAGGGAGAGGGGTATAAAATAGAGGAGGGGGAGGGAGGAAGAAAGAGGGAGAGGGGTATAAAATAGAGGAGGGGAGGGAGGAAGAAAGAGGGAGAGGGAGAGAAAATAGAGGAGGGGGGAGGGAGACCATCGGCTGGCCGGCCGGAGCTGCCGGTCGGGGATCCCTCCCCGCCGGAGACTGGGTGGGGTGGGGGAGAGGAAGAGGGTGGAGGGAGAGGAAGAGGAAGAGGGAAAGGGAGGAGGAGGGGGGAGGGGTGGTTTAGGAAATTAAACTTTTTTTTTTATTTCTTTGTGGTGTGGAGAGATATTTTTGTGGTGCCAATAGAGCCCCCCCAAAAAAAATTCCACAATCCCTCTGTCCACATCTACAACCCCATTTGCTCACCTATAAAAGGGAGATAGATTTCTCCTCTCTGCTCCCACATCTTTTCACTTCCAATATTGCCCTCTCTCTCTCTCTAGATCTCTCATCAAGCAAGCAATGGCTTTTACAAAGAATATCTTCCTCTCCATGACATTGATCTTGATGGTGTTGGCAGCTGAAGTGGTTGCATTTGAAACTGATCCAAGCTATAACAGGGTTGCAGTCAATGGTCCCAGGTTTGACATCCATATGAATGTACTCAACCGTTGGATCGATTGTGTGGTTATTTTGGATAGTGATAACTTGTTGGTCACTATTAAGATGATGATTTGGTGCACTAAAAAGGCTCTTTTAGTTTCTCTAAATCAATAAAAGACATTTATATAATTTTTACTATTGTTGAACAACGATATTATCACTCCCCCCCCCCCCCCCCCCCCCCCCCCCCCCCGCCCCACACACACACACACACTCTATTTCTCTCCTTGCTATTGCTAATGGGAGTGTGATGGAAAAGTGAGTAGAGCCAATGGATCATGGACATTGCCACAGGGACAAATGGAAAAGTGAAGAGATGTGGAGATTGTTTATCAATGCCCCTCATCTGGAGGTGTCTCCAGCAACGGTGCCGGTGGCCTGGTGAGTAGGCATATCCTGGCCTGACCCGACTTTACAAACACAGGCCTGTATCTATTCTAAACCCAGCATGAGTCGTGAACGACAGGCCCAAGCCGGCCAATTTAGTCAATTAGAGGTTGGGTTGGGCTCGTCCAAATAGGACTTTTTATCAGTGGCATTGACTTTCTAGCAATTATTTGGACAAACTATCACTAAATTATAAATAGTCCACATTTGGGCTGAACCAGCTTTGAGCTTTCTATCACTTACTCCGAGTCTGGTCCAACCAAGGTAGGCCCAGATTGGGCCTTAAACCTTAATAAATTATTAGAATGGTTATATTATGCCCATGTGTTAGACCCATCCAACTAATCCATGATAAGACATTAAAATACCCTCGTCTCCATGATTTGAATGAATCCGGATTCATCAGGCTCCTGAAATGAAGGAGTGTAAAACTCTATAGTGGGGCTCATCTATTTGAAACCGGAGTTGTTGAAGGTGAACATCCTCTGTGTGTGGGATATCCCCAGCTCTTATTCTAATAGAAGTTGGTTACCTAGCAAGATTAACCATCGATTAAAATATGATGAATGAACATGTTTAATAATGCATAAGATTGTGTTGATCACAATTTTAATCAAATGGTCAATCTTATGGTGGACCAACTTCTATAAAAAAAAAAATTGGGTTAGTCAATGACCAAATTTTGGGTCACAGATATTTTGGTAGTCATATCAGGCTTTGATCTTAATGCCTAAGAAAGAGAAATTTATATATACAAATAACTTGTAAACCTATACCAAACCCCTCTTAAATTAGCATAGCACAGACACTCTTTTCAAGTAAGATGCCTCACAAAAACTGATAAGTAATATGCTTTTACAAGTGATTGACCAGAAAATTGACCACCCAATATTGTGGACCTATTACCTAAAAGAAAGAACAATCAAGTCATATTTATAAGACTTCAACAGTAAGATTTGCAAATAAAGGAACTTAAATGCTGGTAGGCATCTGCTTTTGCTTATCTTGCTCATTGCAAATGGCTAAATATTCTTGCCAAATGAACTTACACCTAACATGGCGATGGGTGGCCAATAATTCAATGTTTTATCAGCAAAATCATACCAAACGGTCCAACTCAGTTGAATTGGAACCGCAATATGTTTGTGGTTTGGTAAGATCGAATCACTCAGTCACAGCTGAACTCGTTCAACTGTTGAACGGATAAAATTGGTCGATTTGAAAAATAAGATTGAAAAGAAAAAAAAAGAAGAGATAATAGTCTGAATTTAAGACTTTGAATTGTTATTAGTTTTATTTTTTACGCTTTATTGGAATTAAATTATTTGTGTTTAAAAAAAAAGAGTTCTTTTTTGGATGATTTCTTTACGTTTTAAATATGTTTTCTATAATAAATTTTTATTTCTAGTTTATCTATTATACCTCTATGATGTCAAGTTGATGCCACAATTCGGCGAAAGTGAATCCTCAATTGAGCTTGGTTCGACCAGACCTTAGCCTCCATTTGTTCATGGGCGGTCTAAGTAGGGATGCAAACATGTATTCAATTATCTTGTTACCCGGAGGTTCGGACTAGTAAAAAATTGGGTTCGAAACCTGTTTTAGGTTTCAATTCACAAATGGGTCTGCATCTAGAACGTAAGGCTCTAATTGATAAACGGGTCTGACCTAAATCCTTGATGGTTCTGAATCCATCAAGGTCTAGTGTGCCCTTGACAAAGAGTTGAAAGAAAACTTTGACCTAAGAGTGTACTCTAGATAAAGAGAAAGAGTTTAAAAGAGATGAAGAACCTCTAAGTAAGTTCATGCAGGCATATTGTCGAACAACGTAAATTGCTTATATAATTTCTCCTCCGTGTATTTTCTTTGGGTGGCTTGCTTGTTGATCTCAGGTTTTCACTTCTGTATACATTTGCACAATAGAATCGCCATTCTCAAGTGCGCTTCTCTTTCTTGCTTGAGATTCTTCTTATTCTTCCAATTGAATTCATTTTTGAAATTAAAGATTCTATTAGCCAATTAGTGATGATTTCCATGCTGAAATATGACTTACGTGAAATCATAATTAGTGAATGGTAGTGTTTAGTTTTTAGGGAAAACCGCATTATACCTACCTGGACTTTGGCCGTTTTGCAGAGTACCCCCTATACTTTGGTATTTGTGACTAAACCTACCTGTAGTTTTAGTTAACATGCAAAATGAACGGAAACTGTTAGTATTGACGGTGTAGGCCGTATAAAACGCCTCTGGTGCATACTGGTGCCAAATTATAACCTGAAAAAGACATTTTTTGCCCTTAAACCAAGGCTATAAAAGTGGAAAGGCATAAGAGCACAGCTTCTTCATTCTTTTTCCAGCCATATCAAATGGCTTCCTTCTCATCTCATCAGTCATTTCAAGTTTCAACCACACATATTGAAACTTCCAGCTAACATCAATCCGAGGCAAAATTATTTTGGCCATCCTTTTCATTGCCTTTCATTAAATAATTAAAAAACATCAATAAAATTGATTCCTGACACACATCCTTTTATGATCTCTCTCTAGTGGTAGCGGAAAGTTAGTCATAGTTTCAGCCAAAATAAAATGTATAATAAACTGGTAATCCTTTTATGATCCCACTGTGCACTCAGACCCACCAGCCACTTCATCTCCCAGCACACCTTCTTCTCCTTCACTGCAATCCACTCTCCCTGCACATCTTCTCCACCCTTTTCTCACCCTCACAACAGCACACACCTTCACCTCCCTGCACAGGCGCAGAACTCCACCCTCATACACTCCCTGCAACCCCCCTCTTCGTCCAGCCCACATCTTCATAAACCGGGCCACACTTCTAATCTAACCCATTGACCCGAAACCAAACCATTTATCATGACCAGGCCCATGCGTTTTCAAATTTTATCATTTGCTCTAAATTATGCACAGAGACTTTTTGCTTCTTGAAACAGAGGGCTAGGGCCAGCCCTCTTAAAAATTTGGGGCTTCTGAGCAATCTAATTTCAAGTTATCCATGAGCATCAAGACATGCATTAATGCCATAATTGGGTCCCCATGTTGGGTTTATATGCAACAATGGGTTCCCAGTTTTTAATTTCATCAGATTAACATACATTCATGCCAATTTTTACTCAGAGAAAGGAAAAGCAAAAAGAGATGAAACGGGCTGTGAAAAAAAAAAATCAAGGCAGTGATGAAAAGAGACAAATTCAGAAAAAAAATGAATTCAGAGCGTGACTAAGGAAGAGAGAGAGAGAGAGAGAAGAAGAGAGAGAGGAGATCCATGCTAATGATAGTGTTTTTTTTTTTTTTTTTTCTCTCCTTCGTTGGAGTGGCAGCAGAAAATTCATGTGTTCTAGATGACAGTGGTGTGATGACTTGGGGTTTGTCAAAGGGGATTTCAGAAAAAACAGAAACCACTTCCTGGTTTGAAGATTTTGGTGATGGAAACCAAAGTGAGGAAGATAGCAGTGGCCGTGGACGAAAGTGAAGAGGGTTGTATGCCTTGTCTTGGTTTCTGCAAAATCTTGTCCCATAGAGAGAAAAAGAAAGAAAAAGGAGGGAGGGGAAAATAGAGAAGAAAGAAAGGAAGGAGATGCAGGGGAGGAGAAGTGGGGAGAGGAAGATAAGAAAGAAAGAGGAGGACGTGAGGTAAGAAAAAGAAAAAGAAAGAGAAGGAAGAGAGGAAAGGGAGAAAGAAAGATAGAAGGTGCGGCGGCAGTGCACTGATCATGCGTGTGTGCAGGCGGAGTGCAGGGGCAGGGGATGGAGGTGTGTACATGCACGGGGGAGGCGTCCGGCGGCGTGAGGAGGAGGAAGGAGGTGCTGCGTTCGTCTGTGGTGTGTGAGATGGAGAGTTCTGTTCAGGACGGTGGAGGAAGATGGGTTGCAGGAGGTGGAGATGAGGGAGTTCTACGGATGTGGAGAGATGAGGACGAGAGAATGGGAAACCCTAACGAGAGATGAGGGAGTTCAGTCAAAATCGCCCAAAATCACCAGACTATGTGAACCCTAACATGGGAAAATGAACAAAACACGCGAGTAGAGACCTTATGTATGGAAGGGTAATTTCGTCATTTCCTATATTCCGTCATGGCCGTTTGTATTTGCAAGTAAACTGAAACTACATGTATGTTTAGTCCGAAATACCAAAATACAGGGGGTACTCTATAAAAATATCAAAGTACAGGTAGGTATAGTGCTTTTTTCCTAATTTTTAAACTTGTCTAAAAGTGCTTTTGGATGTAAAGTTTATAACACAAATTGAAAATGACACTGCTTTATCTACTCTGCAAGTTAAAGAGAGAGTGGGAGATGGGAAGTGCATGGCATGGGCTATTCTGTGGAGGAAAAATGTTGTAGCAAATGGTGGAAAGTCTAAAATGAAGAAGCGAGTAACACCCCAACCTGTTTTAACTTCCATTAGTACCAATTAAGTATGCTTTATTAAATTTAACCATATTTAGTTGCTAACTAAATTGTTTTAACCATAATAGATCTCAATTAGTATTGGATAATCATTAGTTGACTTCCTATATATACTTTGGTCTACTCAGGTAGAGTATGTTTTAGTGGCCTACTTGAGATTCATAACATGTATATTTTGAGTTGTGTAGGGTGTTTTATGAAATCCCTGCCTTTTGTATTAGCTGTAAATACGTTTTGTAATTATAATGAACATTTTAGAATGATCATGATATGATACCAGATGTGTATATGACTAATGCTTCCGCAACTATATGTGAAATGATGCTCTTCATCACAAGTTTCTACCTTGTGTCTTGGACTTGATCATAAATTATAGGGATAAATACAAAATACCTATCTGTACTTTGTACGTATTTCAGACCACCCCATGTAGTTTGGTATTTTGTACTGAACCAAAATGTACTTTAATCCGTGACGGAAAAGACGGAATGACGAAATTACCCCCTGTATATAACTCTTTCTTGCCCTTTTTCATCATTTTTGCTCCTCTCCTCCTTCCAACATCGACTTGGAAGGATGCTGCAATTTCATTTGTCTCCAGAATTGCAGCATCTGCTTCGCTCCCCTGTAGAGCGGTGGAGAAGCGCTGCGACGTGGCAGGGCTGCAAAGGGTTAAGGCTGAGAACCTGGCAGCGCGAGAGCAGGGGCGTCACGAGGTGGAAAGAGGGGTTCTCGGTGGTGGCGCCGATGAAGATGATGCTCCCATCTTCGATCACAGGGAGGAAGGAATCTTGCTGGGATTTGTTGAAATGGTGGGCCTCGTCAAGGAAGAGCAGCGTACGTTTGCCGCTCCTTTTCCAGCGGCGGGCCTCCTGGACGGCGTTTTGGACATCTTTGACGCCGGCGGTGACGGCGGAGAGTGGGACGAAGCGGTAGGAGGAGTCGGGGGAGGTGTTGGAGTTGGAGATGGCGCGGGCGAGGGAGGCTTCAGTGCATGATGCTTCCACTCGAGCTGGTTCTGTTGACCTAGTAGAGGATGGCTCCAAAGTAGATAAGCCTGTGAAAAGAAGCTCAAGAAAAAAAATAAAGAAGAAAATGAGGCAGCAAAAGAAACCTTCCTCGTGAACTAGTGATAGAGCAGTTATCAATGAGCAAGGTATCCATGGAATTTCTGCCCTTGAGACCTGTTCTGACAGTGGCTCAGCTTTGGGCGATGGGTGTTCTTTAGCGAAGAATTTGTCTGTTAATGAAAAGAACTTCAGTGTCACACCACATGATATTATAATGGAAAAGGTCAATAATGAGGAAAGTAGTAATGACACTGTAAACCTTTCTGCTACAACATCAAAGGCCACTTCATGCAGCGATGATGTGGAATTGCTAGAAACAGAAGCATCTTTACATGAAGATTCTGCTGGTGATGACGCTTTCTCTGAACAATTAGGCATAGATGGAAGGCCTCTTTTTGTTACTACAAGTGCTATTCAGACCTTGAAAGTAACTCTCTGCAGTTTTGGTGGGCAAACTTTGGTGCACATCTCAAGCAAAGCAACTCTCATGTTGAGATCACTTCTGGTCGTTTTTCTGATGAATATTAAGAAGCTACTCCATCTCTCTCTATACTTCTTCTTCCTTCTAAACCTGCGTGCTCGTCCTATTGTATGAAGCATAGAAGTGTTGTCAGCCTTGCTGCATTTGTATTTTGAAAAGGAGATTGGGGATTTGAATGCGGCGAACGATGCAATGTTGAGATTGCCTGGTGTTATGGAGCATGGGATGTTTTTGGACATGGCGACTACTGTTATTGTTGCTGGGTCTCATGGAGTTACTGTGAAAAACAAGTAGACTTTCATAGGGTATTTTCCATTGGGCATGGATTCTTCAACAATGAATATGGATTTTTTAGGATTGGATTTTTGTGATTTCTAGGTAGAAGTGTGTTTTTGGTTCCAATCAGCAATGGTTTTTTTGTTCTGAGCTTGGAATTTTGATATAACAATGGGAAAAACCTTGCCTCCTTTAATGGTAAGCTACAATTTTCTTTTTGAATTTTAAAGTTCATGACTTTTTTCTTTTGATTGTGCCATGGAATGAAATTTCTTGAAGAGAGTTACACAATGAGATAGATGGGGTTTTACCTTTTGTGATGAGAAGAGGAGTTGTAGGTTTAGGGGCAAAAAAGTCACGTTGTAAAGCCATTTGGGATTGTAAGTTGCGGCTAGTCTGCCATACAAGCCATTTATACATATACGCCGTTAATACTAACAGAATCCATCACTTTTGCATGTTAATTACAAGTTCAGGTAGGTTTAGTACAAAATACCAAACTTCAGGGAGGTAGTCTGAAATACGTGCAAAGTACAAGTAGCTATTCTGTATTTATCCCTAAATTATACATCTTCCATAGTTTTGGATTTCTAGCAAGATTAGTCAAATCTGCAACCATTAACTCAGACTTGATATTCTTCCCTTCAGTACCATGGCACATTGTCTGGACCTTCAGGCGTCCTCTTTACATTGTAAGAAACAAAACTAATAGATTCTGGTTTTTTATTTTTTTGAACATGTAGGAAAAGCTGACACCTGATTTGGATACATTTTCACTAATGTGCAACTACCAAGATTCACAATTCACCTTGACATGTACAGGAGTGCAAACTAAACATTGAGTGCAAGAAGGGATCTTTTGCTATGGGAGATTGTTATACAAATCCATTCCAGGATGCTGATGGTTAAGATAGTTCTGCTGGGGCTGTTACTTGATGCCGATTTGATGGATCAGAATTTCCAGCAATTGCCTCTTCGTTCACAAGTTCCTTATGTCCTACATTCTGCAATTGAATTCCCACAAGGGAGCTGGCACTGGAACTGCCTTTAGTGTTTGAGGCTGGTCCCTTCTTCTTTGCCTTTTGAGCCCACTCAACCAAGCCTTCTTGCACATGCTCATCGAATATGGCTGGCTTGAATGAACTCCCCATCTTCATTACAAAACACAATTATAGTCAATAGGAAGTTCTTTCTCCAAGTAGAGAATATTTAGTGAAACTGCAGCTCACCTGGGTGACAATGGCATAAAGGGGAAGGGTACTATAACTGCAGAGTAGCTGAACAGTCACCCTACAGAACATAAGTAACAACCTCATGATGATATATATAGGGAAAATGTTCAGGTGAGATGGTGGGATATGAGTGGGATGGATTTATTATCCATTAATAGAGATCGAACTCTGGTCTGCCTCATCACAAGGCAGGTGCCATACAAATACTGATCGAAGTTTGAACAGTGCGTTGGCATGTTATGATGATATTTCTGTGTAAAATACATACAACACAGTTGGGTATAGTAGATACATGAAATGAGATAGATGGGTAGATAACTGAATATAAAGAGACACAGTGAGAGAGTGCTACCCAATTACAAGTCTAGGGATAATATAACCAACATTTCCCATGATGCAAGAATGAAAACCAAACATGATCTGCAAAAGAAGGATCCTTTTAGTAGCTTGAACTTAAATTCCCTTTACAACCAAATAATCTCAAAGTATGCAGCTGTTTGATCATCTTATCTCAGATCTAGCCAAGTTGATATCATATTGTTGAGTCTGTAGAGATTACATAGTACTCGGAACAGGAAGCAACAATTTGATTAAATTTAAGTTTATTCAAAGCAAACATATCATATCAGATTGAACATAACCACGTACCAAGATCCAGAAGAAAACTGCAATCTCGAAAGCGTTGTGAAAGAGGATGAAATGGATCAAGTGGAGGACTAAGCGGGGGCGATGGAACCAGAAATGATCATCTGAAGGCTGAACTACTAAGTCCCCTTCGATGGCTGTATGTTTCTCGGCAACTTCATGGGCTAATTGAGAGATGACATGTTCCAGTTTAGTGCCCACGGCAAGCACAAGCTGCAAAGACATGACTCAAAAGGTACAGTCCTTCAAAAACTCAAGCAAGTGTGACACTCAGTGCTCATAATTAGTAAACATGCACACATGTATTAAATACTTGTCCATACATGTGCATCTCGATCAAGTATCAACAGCTAAAATATGAAGACATAAACATCTTCATCAAGATGCCAGATGCTATCACATAAAGCATTGTCAAAATGCACAAATTCAATAAAAAATTTTCTCATGAATTCGCAGTGTAGATGCATTCGGCAACACCATGTGCATATTGGGTATACATATCTACATAGATCAGTTTAGAGGTGGTTGATTACTTACGATCAATGGTATGAATGCCATCCAAAAATATGCATTCCAGCCTGCACCAGTGGATTATGGGTGTTAAAAATTCATGATGCATGATGGAAACAACACAGATAATTAATAGTGGAAGAACTAGCAGAAGTAGTAGGATGATGATTTTAGAAGCATTTGGTGCCATTTAACTGGCAGTGCTATAAATTAGCTGTTATTAACTAGTAAAAAGAAGCTTATTCCAGAAGCAGATTGGTCAAAATATGGTATTAGCAGCTTATAACCATTTTTGACAATATATTGAACATGATTGCCCGGTGTCACAATACATTCATTATAGTCACATAAAAGTCTCTGATGATGAAAAGAAGAATTCCATGAGGAAGTATCATATATTTCTCTAGTCAGAAAAGCAACTCATCCAAACATGCATGCAAGTAAACTTATCAACATACAAATAACAAATTCTTCATCTATGAATTTTATTAATTAAGTAGCTTAAGATTTCACCTACCATGAACATTCAGGAACAGGAAAATGACCACAAAAATCCAAAGGTACCAACTGCAGTGGAAAAGAGATTCTAAGAAATGTGTAAGGAGAAGAATGAAAGAAAATAAACTCCATTCTTTGAAGTTTTGGCGATTATGTCAAAGGTAACCATAGCAGCTGCGAAATGAAAACTTTTGGATAAATTATCACAGATATTAATACCTTATACCAACGACTCTCTTAAAGTCTTCTTCAAGCGCTCGTATCATGTACTTGTGAAAATTGAATTTTGGATTTCCCTTGCAATGCATCTATGACGGAAACAAATTAACAATTTAAGACAGTCCTTTCTCAATGAAATAATGATAATGATGATTGTGATTTATAGTAAGACACAAATCTGTGATTACTTTGTCAATCTTTCATAAGAACTTACCTGTATAAAACCGAGTCGTAGAGTGATGTAATCAGATTTGGTTAAGGACCCATAGAACTGTTTGATGAAAGAATGCTGAACAACAAATAATTCATCATAGTATTAAAACAGGGCCCAATTGTCTTTCTTTATGCATATTGAGAGTGATGCAGGCAAGAATTTTATCAATACATTCATTGTGTCTAACCATTAGCAGAAACTCAAAAGAGGTCAGCATGACTCACTGCCATATAACCCATGCCTGGGTGGGGACATAGAAATGGGAATGGATCAGGGAGCTTAACTGTTTGACTCTAGATCTCATGTTGGACTTTGGGGAATGTGACCCACATGATCACATTCTCAATAGTAGGCTTACTAGGATTACCATGGCCACAAAAAAAACTTCCATATTGTTTAATATATTTCCTAATGGATATATTTGGTATTGAGGAAAGTACTAATCTTAGCTTTGCACAAAGAGGGTCTTCTAAAACCTAATGAGAGAAAGATTCCATGATGGAAGCGGAATTGGTCGAAGGGAAGCCGCTCCAGCAAAGGGAATTGTGAAAAACTATTCTTCGTCAATCAGGTATGCGTTTTACATTAGATTTATTCTTGTGTTATTCAGATCTATCCCAATAAGAATAGATCTGTTTTATGTATGTTGATCCTTAGATTAACACCATAGGTATGAGACAAAGATAGTAAGAGCGTGTTTAGCAAATTCATGCTGAGTTCTTAGTAACTCCTGGTAAATGGACTTTCATCAAATGAATTATGAACAAAAGATCCAAGGTTTCCAATGGACCATCACACTTCATCCTATGAAAATGAATCCGTTTAATGAGCCACTCAACATAGTCGGGAGAAGGCTTTAATGATGACGATGATAAGAATTTGGTATCCATAGTAAGTTGATTTTAGTCACCCAACGGCGGAGAAAGTAATTTGAAATGAAACGGATGAAAACGACTCACCAACCAACTTAGTGTAGCTGAATGTTTCCCAATCCCTTTAAAATGCTCTCTGATGAAGGAATGTTCAGGTACACGGGTGACCTTTCTTCTTGCTGCATGTGTACTACCATTGTTTCAGACGATTGATTGAAAAAGCATAGCAAATGCCACTTCAAGCATCATAAAGCATTACCCTGTTCTGCATTATGTTTATCCTTTCCTGTGGAATCTTCCCATCTTTCCCATTCATGTATCTAAACCACACCGAGAGAAAAATCGTAAGTACAGGTGCTCATCAATATTTCCAGTGAATTACATGATCACTATAGAAAGGCAAAGGAAAAAGTAATTTGACACGGTTACCTTTGCCCCTCCCAAGATGATAGTAAAGAGACTAAAGAGGACATGAACAAGGGCCAGCACAAAGATAAAAATATGAAGACCGTGTAGCGCTTCTTGAGACAACAACTGGACCTTTCCCTGAGATTTAGATGAATAAGATCGAATAAGCGCCTAGCAATTACTGAATCATTTCAAAACTGAATTACAGTAACAATAGTTAGACACTGGTTTACTCACTGTGTTAGGTCCAAAAAGGCTGCAGAGGTCAAACGCATGTCAAGTCCCGTCAGTCCTCTAAAATCGTCAGGACAAAACGTTGGGATACAAAAAAAAAATCGTGAGGATGCAGAATCATGCCTCGCTATAGCGAGGATGAAGCTCGCAATAGCGAGGGTACACGCAGGAGCCCTGTCTGATCCGGACTTTGTGTTAAAGTTTAAGATGGACTTCTTTTCTAAGTGGATAATTACAAGGAGTCTTATGCACGAATTAGGGGCTATATATTGGGTGTTTCTCACAACCCAAAGGAAAAAAAAGATCATCTCTCAAGTTCTGAATTAGTGATCTGATTGAGAAAAATTTTCTCTAGAGATTTTTGAAGAGTTGTGCTGCCAAGTACTCTAGAGAGCAAGTTTCTTCTGCATCCCTTGTAGAAGATCATCTTCTTGCGTAGAAGATTTGAGAAGTCAAGCGCTGGATCTGTTGCAATTAACGGTGTGATGTCGTTGAAGCGTGATGCGACACAAGGTAACTTCAGTCTTTAGATAGGGGATATCTAGGGAAGAAATCTGAGTTTCTTGTAATTGCGAGATTCATAGTGTTTGATTAGATCCAGTACGGATCGGTGGTTTTTTACCTGGTTTGGGTTTTCCACCTTAAATTTGGTGTCCTTGTGGTGTGTGCTTGTGATTTTATTTCCGCTGCGTAGATTATTATTTTTTGCACACCAGTGTGTTGATTTATTGAGTGGACCAATCTAGAGATCTCAAACCCTAAACCCTCATGGGTGGTTAATCACACATCGTAACAGTACATATTAAAGAAATTTGAGTAAAAAGGTAGATGTTTTAATGAAGTTTCTGGCAGTGATCTCTTTACTAACAACTGATATGAATTGACATGAAATTCAGATACCCATAAACTCGACAATGATTTTATGAATTGGATCAACATATTACTTGCTAATTTCTATGATTTTGAATGAGAAATTAAAAGAGTGACCAAATCAATTTTCTAATACCTTCCGCGTACAGTGATCTATTCCGGATCCACCGGAGAGGAGCCGTCTTTTGCCGCCTAAAATGCCTGAAAAGGAGGCTATTTGGTAATGGCCAGTCCCTGCAATTTGCTCTTTCTCCTTCTTACAAGGAAGCATATGATGGCTGAAATTAATTGGCATGCAAAGATGTCCTATGGGTCCTTGGAAGACTGACAGCAGAAGGGATATGAACCCCAAGAGCATCAACTCTGCAGACAGAAACCGTTAAAATTCTTTTCAATTCCAAAAAACAGCTAATGAAAGCGGCACAACACTAGAAAGTCAAACTATTCAAATTTCAGATTTCAGTCAGAAATGGATCTGTTTAGCCAGTTTCATTCTGTGGTTAGTTCCATCTTTAAGGACAGAGGAAAATGATGGTTAGTGACCATTGACTGTTAATAATATGATATATGGTAACACCCTAATTTGATTCCTTACTTCTGAAACTGTATGTTTGAAAAGTAGAATTTTTATTGTTGGAAGAGAAGGAAGATAGCTGCAAGGAGATTAGTCGTACCTTCTTTGACTTTCTCTAAGGCTTCCAAGAGGGGCTTTTGGTTCTTTCTGTTTAGAAACTGCAGCAGAGACAATCAAGAAAACTTACAGAAACAACAGAGAGAGAGAGAGAGAGAGAGAGAGAGAGAGAGAGATGAGTGTATAATGTACATGCCTTGCCGAGATAGAAGATGGTCCTTTCTAGAGTGAATGAAAAGAGAACAATAACAGAGCAAACAGCTGCTACAACCCATGTGGGTGTATATTCCAAACTTCCCTTTTCTCCACCCTCTCCCGCCATCTCCCTCTCTCTCTCTCTCTCTCTCTGGAAGGTGACTACAACTCTAGCAGGAGTGCAAACAGCATGAAACTACTATCCACCATTTATATTGAAATCCTTTCAAACGAAGAAAGGAAGAC
Source organism: Litsea cubeba (assembly GCA_012931725.1). Classification (NCBI taxonomy): domain Eukaryota; kingdom Viridiplantae; phylum Streptophyta; class Magnoliopsida; order Laurales; family Lauraceae; genus Litsea; species Litsea cubeba. Next base: position 14,132,956 of record CM022952.1, read on the forward strand.
TCAGAAAGAGGAGTCTCCCCTGTATGGGCCAATCCCCATTATTTCTTGCCTCCATTATATATGAAATGTCCAGTCACCAGTGTACCTTTATGTTGTACACTCATTCACCTGTCCGTACCAATCAGCTTGCAAGTTGCAACACAGTGCTGACTTGGTTGTGAAAAACGTGTGGGGGTGGGGGTGGCGGTGGGGGTGGGTTTTATTATTTGCTTTTGCGATCATCCAATGCTTTTTAGTGTTTTTCCTGTTATAAAAACATACAATTGGAAAATAAAATAATTAAAAATATATATAACATTTTAGAGGATTTGACTGGACAAATTCTGAAATATAGCTATATATCTCGAAAGGTCATCGTATATTTTTTATATTTTTTTATGAACGACGATGACATCACTATGGGCGACGCTCGCTCGTCACACCCACATTTCCTTGCATCTCCCTGCATACCCTCGCACCAACACCTCATTCTTTCTTTCTTTCTTCTCTTCCTCTCTTTCTCTCCCTCGTTGCACACACTGCACCACTCTGCCCTTCCCCACCTTCTTCTTCCCTTCTTTTCTTTTTCTTTCTTTCTCTTCTACCTCCTCCTCGTTCTCTTCCTCACTACCTGCACTCACCCTGCACCCCCGCAACCACCTGCACACACCCACCTGCTGCACCACCCTTGCACACCCACTGCCTCCTCCGCTTCTTTATTTCTTTCCCCCTTTTCTTCTTTCCTTCTCTCATTCTTCTCCTCCCCTGCAGTACCCACGCATGTGCACGTCCCTCTCCCTTTCCTTTCCTTTTCTTCCTTCCCCATCTCTTTTCTCAACTTCTCTACCCAAAATCATATTGAGATTAAAACTTTATATTTAAATTACTTTTTATGAACTAACTAACTTTCAGACCCCACCTACTCAGTCCTTTACATTTGAAAGAAAATTGTGTTATATCTGAACGCATCTCCATCCATTCTTTTGGCATTTTCCAGTTTTATGAAATTATGGTTGATTTTTTGCACTTCTTTTTAATGCTAAATTTGAATTATACCAGCTATATTGGGTAAAGAAGTTGAGAGAAGAGATGGGGGAAGGAAGAAAAAAAAAAGGAAAAGGAGAGGGACGTGCATAGGCGTGGGTGCAGGGGAGGAGAAGGAGAGAAGGAAAGAAGAGAACGGGAAAGAAATAAAGAATAGGAGGAGGCAGTGGGTGTGCATGGGAGGCAGCAAGGGTGGTGCAGCAGGTGGGTGTGTGCAGGTGGTGGCGGGGGTGTAGGGTGAGTGTAGGTGGGGAGGAAGAAGAGAAAGAAAGGAAAAGAACAGAAGGGAAGAAGAAGGTGGGGAAGGGCAGAGTGGTGCAGTGTGTGCAGTGAGGGAGAGAAAGAGAGGGAGAGAAGAAAGAAAGAAAGAAAGGAGGTGCTGGTGCGGGGGTGTGTAGGGAGATGTACAGAAATGTGGGTATGACTAGTAATCAAGATTTTCCAGTAAAATCCTCAACATTTTATATTGATATTGTAGAATAAATATTGTGACATTCTTCGAACGTGAATGCCCCACCACCACCATCCTTTGATTTTTTTAGAAACAACTCTTATTAACAAACATATCAATTTCATGAATAAAATGTTTTTCTACCATAATGATATTTGTATAATAATAATTAACATAAAATTTTATATATTTTTTAATTATTTAATTTTCCTTTGGCATGTTTTTATAATAGGAAAAATACTAAAAAAACATTGGATTATAAAAAATTAAACTTAAATCTCTCCTCGGTTTTCACAACCTAGTTAGTGTTACTTGTACAGTAGTTGTGGTCAAATTCGTCCTTCATGTCTGATATAAAAAAGGAGTCCGGACTCAAAATTGCATATTGCCGATCCGAGTCCGGACTCAAAATTGTAGATTATCTATCCGAGTCCGGATCCTTTGTTTTGTCCACGCTCCACGTGTCTAACTTGCCACCATTTACTAAGATTATTCGTTAAATGTCCAATCTACACCTACACGATACACTCCTTTCTCTCCAATGTTAACCTAAGTACGAAAAAATGGTGAGTTTTAACGAATGAAAAATCTGCTTTTAGTGGCAGCTTTATTTCGCTGTGGCACTTTTAGGGACGGAAAAAAAACCGCTGCTATGCTAAAAATCACTTTTTTATTTTATTGATCATTAGCGTACTCTTTTTACAGAAAACTAGCAACTTGACAGTCATCCCTATTGTTATCTAGGTTTAATCACTCAGAATTTGGAACTCTTCTCAATCTATCTACCAGCCAAAATGTGATTATCTTTAAAGCCTTCGAAACAAAAGTTGGAACCCAACTAAATTAGGGCATGTAAGGAATACAGATTACTCGGAAATTTCCCTCTTCCATTTTCGTGGAAATAAGAAACATGATCAACCCTCACCTAAAAATTTATTTTTCAATGAATTGCAAAAAACCTAACCCATTTTTGTACTTATTCATGAGGAGAAGCGACTGCACTAAGGGGAGCTCTATTGGCACCACACTTTCTGCTCTTCCCACCGCGAAAAAAAAAAAAAAACCTTTTCCTAAACTACCCCTCCCCCTTTCTCCCTCCTCCTCCTCCTCCTCCCTCAACCCTCCCTTCCTCTCCCAGCCTCCACCCTCCCTCATCCCCCCCCCCCAGTCGCCGGCGGGGAGGGAGCCCTGGCCGGCAGCCGGCTGGCCTCCCTCCCCCTCTCCCTCTTCTTTCCCTCTCTCCCTCTTCTTTCCCTCTTCTCCCTCTCTCCCTCCCTCTCCTTCCCTCCCCTACTCTTCTTCTCCCTCCCCCTCCCCCTCCCCTCCCCCCAGTCGCCGGCGAGGAGGGCGCCCCGGCCGGCTGGCCTCCCTCCCCCTCTCTCCCTCTTTCTTCCTCTCTCCCTCTTCTCCCTCTCTCCCTCCCTCTCCTTCCCTCCCCTACTTTCTTCTCCCTCCCCCTCCTAGCCTGCTGCAGCCCAATCTCCCCCACCCGGCCGGCGACTGGGAGGGGGAGGGGGAGGGGGAGGGAAGGAGAGGGAGGGAGAGAGGGAGAAGAGGGAAAGAAGAAGAAAGAGGGAGAGGGAAAGAGGCGGAGGGAGGCCAGCCGACTGGGGGCTTCCGCCGCCGGCTGCCGGCCGATCTCCCTCCCCGCCGGCGACTGAGAGGGGGAGGGGGAGGGGAGGGGGATGAGGGTGGAGGCTGGGAGAGGGAGGAAGGAGGGAGGAGGAGGAACGGAAGAGAGGGAGGAAGGGTAGTTTAGGAAAAAAAAATTGTCTTGTAGTGCGGTGAGGAGAGAAAAATTCGTGGTGCCAATAGCACCACTCCTGCACTAAATATGAACTTTTTTATAGTGCGGAAACCTCATAAACATAACTAACTCTCCCGATCTAATGGGTTCCCTCCTCTAAAAATCGATTCTCATGCTTTTAGATGGACCCTACACTACATGTTGGACCATTTCCAAAATTAAGAATGTTGTTGAAAATATCTCTCGTTTTAGGGTGGATCTGATTTGGGGGACATTTAATGATCGATTGAATTACTGATCCCTACACCGCCCAAAAAGACCACAAACCAAAGAGATTTATTATGATGTCATTTCATTTGCGTCTGCATAGTTACATAAGCACTTCCCAACAAAATATCTAATTGTTAAAGAGAATTTTGAATTAGATAACTCCTACTTGAGATGAGAAGTCGGATCAAACCAAGATACTTTCCCAAAAAGAGCTCTAATTCTGGTTAAGCTGAAGAGTGAGAGAGATCAACTTGATTAGGGGAGGACTAAGGTGATGGGTCAGGCCCAACCCGGATTGCGGTAAAGAGTCAGGTCCAGACAACCCGGTCCGTCCAAGGTCATGGGTCAGGCCAGTTTAGCTCAGTTGATATTCGAAACTCGTTGAAGGAAGCCTCGTCACGTCAAGGCCTCCGAGTCATCACGACGAAGTCCTCTCCTTACCCGCTCTTACCAAATCTCGCGAAGAAACTCTCACCTGCCCTCCACCTTGCTCGTTCCTCGAGGACACGTCTGAGGCTCCAGGCCCTCCGCCTTGCTCGTTCCTCGAGGACACGTCTGAGGCTCCAGGCTCCAGAGAGACGTTGCTTTATTTTTGCATCCCATCTGTTGGGGAAGGGTTATAAATTCAGGGTCTCCTCATCACTTGAGGGCCAATGATTAATATCTTACTCTCTCTCTCTCGCTTGTAATCCACCTTATCAATCAAAGATCACCATATTCAAAGTGGACGTAGGTCATACAGACCGAACCACTATAAATTCCCTCTCTCTCTCTCACTTATTTACTACATTTTAACCTAGCATTTATTACTTGACCGGTGGTGTCCGAAACCTATTTTTGGCATCATCAGTTGGCTCGGCGCCCAGAGAAGAGCACCTCACTTGGGCGCCCCTCATCATGGCGCCCAAGGTCGAGGAGCACATCATGGCCCCCATGGCCGAGGAGCGCATCAGAGCTTCCATGACCACGAAGTTCCTCCACCCCCTGGTAGAGCCCATGGAGGGTTACCACCTCGACCCTTCCCTCAGGACGAGGAGGACTCTCACTTCCAAGAAGGGGGAAGTGAGAATCACTGCATGGAAGATGAAAGTTATTTCCCCGGTCCATCCAGGGAGCTTCACAATCACTGGGAGGAAAAAAATCAAAGAGATGCAGAATCAACTGGGCGATGTCTTCAATGCAATGAAGGCCCAGGCACCGGAGACTGTGGATTATCTAGTCGGGCGGACGGATACACCGTTCAAACCCGATATAGTACATTACCCACTTCCAAGGAAGTTCAAGATGCCGTCCATGGAGACCTTCGATGGGAGGAATGATCCATTAGACCATCTTGAAACTTACAAAACCAGGATGCAGCTCCATAACATCCCTGACGAGATAATGTGCAGAGCCTTTCCAACCACTTTGAAAGGTTCTGCCCGCCTAAGGTTCGCAAATCTCCCCTCAGCATCCATCGCCACCTTCGGAGAGTTGAGCAAGTCTTTCGTCTCGCACTTCATAGGTGGGCGCCGCCACCAGAAGCCCGCAACACACCTGCTTAGTATAAAGCAGGAGGAGAATGAAAGCCTAAGGAGTTACCTCACTCGTTTTAACGAGGAGGTACTCCAAGTCGAGGAGCCCGACGACAAGGTCTCCATGACGGCTTTCCTTGGAGGCCTTCGTTCCTCGAGCTTTCTCTTTTCCGTAATGAAGCGCCCGTCGAAGAGCTTCTCGGAACTGTTGGCCAAAGCCCAAAAGTATATGAATGTGGAAGACATCACCAGGGCGAGGCGCGGAGAATCCTCCAGAGCGAGCAATAAGGGAAAAGAGAGGAGCAGAGACGAGAAGAAGGAAGCTAGCAACAAGCGGAGCAAGACAGAGAGAGTACCTGTCAGAGACCGACTTGGTCCCGCTCCGCAAAGGGACAGGCTGGCGTTCACGCCTCTCACGGCCACGGTGGAGCAGATCTTGTTCCAAATACAAGATGACCCAGCCATAAAATGGCCAGGAAAGATGAAGTCTCCTCCGAATCGGAGGAATCCGAACAAATACTGTCGCTTCCATCGCGACCATGGCCATGACACTGACGACTGCTACGAGCTCAAACGCCAGATTGAGGATCTCATCCAGCACGGCCACCTACGTCAGTATGTTGCCGGCAGGGGACAAGCACCTCCACCACCTCCACCTCACAATCAGGAAAATCAGCAACCGATCGGAGAAATTCGAACAATTTCTGGAGGGCTAACAGAGTCGTTCTCGGCCATGAAGGCCCATGCCAGAAAGGCAAGGCATCCTGAGGAGGCACGCCCGTCCAAGGCGCCGAGGCATGGAGATAATGAAGTTATATCTTTCTCAGACAAGGATTTGGAGGGGATCCAGCACCCTCACGACGACCCTCTAGTGCTCACAATGACGGTCGCCAATTTTCAAGTGCATAGGATCCTGGTAGACAGTGGAAGCTCTGCAGACATTCTGTTTGTAGAAACTTATGACAAGCTGAGGCTGGGACGGGAAAGGTTGCAGCCCGTCAAGTTTCCTCTCATCGGCTTTTCAGGAGAGAAGGTGTATTCCCTTGGGGCAATCACACTGCCAGTCACAGCCGGGACTGCGCCTCGAACTTCCACAACAATGGTCAATTTCCTGGTGATTGACTGCGCATCGGCTTACAATATCATCCTGGGGCGTCCAACTCTTAATGCCTTAAGAGCGGTCCTCTCTACGTTTCATCTCATCCTCCGGTTTCCAACTTCTAATGGGATCGGAGAGGTAAGAGGGAATCAAGTAGCTGCAAGGGAATGCTACGTCTCCTCTATGAAAGCCAAGAAAACGCAGGAGGCGTTACAAGTCGAAATCTCGGACCCAAGAGATGAAACCACGGCAGAGAGAGGAGAACCAGTCGAGGAGCTCACCTCAGTGGTCCTAGATGAAGACTTCCCAGCCAAGAGAGTACATATTGGCTCTTCTCTCCCTGAGGATCGGGCCAGCCAGCTGACAGACTTCTTGAGAAGTAATATGGATGTTTTCGCATGGTCGCATGCGGATCTTGAAGGGATTGATCCCGACGTCGCAACCCACCGCCTCAATGTCGACCCTGGCTACAAGCCTGTCCGACAAAAGCTTAGAGGGGCCTCCACAGAAAGGGCCCAAGCAATGGACAATGAAGTCGGAAAGTTGCTGGAGAACGGGGCTGTCAGGGAAGTAGCCTACCCTGAATGGCTCTCAAATGTTGTGATGGTGAAGAAGTCCAGCGGAAAATGGCGCCTGTGCGTTGACTTCTCGGAGGTTAACAAAGCGTGCCCAAAGGACAGCTACCCCCTACCAAGGATTGACCTCCTCATCGACGCCACAGCAGGTCATGAACTACTCTCGTTTTTGGATGCATACTCTGGATACAACCAGATTAGCATGCACCCCCCGGATCAGGAGAAGACATCATTCATCACCCTGAAAGGAACCTACTGTTATAGGGTCATGCCTTTCGGACTGAAGAATGCGGGCGCCACCTATCAACGTCTAGTGAACAAGATGTTCCACTCTCAAATCGGGCGGACCATGGAGGTTTACGTAGACGACATGCTGGTGAAGAGCCTCGCCGCAGCCGACCATATCGCCCATTTGCAAGAGACCTTTGACACTCTCAGGCTCTTTCGCATGAAATTGAATCCTGAAAAGTGTGCCTTTGGTGTAGGATCCGGAAAGTTCTTAGGTTTTATGGTCGACCAGAGGGGGATCGAGGCGAACCCAGATAAAATCAAGGCCATAATAGATATGAAGTCACCCTCTTCCACAAAGGAGTTGCAGCGCCTCAATGGAAGGATTGCGGCACTTAGCAGATTTGTTTCCAAATCTGCAGACAAGTGCTTACCCTTCTTCAAGATCCTCCGCAAAACATTCCAATGGGGGCCCGAGGCTGAAGAAGCATTCCAGAAGCTCAAAGTTTACCTGACCGCTCCCCCTCTCCTCTCGCATGCTACACCAGGCGAAGTGCTGTACCTGTATCTTTCGGCTTCACCTTCAGCCGTGAGCTCTGTTCTCATAAAGAATCAGGATGGAGCGCAGAAGCCTATCTACTATGTGAGCAGAGCCTACCGAGGGGCAGAGTCCAAATACCCAGAGCTCGAAAAACTGGCCCTCGCCCTGATCTCCACTGCAAGGCGTTTACGACACTATTTTCAGGGCCACACCGTGGTGGTAGTAACAGATCAACCTTTGAAATGAGTTTTGGGGAAACCTGATGTAGCTGGAAGACTTGTGAAGTGGGCGGTAGAGCTGGGGGAGTTTGATGTTAAATATCAACCAAGGTCTGCCATCAAAGCACAGGCTCTAGCTGACTTCGTAGCCGAATTCACTTATGATGAAAACCAAGTAGATGGAACAGCGGTGCTCACCTCCTTGCTAGCACCACAGGACCCTCAAACCCTGGGCTCCCAGCTTCCCTCGGGCACCCAGCCTCTTCTCCAAGCCCCGGGCGCCCCACTCCCTCCTCAAACCCTGGGCGCCCAGCTTCCCTCGGGCGCCCAGCCTCTTCTCCAAGCCCCGGGCGCCCCACTCCCTCCTCAAACCCTGGGCGCCCAGCTTCCCTCGGGCGCCCAGCCTCTTCTCCAGGCCCCGGGCGCCCCACTCCCTCCTCAAACCCTGGGCGCCCAGCTTCCCTCGAGCGCCCAGCCTCTTCTCCAAGCCCCGGGCGCCCCACCGGTCTGGAAATTGTATGTTGATGGTTCGGCAACCACAGACGGAGGCGGAGCTGGCTTCATCCTGATCAGTCCTGATGGTACACCCATCAAGTATGCAGTGAAGCTCCACTTCATTGCATCAAATAATGAGGCCGAGTATGAGGCACTCTTATCAGGACTGAGGTTGGCGATCGAAATGGACGCCAAATCAGTTCTTGCTCACAGTGATTCACAATTGGTGGTGAATCAAATAAATGGCGAATTCGAGGCAAAGGAGGAAAGGATGCAAGACTACCTCAATATGGTCAAAGGATTGGTCAAAAGTTTTCAATGCTTTCAGATCTGCCATATTCCTCGAGGACAAAATGTTGCAGCAGACGCACTGGCTAGGCTCGCCTCGTCATTGGAGGCCTCATCCACAGAACCTACACTCATCGGGCATCAGTTGGAGAGGAGCAAGTTAGATGTAGTGGTTGGAAACATCAACTGTGCATCAGAGGGCAGCGAGCCAAATTGGATGACACCAATAAAGGCTTTCCTCCAAGAGGGCACCGAACCAGAGGACCACCTTGAAGCGAAGAGACTCAGAATGAGGGCTTCCAGATACACCCTTCTGCAAAATATCCTTTACAAGAAAGGTTATTGCCTACCACTGCTGCGTTGCCTCTCCCCTGAGGATGCTGATTATGCTCTTCGTGAAATCCACGAAGGAATATGTGGGAACCATTCTGGAGGACGCTCCCTCGCCCACAAAGCATTAAGGCAGGGATTCTTCTGGCCAACCATGGCGAAGGACGCCAAAGAATTTGCTCAAAAGTGCGACAAGTGCCAGCGCTTCGCCACTGTAACCAGGCAGCCACCAGAAGAGTTGACTTCCATTTTGAGCCCGTGGCCTTTCTCCAAATGGGGTATAGATATTCTGGGCCCCCTTCCTTTGAGCAAAGGCCAATGCAAGTTTGTAGTCATTGCCATTGACTACTTCACAAAATGGGCGGAGGCAGAACCCTTGGCCAAGATCACAGACTTCAATGTAAAAAACTTTGTTTGGAAAAACATAGTCTGTCGCTTTGGGATACCTAGCGCCATCGTCAGTGATAATGGCAAGCAGTTTGACAACAAACTCTTCAACACTTTCTGCACCGACCTCCAGATTAAGCAGCCCCACTCCTGTCCAGCGCACCCACAAGCAAATGGGCAAGCAGAAGTCATGGTCCGAACAGTTCTTCGCAACCTAAAGACTAGGCTCGAAAGGGCGAAGGGTCTTTGAGTTGACGAGCTACCAGGGGTATTATGGGCATACAGAACTACGCCGAGAACCCCTACTGGCGAGACTCCTTTCTCGCTAGCTTTTGGGACCGAGGCAGTCATCCCTGTCGAAATTGGCGTACACTCCCTCAGGGTCCATCTCCAAGGCACAATTAACAACGAGGAAGGACTCCGCATCAACCTCGACTTGGTAGAGGAGGCAAGGGAGATGGCCACGGTCCGCAATGCAGAATACAAGCGGCGCATGGCAAAACACTACAACTCGAGGGTGAAGCCTCGTTCCTTTCAGCCAGGAGATCTAGTCCTGAAAAAGGTGATCCTCGCCACTAAAGACTCTCGCGAAGGAAAGCTAGGGCCAAATTGGGAAGGACCATATCTCGTGACAGAAGTAGTAAGGCCAGGCACATACAGAATCCAAAATTCTGATGGTAAGGCCCTGCTCCATCCGTGGAATGCGGAACATCTGAAGAGGTATTACCAGTGACAAGTGGGCCAATGTACAAAAAGCATGAAAATTGTTTATTTCCCATTTCATTGTTCAAAGTAGACTATAAATGAAATAAACATGTTATTACAGAAATGTGCTCCTTTCAATAGGCTATAAATTGCCAAACAAAAAGAAAAATACATATGAGCCTAGTCACTCTCATTATCCCTCTCATCCTCGCCATCATCCTCGTAATCACCTGAGCTCCCGCTGCTGCTGTCAGGCTCGTCGGCAGGCGCCTCATCAGGCGCCTCACTCGCCTTAAAGCGCGAGAAGTCGATATCGGGAAATGCTGCGGTGATCTTTCTCCGGAGTTCGTCATAACCAGCAATAAATCCATCGGCGACGCTGTTCTCAGCATCAGCCAGGCCGTCCTCCAAGTCATTTTCAGCCTGGATAGCTCTCTCCTCTGCCGCCCTCAGCTCTACCTTCAAAGCAGCCTCTCTGAGCTCAGCCCCCTTTCGGGCCTCCACGAGCTCAGCCTCTCTGAGTGAAGCCCTCTCGCGGTCCTTCACAAACTCAGCCTCCCTGAGGGAAGCCCTCTCGCGGGCCTTCACAACCTCAGCCTCACTGAGCGAAGCCCTCTCACGGGCCTTCCGTAGCTCGGTCTCATTGAGCAAAGCACCCTCGCGCGTCGCCACTAGCTCAGCCTCAGCCTTGGTCGCCCTCATGTGAGCCGTTGAGAGCTCAATCTCAAGCCTGGTTGCTCTCTCCCGAGCTGCTAGAAGATCAGCATCATAAGTCTTCCTGGCGGCTTCTAGTTCAGCAATTTTTCCTTGACTTGCAGAGAGATCCCTATGAATACCTGCATTCTCCTGTTTCAGCTTACTGAACAACTCAGCCTTCGAAAATAAGCATATGGATGATGCAGACATCTGGAGCAAGAAGAAATCAAGAGAAATGAGAATGCATATACAAAAGGAAAACCTGAAGAAAATTCAGACAACCTTTTACCTGAGATAAACCTTCTAGATAAGCATCTATCATCCCCTCTGTGCTAAGGGCGCTGACCCGAGTAATCACGTCACGAGCTGGGAATCTCCAAAACTTCTCTCGAGGAGTCAGCGGCTTGGGACCAGACGGAGGGGCAGGAGGTACAGATGTGGCGGCAGAAACCAGAGAAGTTATAGGTTGATGAGGCACAGCCGCGGGGGCCACTACATGGGTAGTGACAGGAGAACTCGTCTGCGGCTCCACTAGATGAGTGGTTACAGGAAGATCACCAATCATCACACGAGGAGAATCCCTTCTCGGGGCAAAACCTACCCTCGCTATCTTGGCAGGATGGGTGTTAGCACTTGTACGACGATCTTCAATTGCCTCCTTGGCCTCGACCAACTCCCTATTGACCACCACTGCGGAAGCAAAATGAATGGTTAGAGACAGAATATCAGGAAAAGGTACGCCTAAGCCACTGAAAGCTCCTTACATTTTCTCTTAGTTGATGCCCGGGAAGGCTCACCCGTCCTACGAGGAGAATGGTCAACAGAGGGCCCACGATTGCTGTCACTCTCTTTAGAAAAGAGAATACCCAAATCTTTATCCGGATGATCTCTTACGGCCTGCAGTTTCCGTTTTATATCCGCGGAGAGCACAGGTGACTCTATATAAAAAAAAAAAAAGAGAAGGAACAAATAAAATGATGAGCATATGTATGCAAATGGATAATGAGGAGATGATAATGAGTGGCGTACCACGTCTTTTGGCGTCGGTCCACTGTTTGGGCACCAGAGCCCTGTCTGCCTCTGAGGCCCACTCGCCACCAACAAAGAAGAAACGAAATTTCCAGCTGTGACAGTTAGAGCGCAATCCCGTGAGCAGTCTGCCGCCCTTGGGGGTGAAATAATACCATCCCCTGTTAGGAGCCGGAGATTCGAATAAACTATAAGCAGCATGGAGCTCAATGGGAGATGCCTCCTCGTTATGTGTTCTCCTCCAAAGCTCGAGAAAACCCAGCATGATTCTCCATCCATTGGGTACTAATCTCCCCGGAGTCAGGGAGAAGTAATGAAGAATTCGACAGACGGAGGGGGGCATAGGGAATCTCAGCCCAGCTTCAAGCATATCCTCGTAAATAACAATGTCACCCGATGCGTCATCACAAGCTGGCTCATCAATTTCGGCCCGGCGACAAATCACGGTGGAAGGAATATGATAAAAAGTGATGATCCTGGAAATATCATCATTGCTGACTGTGGTACAAATGGTACTCACCTTGGGTCTGTCATCATCAATTACCATTTTTCCTTTAGAACGCGGACGCAACTTGCCCAACGTGTCTGAAGAAGGACTGCCCTCGGCATGACCGCCCCCTACTATTGTTCCTTCCCTAGTCGAGATGCCAAAGGACTGGGCGCCACCTGAGGCGCCAGCTGCTGCGAAACCACCTAAGCCTCGAATAGCTGCAAAACCACATGCGCCCGCTGCGGCGCCCAGCGCCTCCGTGCCAGCCGCGACGCCCAACGCCGCGGTGCCAGCCGCGACGCCCACGGGCTGGGCGCCCCCCGCGACGCCCAGCGCCTCCGTGCCAGCCACGACGCCCAGCTCAGCCGTGCCAGCCGCGACGCCCACGGGCTGGGCGCCCCCCGCGACGCCCAGCGCCGCCGTGCAAGCCGCGACGCCCACGGGCTGGGCGCCCCCCGCGACGCCCAGCGCCGCCGCGCCAGCCGCGACGCCCAGCGCCGCCGTGCAAGCCGCGACGCCCACGGGCTGGGCGCCCCCCGCGACGCCCAGCGCCGCCGCGCCAGCCGCGACGCCCAGCGCCGCCGTGCCGCCCGCGACGCCCAGCAACTCCTCCCCCTCGCCCGCGACGCCAGCAGCTCCTCCGCCTCGCCCGCGACTCCCAGCAGCTCCTCCGCCTCGCCCTCGCCGCCCAGCAGCGCCTGGCGGGCGCTCGTCGCCGCCTCGCCAGCGTCGCCGCCCAGCAGCGCCTGGCGGGCGCGCGTCGCCGCCTAGCCAGCGTCGCCGCCCAGCAGCGCCTGGCGGGCGCTCGCCGTCGCCTTGCAAGCGCCGCCGCCCAGCAGCGCCTGGCGGGCGCTCGCAGTCGCCTCGCTCGCGCCGTCGCCTCTTTTGCTGCCTGTCTCCATCTTTTTCTCTCCCAATGGTTTTTCTGCAGAGGCTAGTTTCTTTCTTTTGAAGAAATACTGCTCTAGGGTTTATTTTATAGCTTGAGTTTTCAAAGAAGAGTAGCCCAAGCCGGGAGGACTCTCCGAGATACATATCTAAAGGAACTAACAGACAGACAGAGTTACAACCAAGAAAAAGAAAGATTTTTCAGGAAGAAGAGAGTTGGATGCACAGAAAGCCCCACTTTCAAATAATTATTGAACGCGGGACTTTGAGGGGCAAATGATGGGTCAGGCCCAACCCGGATTGCGGTAAAGAGTCAGGTCCAGACAACCCGGTCCGTCCAAGGTCATGGGTCAGGCCAGTTTAGCTCAGTTGATATTCGAAACTCGTTGAAGGAAGCCTCGTCACGTCAAGGCCTCCGAGTCATCACGACGAAGTCCTCTCCTTACCCGCTCTTACCAAATCTCACGAAGAAACTCTCACCTGCCCTCCACCTTGCTCGTTCATCGAGGACACGTCTGAGGCTCCAGGCCCTCCGCCTTGCTCGTTCCTCGAGGACACGTCTGAGGCTCCAGGCTCCAGAGAGACGTTGCTTTATTTTTGCATCCCATCTGTTGGGGAAGGGTTATAAATTCAGGGTCTCCTCATCACTTGAGGGCCAATGATTAACATCTTACTCTCTCTCTCTCTCTCGCTTGTAATCCACCTTATCAATCAAAGATCACCATATTCAAAGTGGACGTAGGTCATACAGACCGAACCACTATAAATTCCCTCTCTCTCTCTCATTTATTTACTACATCTTAACCTAGCATTTATTACTTGACCGGTGGTGTCCGAAACCTATTTTTGGCATCATCATAAGGTATTGTGTTTTGGGAGCGCTTATCTTTCGCGGACCTATAAAAAGCCTAAACATGGAAAAAAAGCCCATATTTTTGTTAAAAAATAGGCCCCTTAGATACTGCTTAAATGATAAAATAATGATAAAATTAACATTATGGCCATGTCTCACCCTTCTTTTTATTTGCATTATTATTGCTCTCAGGTAGAGGGGAAAAAAGGGTTTTTGAGCAGTAATAAAGTGGAGATGCTTTTTCTTTTGAAAAAGTAATAAAGAAGGATAAAACGAAAACGTTTGTTCTTTAATTTTAAAAAAGTAACTCTGCAAAGAGGCAAGTGCAGTCGTTGGGAAAAATAATAAGAAATGACAGCTCAAAGTGAAGAAAGAGAAAGTAGTCTCAGTGTCCCACTCATGTGACCTCAAGGCAATGACGTTGCAGGGAAAGATAAAGGAAAGATGATGCTCGTGCCTATTGGGATGTGAAACTCTACTAATTGATACTGCTGGGTGCCTGAGTCCCTATAAAATACATAGGAATTGAATACAGAGTATCTCATATTTATGAGTTTAGGGGAGTTTTTCAACAGAGGAATGAAGGATATAGGGTGAGAGGTGAATGCTATATAGTTGCAATGTAGATGCAATCCTCGCTTTCTTAGAACTTGAATTACTAGGACGGTGGCTTGGTATTTATTTTTCTCGTCTTCTTAATTCATATTCCATCAGAGGGGAGATTTTGATTGTCATTTTTTGAAAACTGATTCATTTCTTCAATTCTAACCATTTTCGAAAATATAAATATTACAATTTCTATGTATTCAATGTCGTACCTTCCGGGGGCATTCTCAAATCTTATTTCAATAGGAGTTGTGGTTGTACCATAAATTGAGTACATAATTGATAATGTAATTAGTATACTTTTATGTATTATTAATCATAAATATTAACGGGATTGTTGGTCAGATCCCTTTTGAGCCAACTCATCCACTATATCCATGATAAGCCCTACGTCAAGGTTTGCAATTGACCGTGATCAATTGGTTAGAAGCTGAATGTAGCTTGCTGAAAAGGTCCCTGTGCGCTTTCAAATTGATGTGAACATACAGATAGAAATTGGATGGCTATGATCTCCCAACATGCATTATTGTCTACTTTTACCAACATTGCCTGTCTAAACTTGGCACTTTCGTGGATGGTTTGGATCACTATTATATGATAGAAAGCCTAAGCGTGGCCTGAATAAGTTGTTGGGTCTAGTAGGTCCAGACCAAGTGAGTTCATGGTCATGGGTATTTTGGTGATTGTATCGGGACTTTTTTATTGACTAAGGCCCTGTGTGGCAAATCTTATCTATGTGAATTAGATCTGCATGAAATAGATCTGTTTCAAATGGCCCCATTTGAAATAGATGTTTTAAAAATAGTGTGCTTGGTAACAAAAAAAAATGATTGAAATAGATTTTTTTAAAGTAATGGTTGAAAATTTTTCATAAATTTCTCTAGATGCATAAGGAATCAGGCATTGAGATTTGACACCATAGCCGCGTTTAGGCTTACAAAGAGAATTACCGGTTTGGATCTTACATTTGGGGCCCATGGATTTTTAAAAAATAGATAAAAATAACTAGGTTTTTTTGCTAATATCTCACAATCCATGATGATCCAACGGCTAGAATTTGGATCTATAGCCGTACTTGGTCTTCTTAATATATCCAATGGTTTGGATCATGATTTATGGTTCCACAACTTATAAAAAAATAAAACAAAATGGACTGCATGTGGACCCTTTCAAAACTCAACCACCATTTTTTTAAACCGACGGTCTATGATGTTTCTTCAATTCCTTGAGATCCGTGTGGAATCAAGTATCAAAATTTAGTAGCATAGTCATGATTGACCTTACAAAGGGAACCAACGGTTCAGATCTTACGTTTGGGGCCCACAAAGTAAAAAATAAGTAAATCAAATGGCCTGGAGTATTTTCCAAATATTTCAATATATATGAAGATCCAACGGCTGAAATTTGAACACGTGGCCGTGTTTGACCTTTTGAATATTTTTAACGGTATGGATCATGATTGTGGGTCCCATAAATTAAAATAAAAATGAAAAAAACGGATTGTCCTCTAAGGACGTCGGTTTCACTGTAGCCAGTCCAGTCTTTCCGCTTCAGACATCTGTGTCTGATTCAAATGTGCCCATTTTGTTGAGTTTTTTAAATGGAGGCAAACCATCTTAAACCCTTTTCAGATAGACATTGCAAGATGAGACCCAAACAGTCTAAAAACTGTTTCAAACGTTTTTAAGCTAATAAGAGGCAATAATAAGAGATGCCAAACTGAACCTAAGAGATGGTTTCTTGGGGATAAGAAAGAGAGCATTATATATATTCATGTAATGTGTAACCCATGAGATATAGAGACTGTAATGCATATCATACAGAGTGAACCTAAATGGAGAGTCGAGTTTCTTTCACGTAGACGTAGGCAAGATTGCCGAACCACATAATTTTCTTATGTGTGATTGATTGTTCTTGTGTGGTTGATTGATTGCTCGATCGCTGATTCACGTTTCTGCATACACGCGCACAACAAGTGGTATCAGAGCCTAGGTTTATTAGGGTTGGATTGTGCCGCGTAGTGATTGACTCGATGGATCGGATCAAGGAAGATTCGAATTTCTGCACGTGGTTCTTCGTTGCAGGAAATCAACAGAGATCAGTTCAGATCTTTGTTTGGGCCACACTGATCGGATTTCACAAATCCGAAGTTGCAGGGAACATAAAAAAAGGATCGATCGTCCTAGGGTAGGCCGGACTTTTACGGTCGCCATAGGTTCCTCCGGGACAGCAGTCACCGGACTTCTTGAACGTCGCCTGAAAAGGAGGATCGCTGCGCACTGAGCCCCTTGATCTTGATTTGCAGAGCTTGCTGCCGCCGCCAGAATCGGACCAGCGAGTCACCGGTCGCCATCCCGCTGCTGCCGTGCAGCCGCCGGAGTCTTTCGCCACCGTCCCGCTGCTGCCGTGCCATCGCCGGAGTCTGCCGCTGCTTCTAGTCCTCGATTTCTAGTTGCAGAAACTAGATCAAATCGAAGAAGAAGGGATCTGATCTGGGCCAGGTTTCTCCGGGTTGGGTTCGGGTCGGTTCTGACTTGACCCGTGTTGCAGCACAAAGCCCAGCCCACAGCCCAGACTAGGTCAGGTTCGGTTTGGGTCAATTCAGCCTAGCTCGTGAAGCAGAAAGCCCATTCCAGCATTCGCTGAAGTCAGTGCCACGTCAGTGAACAGTACGGTGAAAGGGGTTTGACTGGGGAATCGACCGCTGAAAACTCGTCTGCGCGATATCTTGATTATCCGGTGTCTGATCGGAGATCCGTTTGCGTCTACAGACTTATTGCGAGCAGATCTACGTAATTGTGGAAGAAGATTGGCAGTTTGACAGTCAACATGAAAGTTTGACTAATCAGAGCGCAAAAAACTATTTTTACGATATCGAAGCCATCCATAGTCGGATTTCAGATCCGTTTCTTCCAGCGTGCTCGTGGTGACGAGATCTACAGCATGGTGTAGAAATTGAGGTTAGTGATAGTTGTTTATATTTTTTTGATTATTTAATTGAGATGGAGAACAACACTGTGGACACGACCATGATCAAACTCAACCATACCAATTGGTTGATTTGGAAACTTAAGATGGAGGATATACTCTATTGCAAAGACCTCTATGATCCCATTGAGGCGGAAAATGCCTGACCAAAAGAGATGTCTGATCTAGATTGAAAAAAGATGAATAGAAAGACCATTGGTCACATCGGACAGTTGGTGGATAATAGCATATTTCATCACGTGTCTAATGAAACCAATGCGAGAACCCTTTGGAAGAAGTTTGAAGAAAGATATCAAAAGAAAACCACCGTGAATAAAACTTTTCTGATTAGAAAGCTTGTGAACATGAAATTCAAGGAGTGTGGTAAAATTGAAGATCACATAAATGATTTTCAATGCATTGTGAATGAGTTGACTACAATGAAGATGGTCCTTGATGATGTGATGCAAGCTTTACTTCTTTTAAGTTCTTTACCAGATACATGGGAGACATTAGTTGTTTCTGTGAGCAACTCTACTCCAGATAGTGTGTTATCAATGAATCAGGTAACTAGCAGCTTGTTAAATGAAGAAACAAGAAGGAAAACTACAGGGACAGATAATGCACAGGCCTATATTACTGAGAAAAGGGGGAGGAGTAAGAGTAGGGGACCAAAGGGGGGTCGTGGCAAGTTAAAAGGTGGATCACAGACTAAGAAAAAGTCTGGAAAATGCTTTCATTGTGGCAAGGAGGGTCACATTAAGAAGAATTGCTTTGCCTTGAAGGAAAAGAAAGAAGCCAGCAATGAGCAGAAGAATGACACTAACACTACAACTACTTTGAATAATGAAGTAGTGATTCTGACCAGTGAAGTTGAAGAATGTTTGAGTGTTGCAGATGATCAGGTTGAGTGGGTTGTTGACACAGCAGCATCCTACCATGCTACTCCTGTTAAGGAGATGTTCACGACGTACAAAGCAGGAGACTTTGGCACTGTGAAGATGGGCAACACAAGTCATTCGAATATTATTGGGATTGGTGATGTCTGCATTCAAACCGATATTGGTTGCACAATGACGCTGAAAGATGTGCGACATATTCCTGATCTGCGGTTGAATCTGGTTTTCGGGACTTTATTGGATCGTGCATGTTATGAGAGCTACTTCGGAAATGGTAGGTGGAAACTTACTAAAAGATCTCTTATTTTTGCGAGAGGGAAGGCGTGTAATACGCTATACAAGACACATGTGAAGCTATACAAAGGTGTGTTGAATGCTGTTGAAGACAGATCCTCTCCAAATCTGTGGCACAAGAGACTTGAACATATGAGTGAGAAAGGACTGCAGTTATTGGCAAAGAAAGATTTGATTCATTACTCCAAAGGTACATCCCTTGACCCTTGTGATTATTGTTTGTTTGGTAAACAACATAGGGTTTCTTTCTCTAAAACATCAACAATAAAATCTAATGTGTTGGATTTGGTATATTATGATGTTTGTGGTCCCATGGAGGTGGAGTTGCATATCATACAGAGTGAACTTAAAAGGTGAGTCGAGTTTCTTTCCCGTGGACGTAGGCAAGATTGCCGAACCACGTAATTTTCTTATGTGTGATTGATTGTTCTTGTGTGGTTGATTGATTGCTCGATCGCTGATTCACGTTTCCGCATATACGCGCACAACATAAGTAACGCTTGTAGTTTTGCGACTGATTTGCCCGATTAAGTGACTGATAGAAAGGCTAGCTTCGACCTGGCATGTAAGCCTGAGGCCAACAAACGAGGATCTTGGCCTGTTTTATATTAGAGGCAAGCTCTCCGGTAATCCAATTGCAAACACCAATAGGGTGTGAGGGCATTTATTGTCTTAAGAAAAGCATGACCCGCGACTCAGGCGATCCAACTCAACTATGTTTTATTAGTAATTTTTTCTAACAATTCCTCTCCCCAACCCTCTCTTCTTCTTCTCAAAAACCCTTTATCAAACCCTAACCCAAAGAGTCCTCTTTCACACCCTCTCAATTTTGTTCTCGTCAGCAACACATAAACACAATAGAATAAAGAATTTAAAACATAGTTTAACAAACAATAATCGATCCGTGGGCATCAGTGTGAAATTAAGGTGCCAGCACCACTCAACCATGAGTGTGTAGGGCCAGATGCGGACATGTGGCTCATTTCAAAAGGAGAAAACAAAAACATGTAGGACAAGCTGATATGTGATCTGAATACATTTTCACTAAGTGCAACTACCTAGATTCGCAATTCATTTTCACATGCACAGTGTGCAAAATCAAACATTAAGTGCAAATGGGGATCTCATCATATGCTGCATTGTTTTGGAAACCAGGATTCTGATGGTTAATCTAGATTACATGGGGCATTTACTTGATGGCTATCCACTATTTGATGATGATGGATCAGAGTTCCCAGTTACTGCCTATTTGATTGCAGATTCCTTCTCTCCTGCATTCTGCAATTGTGAATTCCTGGAGAGGAATCACCTACTGGTCCCATGTTACTGGGACTGCCTCCACTTTGTTTTTGATTGCTGCATTCCTCCTCCATGCTGCCTTCAAGCCCGCATAGCTGAGAGTTCATGCAAAGACATGTCGAAAATGGCCGTATGCATAAAAGTCCCCATCTTCATCAGAAAACACAGTTACAGTCAATGGGAAGTCCTGTAATTCTCTAAGTAGACAAAGTATTTAGTGACACTGTGTCATGACCCCGGACCGGGACCGAGACAAACCAAGGCCCTAATCCAGGTTCGCGGCGCGGCGGAACAGAAAATTTCGCCGGCTCATGCTGTTTCCCACAGGTTTTCCATGGTGAGGATCCCACATTCAAAACCGCACAAACAAACAATAGAATCGATTGTGGAAGCGTGTAGCAAACACATAAAGAAATCAAACACATATGAGTGCACAGAGACTCATGTCAGAGAGAGACAGGGGCGGACCCAGGATTTCATCTTGGGGGGCCAAACATAAATAAATATATTTTAACAAATCAAGATAGCTAAATTTTTTTATATTTTTTTCTGGACATATATCCAAGTTCAAGCATGATAAATATATTAAAATCAAAGACTAAATTTCACATTAAAAATAAAATTAGGATCTAGCTGACACAAATAATTGTATTTTAGTACATTCCAACTTCCATAATCCATCAAAATGGAACTCGACGTTCTTTTAAAATTTGAAAGTCTTCAATGATTGATTCTGTGCGAAACTTCTCCGCAATTTCCTCTCAGAGTCTGTGAGAAACTCATTCTCCATTTTGCGGCGAAGTCTATTTTTAATATTAAGGCTCATGGCTGAAAATGATCGTTTAGTAGTTGCAGTGGAGATTGGAAGAGTAAGCACAAGGACGATCACTCTAAAAATAAGTTGGTAGACTGTTGATCTTTTAGTCCTTACCAACCATTGGCACAGTTTAAAAATAGTTGACAATTCTTTGAAGTCTTTATGTCGAACTACATTATACTCATAATGGTTCAGTTGTATTCTCAACTGCATTTTCTCATGATCTGTGAAGTCTTGGGGATAATAATTTTCTACCAATGGCAAATGTCATCAATTTTAAAAGACTCATGTGAAAGTCGAGGATGTAAAGCTGAACTAAGAATAAGCAACTCCACTGCGTTCTCACTAAACTGACGATTTAATTCTTGTAACTGAAAATCAAGTTATTCATCGACAAATCAGGGGCTGTTAACTTAATTGCATTACAATTTACAAAGGGATGAAGGACTTATGGGCTTCCCTTTTCTTAGTTTCTGGCTTTGGGACTTGGGACTTGGGACTTGGGACTTGGGAGACGTCAGACAAGGTCCACGAGGAGATGGATGAAGGCCCATTTCAATTTGGTCTTTTTTTTTTTTTACTTTGTGCAAACAATTGGGGGGGGGGGGGGGGGGGGGGGGGGGGGTGGGCACTTGGTATAAAATTAATATATAAATTAATTAAAGCATATTATATATAGGTGCTGGTGATTTGAGGGGGGGGCACATGGCCCCCCTGGGCCTACACCTAGGTCCGCCCCTGGAGAGAGAGAGAGAGAGAGATAACTAGCATGCCCATAAGTTTAAGGTTCAATATTTACATCACATCGAAAGATAAATTTAAAGTTTTAGAATTCCCCAAAAGATAAGCCAACAAATAGACAAGATCCCCAAAATAACTGAACATTCCCAAAATGATTCGCATCTTAGGGCCCAACCTGATGTCTAGATGACATCGTCGGGCTGCCACTTTCTAGCAACCGGTGGCTCAACCGCCTCCTCCTCACACTTCTCATCGGGGGCAACGTAACCTAGACCTGAGCACAAAAAACAAAGGGTTAGACACGACGATCTGGCGGGTGATTGAAAAAATAACAAGCATACTATAATATTAATTAGTCTTGCAATTAATAAAATAACACTCATATGAGAAATGACCAATAAAACAGATACATTCATGTTGTATTCGGTTTAGAATGCCGGAGAATAAATCAATTGGACCATTTGAGACTAGTACATTCGCAACCACACAAAGCTATATTCTCCGTCACCGAAGTGAAGAGAGAACACACGATGATTAATCTTCGTCATACGAAGTGAAGGGAGCACACGAGCATATAATTATAGTAACCCAGTATAGCTGGGCATCACACGAAAGTCCCGCCGCGGAACGGGCAATTCACTAGTGGTTAAGTATTTTTAAGTGACAGACGTCATGACACATGCATGTTAGTTATTTTAGTATTTTTTTTTTTACCAAGGCTCCTTTGAAAAGTCAAAGCTGAAGGAATTCAATCAAAATTGAATCAAGAACGCTTGTCTTTAATATATTATAATTGAGGAGAAATATGGATGTGTATGATAATAAGAGTTTGAAGAACTTTTTTTTGCACATTGCCAATGCCTTCAAATCTTGTTAGAAATTCAACTATTGAAAATTTTAAAATGCCCATATCCAAAACTGCCCCTCATTTTTTGCTGGATCGGGCTAATGGACAAAGGTGCCGAAGCCACTGATCAAACAATGCATGGGCCGAAACTGCCTCTATTTTCTTGATCACTGGAACTTCAAATTTGGGGTGATTTGTATGGTAGAAATGCCCATTTAATTATTTTGGTCATACAGTCATTCCAAAGCTTGGATCGCTTGGGTGCCATTCTTAGAAATTTAAATATAATATGATATTTTATTACACTATAATAATGTGCTAATGAATAATGATATCACTTGGTTGGGCTTGGGCTCGATCGCGGACTTACATGTAATTTGGGCCCCCTGGTCCCTCATAATTATTTGTGTATTCGGGCCGGGCCGGGCTGGGCTGCCGGACCCATCTATTAAATGGGCCAAATAAAGAATCTAAGCCCGGCCCAAAGTGGCTAGCTTGGGTTGGGTAAAGTAAATTTATGAAACATGCGGTTTATCATGACTTGATATTATTTCATTTAAACGCTAATCTTACATGCTCATCCAATGTTGTGTGGAGCTGACCCATGACTCATGACTCAACCCAGATATTAAAAGAAGAACGGAGTGAGGGTTTGAGTAATCTTTAAGTAATTTTTCATATTTCTTTATATATTTTTAGAAAAAACATATATTTATATAATTGGTTCGGTTCGGTTCGGTTTGAACGGTTTAACCGCACGTTCAAACCGAAAACCGAACCGAACAGTTTGAAAGAAACCCAAACCTAAACCGAACTGATCTACTACAAAACCGATCCAGATTGGTTTAGCGGTTTTTTTTGTGCACTCCTACCGGACGGGGATTCCGGATCTCAACAACTGAGTCCAAATAAAAAAAATCTAGGCACAGCCCGTATATTATATCCCAAACCCCATGCCCGGCCCAACGTGGGCCGGCCCAATCCATGAGCACCCATACAAACAACACTATTTTTTTAAAAGAAAGATTAAAAAAGCTACTCTCTCACCTTTTGATTTGACTAGACCATCACTTTTGGCCCCTCTTTCATCATCCATTTACTTCACTTCACCAGTGAAGTAAATTTACCAAACAAGTGATTTATTGTGTATTTGATATTATTGCACTTAAGCGTTAATCACACATGCCCATGCCCATGCCCATCCATTACTGGGTGTACCAAATCCTTAACCCACGACCCGACAAGGATGTAAATAGAGGAAAAAAAGAATAGTTTTGCAAGGTAATCGGGTTATGTGTTGCAATTGCAAGTTTTCCACCGCTTAGAGGGGTGGAAAACTTGCTCTAAGCGGAGAAAAATTGCAAAGGAGACTTTACCGCCGTATGGACTAACGGTATGGCTGCACGTGCAAGATTTCCTCCTCTCAGACGGGAAGAAAACTTGTAACTACGATCTTACCGCCTATACAAGCAGCGGTAAACCTGCATGTCTGCCCAAATTCATGGAAAGCATACCGTTCCCTTTCCTTTAACATAAAAATGAAAGAATCATGGGTTTTTTACAAAAATTTTCATCGTAAATATTTTTTAGACAACTGACTAAGAAATATATGAAACAATCGACTTAGGGGTTCGTACACAGTAAAATGATAATTTTTCCCCTTGTTAAGAATACATAACACATTGTTATATTTCTTCCCTTGTTACATCGTTAGTATATCTCCTCCTCTCCCCTTAGCATGCAGCACCTTATATACTAATCAGATCTCACAACCTCATTAATCAACTTCCATGGAAGAATCCTAGTGGAAAAAAATGTAAGTTCATTAATCATCTGCCATAATCATGCACAAAGCAGCAACAAAAGCCAAATTCCGAAATACTCATTCTCAATGCATTTTTTGACTGAGCAACTTGTAAATATATAATCACAAATAAATTAGCATACTTCAGATCATACAAAAATGAAAAATCTCGTCCACATATATCAAAGATAGATTGGCACAAAAAAAAACATAACCGCAAGCAAAAATGAGAAATCTCGTTCTATAGATATCCAAGATGGAGAAAGCACTTAAAATGTCCAACCTCAAGACAAACCACATTTATAGAGAAGTTGTGGAAACTAAACTCTATGTAATTCCCTTCGATTGTGAATTTTGGAGAAGGGAAGGTGACAATGAAGAAGGATTTCGACCAGCAACTTCGCAAAGGGGAATGGCGAAAAGACTAGTGGGAGGAAAGAGGGATCGGGTTTTAACATTGGACTAATCATTACGGCAAACTAGTAACGATATCGTTAGGGGGGTACATTAGTAAAAAGAAAATGTGCGAGCCCCCTATCCAAGGTTTTTATGTACTTGTTAATAAATCCATGTAATCTGGGTTTACAACTATTTTTCATAAAAAAAATCCGTTATTCTTTTGAGTAGTTATCTCTCATTTTTGTAATTTATTTGTTTTGAGAAAATGAAGAACTAACTTAACTTAAAAAACTGGGGGAAATAAGCTATACTAAGAGCTAAGACTTATTTAATTATAAATACCAGTGAGGAAATTGTTATAAATGGGCCAAGACTCGGTCAGACTGACAGGTTATGATCAGAAGCCTGTGCTAGGCCTAATGTTAAAAATGAGAGTGCCACCCCTAGTCCAATTCATTAAGAACCTTTTTGAGCCTAGCCCAAAATGGGTCAGTCTTAAAGGACGAAATGACCAGTGCACTTAAGAAATGGGTCCAACCCATAGGCCTAAAAGCAAAGCTTATGGAAGTCTAATGACCAAGCTTAGAGGTAGGCCATAGGCCCACAAAGCTTTAAAAATAAGGGAAATTTCAGAGTAAAATTTGGGTTATATGGTATTTGAAAGCTTCTCAATCGCTTCTTTAGATTTCCAAGTGAGGTGGGGACCAAAGAGACATTGAAAAAGGAATGTCAAAATCAATTGAGCTTGATTTCTTAATTGGAATCAGCGGCTTTCATATATAAGAATAATTGTGGACGAAAATGGATGTGTTTGTTAATAAGAGTTTGAAGAATTTTTGTTTGCACATTGCCAATGCCTTCAAATCTTGTTAGAAATTCAACTATTAGAATTCTTAAAATGCCAATCTCCAAAAAAGCATTTTTTCTTAATGGGTAATATTCGGGTGGGAATTGTTCTCACATATTATGTGAGAAATTTTTTGTGGGGCCCAATTGTGGGCCCCATTTGGAGATGGGACAAGGGGGGTGGAAAGATCTATGTGAGACCACCCCAAGTATCAAGTTTGACCCCAAACCCATGCCCCTAACCCCTTCATCCGTGGCTTAGCCCATTTATAACATTTACCTATCTAGTATTTATAATTAAATAAGTCTTAGCTCTTAGTATAGCTTATTACCCCCTTTTTTTTTTAAGATAAGTTTAGTCTTTCATTTTCTAAAAACAAATACATTACAAAATTGAGAGATAACTACTCAAAAGAATAATGGGTTTTTAACCAAAAAAAAAAGCTTTAAACCCAAATTACATGGATTTATTAACAAATACATAAAAACCTCGGATAGGGGCTATCACACATTTTCTCGAACTAACCCCTAACGATATCGTTACTAGTCTGCCCTAACGAGTAGTCTAATGTTAAAACCCGATTCCTCTTTTTCTTTTCTTCCTTCTTCTCTACTCTTTGCATTTGTTACCAACTTTGCCACCTTTCCATTTTCCCACCGAAAAAGTTAAGCTACTCATCTAGTGCAATCTTCCTCCTTCCACTAGTCTTTCGTCATTTCCCTTTGCGAAGCTGCTAGTCGAAGTCCTTCTTCATTGTCACCTGGCCTTTTCCAAAATTCACAATCGAAGGGAATTACATAGAGTTGAGTTTCCACAACTTCTCTAAATGTGGTTTGCCTTGAGGTTGGATATTTTAAGTGCTTTCACCATCTTGGATTTCTATAAAACGAGATTTCTCATTTTTGCTTGCAGTTATGGGTTTTTTTTTTTTGTGCCAATCTATTTTTGATATATGTGGACGAGATTTTTCATTTTTGTATGATCTGAAGTATGCTAATTTATTTTTCATTATTTATTTACAAGTTGCTCTATCAAAAAATGCATTGAGAACGAGTATTGTGCGGAATTAGGCTTTTGCTGCTGCTTTGTGAATATGGCAGATGATTAATGAACTTACATTTTTCCCCTGGGATTCTTCCATGGAAGTTGATTAATGGGGTTGTGAGATCTGATAAGTATATAAGGTGCCGCACGCTAAAGGGAGATCGAGGAGGAGATGTACTAACGATGTCTGAAGGGAAGAATATAACGATGTGTTATGTATTCTTAACAAGGGGCAAAATTATCTTTTTACTGTGTACGAACCCTTAATTCGATTTTTTCATCTATTTCTTAATCAGTTCGTCTAAAAAATATTTATGATGAATTTTTTTTTGTAAAAATCCCATGATTCTTTCATTTTTATGTTAAAGGAAAGGGAAACGTATGCTTTCCATGAATTTGGGCATACATGCAGGTCTGCCGCTGCTTGTATAGGCGGTAAAATCGTAGTTGCAAGTTTTCCTCCCGTTTGAGAGGAGGAAATCTTGCACTTGCAGCCATACCGTTGGTCCATACGGCAGTAGAGTCACCTTTGCAAGTTTTCCTCCCCTCTAAGCGGAGGAAAACTTGCAATTGCAACACATAACCCGGTTATCTTGCAAACCTATTCTTTTTTTCCTCTATTTACATCTTGGTCGGGTTGCAGGTTAGGGATTTGGTCCTACACAGTAATGGATGGGCATGGCACATGGGCATGTGTGATTAACATTTAAATGCAAAAATATCAAATACACAATAAATCACTTGTTTGGTTAATTTACTTTACCGGTGAAGTGAAGTAATGGATGATGTAAGAGAGGCCAAAAGTGAAGGTTTGGTCAAATCAAAAGGTGAGAGAGTAACTGTCACGCCCCCAAAATAGAAACCGGGGTTATGCATGAGATTATGGTCAATTAAAACTTTTCCAACATTAATCAAATGCAACCTGGCCCCAATCATGTCCCATCTGGATCGAAGACCGCTGTGAAGTGTAAATATTTCCTCAAATATAATTAACAAATAACAGAAGCTTCATAATTACAAATAGTATCTAAAAAATGTATAGTTTAGAGCAAAAACTGAAAATCATAACTAGTGTTCAAGTTTGAGACTGATAACAAAAGTATTAATTACAATAAGAAGGTCACGATAAAACTTGGGCCTAATCAAAATATAAAGAAACCAAAAGATGAAAATAAATAGATATAACATGAAGGCTCTCTCATACGGAGTTGTTACGGCTATACAATGTCGTCCGTACTATACTCTAAGGAGTCATCAGGCTGATCTGCCTGAACTTCCTCAGTCGTTTAATTCTTCCTCGTAGTAGGAAGGCTCAGTACCTATGCACCAAGAGTAGCATCATCAGACACGAAGGTCGGCAAGCAATATATATAAAACATCAATAGATATGTAGAACGAATTAGAGTAGACGATAGACAAGATCATATGAAATGCATAGCATTCGGAAGTAAGTAATGCATCGCATTCGAATCATAAACAGACTAATAAACATCTAACAAATAGGCGGTCCACATAAGCTAATCACCACGGGATAGTTTCACATGACCCTCTTGGCTCAACATGAGAGATGTGGTAGAGTAAGCAGTGAGCACGGGATAAAAACCGGGCAAGCAATCAGATGATACCCTTTAAAACAAAACAAAATAAAACAAAGCTTCATACTTCTTTAGAACGGGTATCTGATGGTGTACATCCATCTAAAGTGCAAAAAGTTGTACTGCACAGACGTTCAATCCAAAGTCCTCACACAAATGGTGCCCCAAGTGTGTTGGACGTTTACAGATGAGTGGTGCCTGACACAAGAGTCCTAAACATACAATAGTGAAGGGCTAAACTTCTTCTTGCGTGAACAAGATTCATCAATTCATAGAGAACTACTTTTCCATCATCAAATCAAAACCAATACCATCAAACTTCTTCAAACATTAACATCATTAGTAGTTCTCAACAAGGTTTACAATCAAAGACGTCTAGCCTCAACACTTTCATCAAATTTCAGAATGAACAGAACATCAAAAGGGATCTTAAGTTCATCGTTTAAGTTCTTCATATGATCACAAACCAAACAAAGCAAACGAAGTTAATGAACATGGACATTTCATGCAGAAGGTACCAAACGGTACAATTCGGAATCATAAGTGATAAACAATCCAATCCTAAGTACAAAGTTAATCCCGAAGCATCGTACATCCCTACTCAGTCAACGAAATGGATTAGGGCTCACGATACTCGGACAAACAATCTTTGTGCATAGATTTAAAGAAAGGTATCCCGTTGTCCCGTACTGTTTAAGATTGAGTTAGGCTGAATCCCGATGCAACCGGAATAACCATGAGGAACATCGGCTCAAAATATCCTAACATATAGTCGAATTAGTCAAAAATGGGTAGCCAAGGTTCCATTTAAGTCCATACAAAATTAGGTGAAAAGGTCCCTTCAAAAAGGGAAATCACAGTTGTCCTGGTCGACTCGGCCCAATCCCGGTCGACCGCACACAAAGGAAGTCCGGTCGACCCCTCCTTCAAGGCCGGTCGACCGACAGTTGTAAGCATAAAACCCATGAATAATAAAATGGTCAGGTTCCAGGGAACCTGACCCAGTGTAGCCGGTCGACCGAGGCCCCTGGCCGATCGATCGCATACACTGCGGAAACAGAACCCATGTTCTGTTTCTTCAATGAAATAATTCCATTCCTCTTCCCTGAACCTGATATACAATTATCATTAAGAGTATAACAAGTCCATTCTAATCCAGTCAATCCATCAAATCAAGTCATTACATTCTTAATCCATTTCATTAAGCAATCAAACATAATTATCATGTTTTCAATCAATTAAAACATCAATTGAGCAAAGGTCATCTAAATCATCATTTTTCCATACAAATGAAAGAAGAGACAAACATATCCAACATAATATATAAATTGACTTGCCTTAGATGAAGAGCTAAGAAAACATAGAAGAAATCACGTGAAAATCCTCTTTGAAACTCAAACTTGTGCAAAAAGCTCTCAATCCCAAAACCAACTACAAAATGTATGCAAATGGGTTAAGCTTGAGGAGCCTACCTTTCCAAGATGGGTGGATGAAAAGCTTAGAAAAGGAAAGGGTTTTGATCTTGGAAGCTTAGGGAAGAAGAAGTGAAGCTTTGCCGGCGACGTCGGAGCTTCGATGACCGTCGACAGTGAGGAGGCAGTGAAGGTGGCTGGGTTTTGTTGAAACTGAATAGTGAATGAGGAAGAAAGAATAAGAGATGGGTGAAGGGCACTTATATTAGGTTAGGTTAATGAATAATTTGGGTTTAGTCCTTGTTTCACTAATGATGGTCTTTGGGCTTATTCGACGCGACAGAAGATTAATGTTCATGAAATGTCGATACCTATCCGATGCACTCAAACTCTCAAAACTCATAATCTTATATAAACCCCTAAAAACTTCCCGAATTTGCAACCACGCCCCTACTGTACCCAAACGATCTCGGACTCACGCGAGACTTCGCACGCAAGATCCATACGATAAACCTAACTCGCTAAGACTCTGAACACACTTACTAACTAATCAAGCAATTAATTAATATAATAGGGAATTAAGGGACGAGGTGTTACATTAACTTTTTGAATCTTTCTTTTAAAAAGTCCACCCGAGAAGAGAGAGAGAGAGGGAGAGAGAGAGAGAGAGAGGGAGAGAGCATTGAAAAGTATTTATTATCCACCCGAGAGAGCAAAGTGAAAAGTATTTTTGCTGCCTCTACTAATGCATCAAAGGGTTTTGGTAGGAAAGGCCAGCTAAGAAAAGTCTTAAAACAAAAAATAGTATATGGGAATTTGTCATATTTGAAAAAGGATTTTACGGGGAAAACACCCTAAGATGGCCCTCCTACGAAAAAGACCTCATAGTTTCTATTGCACGAAAAAGGCCTCCCGCTAAGTTTAACCTTTTTTTTTTTTTTACATTTTACTTTGAGTGACGATACGGTTGCTCGTATCTTCTTCGTCCTCTTCTTTCTTCCTTGTTTTCCATCTCCCGCATTCCATTTCTCGCCCAAACCACCACCCACAACACCTCCGTCCCAATATATTGACCTTCCTTTACCTAGCTACTCTTTCATTGCCTTTCCGACTCTCCTAAGTTGTTTTTTCCGAATACCAACCTCTAGATTGATCTCTCTCTACCATTCAAGAATCTCCAAAGATCTTGTTTATTTCTACCGATTTCAAGTTCGATCAATAACTATCCATTTCTACTAATAACGTTGGCATTGGTATCCTGCTCTGCAAACTCGTTTTTCTTTGGTACCCAGCTTCAGTGGCTTGGACCCTTTTTTTTCTTTTTGTAATTATATATAAAGCTCGGTACACCCTAAAAGGAAGTCCACCTAAGTGGGAAGAAAGCCCGACACACCTGAGAAGGAAGCCCACATAAGTGGAAAGAAAGCCCGCATATACATATGTAGGAATATAAATAGGGGGAGATCAGGGGTTCAATAAGAACCCAACTCCTTACCAATGGGGAAAGGAGCGGTTCTTCTGCTCTGCAAATTTAGCTGTTGTTGCGTTACAGTGGCAACATCTAGTGGTGGACCGATGTAAAGATGACCTAGGGCAACCGCCCCAGGCCGATGTTGAAATTATCTGAGATTTAAAGGGGCTGGACTAGGCCCAACATACATCTAATATATACTTGCCCCATGTCTAAACATGACGATCGCCCCATATGTTCTATTTCGACATTTCTTCCACCGAGAATACTACTAATCCAAACCCTAAGTCCTAAATCACCAAATCTAAGCATATATACAAATTTGAAGATGAGGAAATCACCCTCGGACACGCTTTAATCTCTGGCATATATGTAATATGTTTGGATAGCTTGAGTTATATTTAAGTTAAAATTTATCTTCTTTGCCATGAGCCCATGACCAACTACAAGGAATTATTTTCATGACTAAAGTAAGTGCAGGACAATCAAATTCCATAGATCCAAATATAACCCCTTTAGGAACCCAAATTGGGTAATTGGGTACTCACCCAAACCATTATTTTAAGGCACCCAAACACATAAGATTAAAGAAAATATTATTTTAAGTAATTCTGGTGATGATGAATTGATGATCATCTGAATTTGGGAGAGGCAGTGGGAAAACCCTTCAATTGGGCAGGAGATTTGAGCGTGGAAATGGTGGAGATTTTAGTTATGATGCGTGAATAGTACAAGATAGATGTTGATCTTTAGAACTCGTGTGTGATATGATATTTGTTGGAATGATTATTTGACAATACTCACTGGCTTGCTTGTGTAGTCCATTGTAGCTCTGATTGTAAATATTTTAATATAATTTTGAACCTCAACATCTTCCTAAATAGGATTCTATATGCATAATTGATTGGACATTCCATATCATTTAATTTATTTATTTTTCAAATTACTGTTAACTTTACCGGTTGTGACTGCTATTATTAAGAGGGTATTTTCTGCTACGAAAATTGTGAAGAATCGAATGCAAGATGAGTGCATAAATTATTGTTTGCTTGCATATATCGAGTAGGACATTTTTAATAGCACTGACAATGTGAAAATTATGAAATGCTTTCAAAACATGAAGAACCATCGTGGGCAACTGTACATAGTTTGTTTTAAAGTTGAGATGACTTTTAATGAGAGAAATGTTAATTAATATAGTTAAACATTTTGTGTCTAATTAAATGCAATACATTTTCTCATTTTCTATTGTTAATGTAAAAAAAAAAGTCTAACTAAGTCTAACAAAGTTTAGCCCCACCCAAATGAAAATCTTAGTCCACCACTTACAGCATCGATACAGTAGTACACCGTACAGTCTCCACTCTACACCAGTCAAAAACTAGTAAATGGCATCAGCCCACATCATGAATGGCTTTTGGCTGTTTAAGTTGGAAAAAAAAAAAAAAAAAAAACTCTTTATCTCTTCTCGTTCAATATCTTGTATCATGTGTTACAGACACCCCCATCTACTTCTCCGCCACCTCATTAAGATGAGATGATAAATTGCAAAAGAGAAATACATACTATACCGTATGCACTAGGGTGGGTGGATCATAATTCAAGTTATGCATCATGGCTGGGACGGAGCTGTTGAGGATGATGGAAGTGTTTTGGGTGGTGGGTTGAGCGAGAAATGGAGTGAGGGAAAAAGAAAAAGAGAAAGAGGAAAAAGAAGACACAAATAACGATATCGTCAAGGTGAAAAAAGAAGTTAAAATTGACTGGAGGGTCTTTTTTGTATAGTAAAAACTGTGAGGTCTAAGAGTTTTTTTCCAGTAAAATCCTCTATTTTAAATTTATATGGACGAACTCAATAAAAAGGCAAAAAGTATTCGCTTGCTTGCTTTAAACATTTATGTTTACTTCAAAAAGTTTACTTTTGAAGATGCAAAAGGTTTAGACATTCAAAAGTTTGCCAAATAATTTAAAGCACTTAAAACATTTATTTAAATCAGTTTTAAGTCGAATTTACACCTAAAGTAAACTAGCCAAAAGGCATCTAACTCTTGTCCATGAATTTTAACGATTCAAGTTTGACACTTGTTGTGACGCCCCGGAGTCCCACATCGACTATAGAGAGGAAATTGATTGGGATTATATGTAGAGCTTACATCCTTACCTTGTATGAAGCCTTTTGATGTGTTGAGGCCCATCAGAAACAAAACCGTGAGGCCTGTGGGCCAAAACGGATAATATCATGCATTGGGTATAGGGTGGGCGTTACACTTGTCAATTTGAATTTGGAGGTCCTCCAATGATCATTAAGATTTTTTATTCATCTCACTTTTATCTAATAAATATTGAGTGACTTGAATTTGAATTCACATTTGTGCTAATGGTAGTTCGATTTCACATTTGTGCTAATGGTAGTTCGATTTTCATTTCTCTTTCTAATATCTTGTACAGAAACAAACAAGTTGCTCATTTGAAAAGGAGAAAACAAAAACACGTAGGACAAGCTTATACCAGATTTTAATACATTTTCACTGCCAAGATTCGCTATACCTTTTCACATGTACAGTAGTGCAAACCAAACATTAAGTGCAAGAAAGGATCTTATCTATGCTGCATTGTTTTAGAAAGCAGGTCCCCAGACACTGATGGTTAATCTGGATGTCATGGGGCTTTTGCTTGATGGCTATTTGATGCATTTGAAGGATCAGAGTTCCCAGCTACTGCCTCTTCGATCGCAGATTCCTTCTGTCCTACATTATGCAATTGTATTCCTGCAGAGGAACCATCTGCTGATCCCATGTTACTGGGACTATCTCTACTGTTTGCAACCATTCCCTTCCTCTTCCTTGCCTTTTGGGCCCACCCAGCCAAGCTTTCTTGCACAGGCTCGTCGAATATGGCCTTCTTGAATGAAGTTCCCATCTTCATTATAGAAAACAGTTAACAGTCAGCAGGAAGTCATTTAGTTCTCTAAGTAGGCAAAGTATTTAGGGAAACTGCAATTCACCTGGGTGACAATGGCATAAAGGGGAAGGGTACTATAACTGCAGACTACCTGAACAATCACCCTACAGAGCATAAGCAACAACTTCATGAGAATATTTATAGGTAAATACATGCAATGTGGTTAACTATGAAAAAAATGAGATGAGATAGATGGGGTAGATGACTGAACATAAAGAGAAAAGCAGCGAGAGTGATACCCGATTACAATCCTTGGGATAATAAGACCAACTTTTCCCATGATGCAAGAATCAAAACCAAATGTTGTCTGCAAAAGATGGGTCTTTTAAGTAGCATGAAGTGAAATTCCCATACAACTAAATCATTACAAAGCATGAGGCATGTTTGAGCAGCCTATGTCAGATCTAGACAAGGTGGTATCATATTGGTGAGTTCGATTACATTACGCAGTAATAACAGCAGGACGCACCAATTGGTTCAATTTAAGTCTATTCAAAGCAGAGGCACGCATCATGTCAGATTGAATACAACTTACCAATATCCAGAAGAAAACTGCAATCTCGAAAGCATTCTGAAATAGGATGAAATGGATCAAGTGGAGGACTAAGCGGGGGCGATGAAACCAGAAATGATCATCCGAAGGCCGAACTACCAAGTCCCCTTCAATGGCTGTATGTTTCTCGGCAACTTCGTGGGCTAACTGAGAGATTACATGCTCCAGTTTAGTTCCGACGGCGAGCAGAAGCTGCAAGGACATGACTCAAAAAGGTCAGTTCAGTTTCTTTAAAAACTTATGCATGTGTGACACTCATACTCACAATTTGTAAACATGCACACATGTATTGAATGTTTAACCATACATGTGCATCTTAAGTATCAAGAGCCAACATGTGCATTTAGACACTATCATTTCTTAATCAAGATATGAGATACATTCACATAACGTGTCATCAAAATGCACAAATTCAATCAAATTTGTCGCATGCATTTATAGTATAGACACTTTCTGCAACAATGTGCATATCACGTAGAAATCTAGATAGATTGACTCAATGTTGGTTATGTGTACTTACAATCAATGGAATGAATGCTATCCAAAAATACGCATTCCAGCCTGCACAAGGAATTATGGGTGTTAAATTCGTAATGTACAGTGAAAGCAACACAGATTAATAAATAAAGAACTGTAGGAGAGTTGATCTTAAAAGAACTTGGTGAAATTTAACAGGCAACATTATTTATTACACACACACACACACACAATTAGCTGCCATTAACTAATAAAGGAGGAGCTCATTACAGAAGGAAATTGGTCAGAAAATGGATATTGAGAAGCTCATAACCATTTCTCAAAATAATTTGAACTTAATTGCTTGTTGTCGCAAATCATTCATTGAAGTAATCAAATTCTCTTTGCTACTGAAGAAGTATTTCAAGAGGAAGTATCATGTCAAAAAAGGAACTCATCTAAACAAGCATACAATGGAAAATATTCAACATACAAAATAACAAATGATTCATTGATGATTTTTAATAATGAAGTAGATCAAGATTTCACTCACCATGAACATTCAGCAACAAGAAAATGACCACAAAAATCCAAAGGTACCAACTGCAATGGACAAGAATTACATATTCAGAATTGTGAAAGGAGAAAAATGAAAGAAAATAACCCCTGATCTTCCAGTTCTTCAGTCTCTGAAGTTCTGGTGATTATGTAAAAAGTAACCAAAGGAAATGCCAAATGAGGTGTTAGATATTAATACCTTATACCAACAACTCTCTTAAAATCAGCTTCAAGAGCCCGTACCATGTACTTGTGGAAATCGAATTTAGGATTTCCCCTGCAATGTGTCTAAAGAAAAAACAAATCAATAATTTAAAACGTGCTTTCTCAATAATTAATGATGAATGATGATGACAGTGATTTATGATAAGAAACATTGCCAAGCTTTCATAAGAACTCACCATTATAAAACCGAGTCGTAGAGTGATGTAATCGGACTTGGTTACAGACCCATAGAGTTGTTTGAAGAAAGAATGCTGAACAAGAAATAATACAGCGTATTATTAAAACAGGGCCACATTGTCTTACTTTATATACTATGAAAGTGATGCAGGCAGGGACTATAATAAGGTCAGCATGACTTATTGCCTTATAATCCATGCTACCTGGGTGAGGGTTTAGTAGAGGCCTGGTTATGGATCAAGGAGTAAACTCATTTGACTCTATATCTCAGATATGAAACACAGATTAAGGGTAAGTTTGGCAAATTCATCCTTAATTCTGAGGAACTCCTACCAAATGGGTTTCTATCAAAGGAGTTATGAAAAAAAAACCAAGGGTCGAGGTCTACAATAGTACAATTGAACATTACTCTCCATCCTATGAAAATGAATCCTAGGAATTTGATGGCACTTGTCGGCCTCCACCACTCTCTACCATTCAGAGTTGAGCTGAATATCACAATTTTTAATTCATCAGACTTAAAATTTTCACTTACAGTGATACGAATTTGGGATCCAAGATAAGTTGATTTTAGTCACCCAACAGAGAAGGAAGTGATTTGAACTGAAGGGGATGAAAATGACTTACCAACCAACCTAGTAAAGCTGAACGTTTCCCAATTCCTCGAAAATGATCCCTGATGAAAGCATGTTCATGTACATGGGTGAACTTTGAACTTGGTGCTGCACGTGTACTATCATTGTTTCAGAAAATCGAATGAAAAATCATAGCAAATGCAACTTCAAGCATCATAAGACATTACCCTGTTCTGAATCATATTTTTCCTTTCCTACAGAATCTTCCCATCGTTTCCATTCACGTATCTAACCAGACCAGAAAAAAATAACGTTTGCATGAACTCTCATCAATACTGCTGATGAATTAGATGATCAGATATGAAGAAGAAAGTGATTTGATCCGCTTACCTTTACCCCTCCCAGTATCATTGTAAGAACGCTAAAGAAGACATGGGCAATGGCCAAGACAAAGATAAAGATGTGAAGATCATGTAGGGCTTGTAGAGATAACAAGGGGACCTTTCCCTGAAAATAAGAACAATAGGATCATACAAGCACTTAAAAATTACAGGACCATTTCAAAAGTGAATTGCGATAACAAAATTCAGATACCCTCTTAACTCACAAAGTGACTAATGACACATAGGGACATAAAGATACATATTAAAGAAAGTTAAGGAAAAGGTAGATGTTTCCATGAATATGAAGATTCTGGCAGTATGATCTCACTCCCAACAACTTATGAAATTCAGACACCCATGACATCTATAATTGATATTATTATTATTATGAATTGGGTCAACATATTACTAACTACTTTGTCTTTCTATGATTTTGCATGTGAATTGGAAAACGTGACCATGAATATGAAGGTTCTGGTAGGGTGATCTCAGCCCCAACAACTGATATGAAATTCAGATAACCATCAACTCTACAATTATTATTTATATTTTACCAAAAAAAATTTATTATTTATGAATTGGGTCAACATATTGATATCTACTTTCTTTAATTTTGCATGTGAGTTGGAAAAAATGGCCATATCAATTTTCTAGTACCTTCGCCGCGCAATGATCTGTTCCAGATCCCTCAGCGAGAAGACGTCTTGTGCTGCCTAATACACCGGAGAAGATGGCTGTTTGGTAATGGCCTGTCCCTGCAATTTCCTCTCTCTGCTTCTTACATGGAAGCATGTGATGGGTGAGATTCATTGGAATGCATAGTTTTCCTATGAGTCCTTGGAAGACCGCCAAGAGAAGAGATATAAAACCCAAGAGCATCAACTCTGCATACAGAAACCATTAAATTCCTTTTCAATTCCAACAACACATAACAAAACTGCCACCAAACTGTTACGTTACACCCGCTATGTACAACGCAATCAAAGATACATAAATACCCCAGAAACCATGAGAAGTTGAGATTTCAATCAGAAATTGATCTGTTAGGCCACTTCAATTCTGTTGGCAGTTCCAACTTCAAAAGAATAGTTAGTGACGG
Organism: Litsea cubeba; assembly: GCA_012931725.1. Classification (NCBI taxonomy): domain Eukaryota; kingdom Viridiplantae; phylum Streptophyta; class Magnoliopsida; order Laurales; family Lauraceae; genus Litsea; species Litsea cubeba. The sequence goes on from CM022952.1 coordinate 14,170,812, forward strand.
TAACACAGTTAAGTGTAATATGTTAACACCTGAAAACTAGTTCTTTCTGAAACATGGGTTCAAACTTAATGTATTTAAGGTAGAAATTTTACTATATCTAGAGAAAAGAAGATAGCTGCAAGGCTAGTTTTTTTTTTTTTTTTTAACCTTCTTTGACTTTCTGTAAGGCTTCGAAGAGAGGCTTTTGGTTCTTCCTCTTTAGAAGCTGCAGGAGAGACAATACACAGAACCAAATGATTATATAGATAGATTGATAGATAGATTGATAGATATAGAGAGAGAGAGGGGTGGGTGTATATGCCTTGCCAAGATAGTGAAGAATCCTTTCGAGAAAGAATGAAATAGAAACAATAACAGAGCAGACGACAGCTACAACCCATGTTGGTGTATATTCCAACGAAATTCCCTTCGCTCCACCTCCTCCAGCCATCTCTCTCTCCTTTTCTCTCTTTAGAGGGCTTTCTATCAGGCAAGCAAACAAAATGAAAACTCCGGTCTCATATTTATATTGAAATTCTTACAAACGACGAGAGGGAAGAGAAACCAGGGAGAGGTCAACATCTCTAATTCAATGATCCATGTGGCATTGTGGCCCAACCCAAAAGATTGAACCTGTCTCACTGTACAAGTGGTAATGGTCATTGGTAAATTGTTGATTGATTAGTTCTTGTGCTATTCAAATATCCAATTGATGGGGGTTTATTAAATTCCCACCGCTAACCAAAAATTTATTGGAATTAGTAGATGCAGTGGAAATATTATTAAACTTTCAGCGACAAGTCGTTCCTCCTTGAATTTGAATTCTTGATCGGTTGGCATTGACACATTATGAATTTCTTTCTTTGCTAATCAATCCTAGCAAAAACTCCGCGGCATTAGTAGGGGCAGCATAAATACTTTTAAGCTTTACTAACTAATGAGAACAATCTTTAGCTGGTCTGAAATTCGAATATCCAGATGTATTCTATGGGGTACCATATTTTGTATGTAACAACTCAGGATATTGCGTACATGTAATGTGACTGGGCGCTACATTAAAAAGATCTAGATCTATGATCCAGAAAACTTTATTGTCAACCAAGATCCTCCATGTCAAATCATCGAGAGATGTAAAGCGGAAAACATACCTTGATCCATTATGGAAGTTACTCGCAGGTTGTTGATCTTCCAATCCAATATGGCTGCCCAGAGAAAACCCTCTTGATTCTTTCTGATGATGGGATGTCAGAGAGAATATGAACTTACCATATGAATTGGGGACCATAACCCTAATATATATAATAATGAGATTTGCTAATTCTAATTTGTCCCCTCATCAAATTAGAATTAGTATTCTGGTATCTACACATTAATCCCATGACAATTATACCCTTAAGCCTTAAAACTTTAAGTCTTAATTAGATCACTTCAATTAGGCTTAACCAAAGATAGCATAACAGATTTAATGGTTATATGTGTGGCCCCACATGATGGAATTTTCCAACAATCTCCCACGGGGCCATATATGTAACTTAACAAATGTGTATGACTGTATGAGCTCTAAAATTCTGCTATCATAATCTTAGGGTATATCCAAACAATCTCGTCCATTGATTATGCCGGTATAGGATCAAAGCGGTTTTCGTCATATTGAACATGACTAAACCCATCAATGGTCACGTACACCAACATAACCAAATGACATAGATCAATCATGGATGCGTAGCATGGAAAATACATGTAATGTGATCTATACATGTCTATTTCCAACTGGTCCTACTTTATTCCTTAGTGAGATCAATATTGAATACAATGTAACAAAATGAAATGAACTGAATACTTTATTTCTGATCAGAAAAATATCCAAATACATAAATGTATAAGTATGTCCAAAATTAAACATAAAGCAATAGAATATAAACTGATAAACTCCCACTATAATGTGATATCCTCACACAAAATAACACCCATATGAGCAGTGTGCTCATGAAAGACCTTGAGTGGTAATCCCTTTGTAAGCGGATCCGCTATCATGGAGTTTGTCCCAATGTGCTTTATGGATATCTGTCCATCCTGTATTCTCTCCTTCACAACTAGGAACTTAATTGCAATATGTTTGACTTAAATGAGCTCCTGTTGTTGTTGGAATATAGTACTGCTGACTTATTGTCACAATATAGTGTGAGTGGTCTTTCAATACCCTCTAAAACTCGCAGCCCAATGACAAAATTCCGCAGCCATATACCATGGTTGGATGTCTCATAGCATGCTACAAACTCTGCTGCCATGGTGGAATCAAGTAACGAGTGTCTGTTTGGCACTCCTCCAAGAAATAGCTCCACCAGCTAACAGGTAAAGGTAGCCTGATGTGGATTTCATACTGTCTTTGCATCCAGCAAAATCGGAATCAGAATACCCTATGATCTCCAACTGATCCGATCTTCTATATGTGAGCATGTGATCTTTTGTTTCTCTGTAAATATCTCATAACCCGCTTGGCTGCTTTCCAATGATCCATTCCAGGATTACTTAAATATCTGCCTAACATGCCAACAATGTACGCAATATTTTAAAATGTTACCCACACTTAAAATGTTACCCACACTGAAAATGTTACCACACTTAAATGTTCGTGTGGTTAGGAAGTCCAGTTTTAACCTGGAGGTCCTACCTTCGAATCCCTTTAAGGCCTTAACCGATACATAGGGCTAGTGGTGGTTCTATGTATCCGTAGGTTTACCAATGATCCTCCGAAGGAGGGTCGGCGGATTCCTATGTTATAAAAAAAAAAAAAAAAAAAAAAAAAAAAAAAAAAAAAAAAAAAAAAAAAAAAAAAAAAACTCAGGACATGAACCAACATCTAGAGAAGGGCCATTATATTAACCATTGAGCTAATGAATAGACATAACAAAGATTATTGACAAAGTCATGGATGCTATAGACGGTTGGGATTGATGAAGACGTTCCATTTTGCCAGGATGTTGATGTTGGCAAAGACTTGAGTTTGGGACCATGCACTCCACATGATCGTTCTTAACAATTGAGTGCACTTTCTCTGTCTTGTGAAAAGCAGGGTCCGCTCTGCTCGTGACATGAAATCAAAGCCAATCCTAAGCTAGGCCCATTTCTTTGGATTAAAAGCAGTCCAATCTTCTCATGGTTGGGCCTATGCCTCTAAAAAGTTTAGGGAATTGGCAATCTCCCAACCATCCATCCATCCAATCGAATTCATATTCATGGTTAGATTTGGTTTAAACTCCCTTTGCAAGAGATATATAGGGATTGAATATAAAAAATCTCATGGGCAAGTTAGTTCCACCTAAAGATTATTAAAGAGGTGCAAGGTTGACTTTTCTGGAATTTGAACTTGTTTCATTGCATTAGAATACATAGCAATTCAACAAGTAGGACTCATACCATAAGTAGTTAAAAATGAAGATAAAAGGTGAATTAATAAATACACAGCCACCATCTTTACTTATTTAATAAGAAAGTGAACGTCCTATCTTTATCTTCACCTCATATCCTTCACCCTGTCACCTCTTTAATGATTTTTTGATAGAGTTTCATTTACCATGAATTCCTATGTATTTAATTTCCTATTTATCTTAACGCAAACAAAGAGGTACTAATCATAGGACTTATATATGATGGATTGAACGGGTCAAATTTACTTACCCATAGACGGATATCACAAGGAGAAGAGACAAAAGTATCAATTGGTGGTGGATATATACCTGATATTCACAATGCTACGCAGGGTTAGCCGGTTCGGATTGTCTGCGGTTGTTGTTTGACTCTGAAAGTTTCCAGAGTTACAAATAACACCTGATATTCCAGAGTGGTTGATTATTGCATGAAGTGGTCCCACCAAGCTAAGGACAGGTGATTTGGAGGACATGCCCACTTGGCCAGCCAGATGCGAATCTGATTTCGCTGATATATAGTGAGAAAATCTCACTGTTAGGGCTTTTCTGGGCCGGTTGATTTCCATAAAATACATTGAAATTGGATTAGAAGGAATTTATGATTTGATATCAAGGATTATTAAAAAAGTGAGGGGTGAAGGATACCTGAAACAACTGACGAGTGAATGATATAAAATTATTTTCTAAATAGTTATAAACACGAAAGATAGAGATTAAATATGCATATTTGTTAAAATTGATTTTAACAAATAATGTTGCTAATTTTTGTTAGAATGTTGTAAATGTTTTGCTATATTTTGAAAATCTCATAATATTATTTGAAAATATCATTTCATCATGTAGATATTGTGATATTTTCAAAATGTACAACCATACTTCTCTTTGAGATGGTAAAAAAGAAGGTTATATGTTTAGTCATTTATGACAGCGGAATAAGACATCTTCACATTCAAAACCTAGATAAAAACTCTTCCCTCTCCCTCCCTCTCTCTATATATAGACATATGTATGTATATATTCTATGTATGTTCCGACTTTTATTTTTTTTCTACATGCCCCCAACTCCACGTCAAAAAAGCCAGGAATTAAGAAAAGAAAAATCACTAATCAAAGCCATAACTGATGATCTTTGATCATCATGTACATGTCCCACCTTCCTTATTGCCAGTGGATCAATGAGCCACAAATATATATATATATATATATATATATATAAAAGAAGGCAAAGATCAGATTCACTATGTTGGTTGATGTTTATTCATTTGTTCATTTTCATTCAGCCAATTTAATCATAACTGTTGAGTCCCAAGGACCACTATTTCATGTAGCCTCATGGATACTAAATCCAGTTCTAGAAGTTTAAAATTCAGGAGAGCAAGGAGTAGATCCAATCCCTAAACCGCGTATATGTGTGTCATGGTCATTATTTCCGTCTGCATGGTCAGTTAAGCAACTTCCCTTGATGGAGTTCATGATTATTCCTTTTTTTTTTTTTAACACTATATCTAGTGAGATTCTTTGTTTAACACCACATTATTCAAAGTCCTAATAAGAAAATGTAGTATGAACTCAATCAAGAAATCCACACACATGTTGTTCCAAGAAAAATGAAAGGTGACTAGTGGTCATCTAGTTCATATTAATTAAGTCCAAACTGTTAATTAACTAATTATTTCGACTAATTCACGGTTGAATTCATTTACCAATTCGATTATTGATTTGTTCTTGTTCATGAATTAGGTTGAAAACAGTTTGATTTTATTTGGAATACCCAGATTATGGGTTGCTCATATTAAAAGTGTTGAACTTGCATATTAGTTCATTCTGGGACCTGGGTTATCATAGTTTAAAATGCCTGCCTTTGATGCAAGCTTTTAAAGTGTCCAATGATATATCTGCCTTTGGTTTTATCATGACGTTTAATGGGTCCTTGATTGGTGCAGGTTAGGTTAGGAAACTAAAAAATATTCTTGGACAAAGAGCTCTGCATCTTGCATCTAGAGGCTTCTTAAAGTTCACATTTTTTTAGATGCGCTCAAAGTAATCATATCTATCTCCTAACTGTGTTGATGAATGGACTATCAGCCCTATTATCATAAAGTCTTGTCCCTTTGGCAAAAAAAGAAATTAGAAGTTAATATTAATTATTCCCTAGAGACTTTATATGGGGCGGGGCATTCTCTTGCTAAAGAGTAAAAGAGTGTTGTAGTGAGAATGGGTTGATGATTTTCTTGTGGTGGTTGGATCCATCCTGCTATAGATAATTGGAAGAGGTCATATGAATAAAACTCCAATTCCATTACTTCAACACATTAGCTTTGACAAGTCATATGAATAAAACTCCAATTCCATTACTTCAACACATTGGCTTTGACAAGTTCATTTAAAGTAATGTAATAGTGGAAGATACACTAAAGATGTCTTTATCAATTGGTTGAATTAGGCTTACAGATCCTGCAAATAATTAAATATATACTGAACAAACAAATAAAATGCTTTGTCAAATCAGATGAATTTGGATTGAATATATATGATCTGTTCAAAATGTAAAAAAATAAAAAGTCAATCAACCTACCCTTACAAATCAGTAGTTGAACTAGGAACCAAATAACCCAGTTTAATAGTTTAACTTGTGAGATCATTTAGACTAGCTAGAACCACATGTATTAAGTTTCCCTATCTAATCGTTCCTACTAAAGTCTCGATGGATTGTAATTAAGGTTTTAAAAGTCAACAGATTAGATTTGTACCATATTTGTGGCTGATAGTATATATAGGATTTTCACCTGGCGGCCAATACAGGGACTTAGGGTCACAGGTGAAATGAGTATCATCAGTGCATCCCCCATATCATCCTGTAACACTAATAAACTAGTAGAATAACCCGTGCTAAGCACAAACATCTTTACCAAAATATATTTTATGATCTATTAAAATAATCTAGATCACACAAAATTATCCTCAAATACTTATTGACAAAACTTTGGTTTAGATAGAATATAAGGTTTTAAAAATAGATCATGAAAAAAGAGAAGATTATGAGAGTCCCTCTTTTCTCAATCTAAGAGTCAGTACAACAGTAAAAATGGGCTAGGAGAAGTGGGGTAGAAAGAAAAGAGAAAAATAGGATTTGGGATGGAAAAGAAGTTGTTGTTGAGAGTGAAAAGTGAGAAAAGGACTTGAGTGGTTATACTTACATGTTGGAAGAGGGAGGAGAAAGTTGTAGACACGAGTATAGCATCCTATCAAAATCAGAAGTTATAGTCAAAATTAGTATCCCAACCCTCAGCTTTAATATCGTATAAATGAAATACATGTATTACTTGTGTATCAGTGAAGACACCCAAAAAGAGCCCATTTGTTTTCATGGAATTAAATCCCCAGGAATTCATGGTAAAACCGATTCTAATAAAGGAGGCGTGAGGAGTGAGGATGTAATGTGTTTATGCAAGTGAGACCCTTGCATCCTCAGGATTTGATTTAGTGTGATGGTTGGGTATTCATGATCTTCCATCTTCCCTTAATTTATCGACCTTATTGGCATGTAACACCTACATTTTTTTTTGGTAACGCAACGAAGGGGCTGATACTTGAAGAGACTCATGACACAACTTATATATGTAAGGTGATGAGAACTCACACATGAGAGGAGCGATAGACACAACTCACACATGTGAGGTGATGAAAACTCACATGTGCGGGGTGACATAAACACAACTCACACATGTAAGGTGATGGAAACTCACACATACAAGGAGAATAAATCCAACCTACACATGTGAGGTAATAAAAATTCACATGTGCAAAGTGGGAGGAGACGAGGTTTCCCAATGTAACACCTACAAATTATAATACAGGTAGGCCTGTGTCTTGGCTGCTACGCCCAATAGCAATTGTATATGGTTGTGAGAGGCATTAGAAAAGGTAATAACTGAGACTCAAAATTTAAACCACTCACCCATCACTTTGGAAGATAAAAGTCTTTAGCCACCGTCCCAAACAACAATTTGCATATAATGAATTAGTAGCTTCTCTATGTAACATAAAATAAATAAATAAATAAAGAGAATATACAAATTGATCTCCATAATTCCCCCTTTATTGATGCCGTGCATTTTTCACATAGGCCTATCAACCCAATCTATTCAGAAATACTCAACCTTAAATGAATTGACACTGTTCCTTGATTTTGTCACAATAAATTTGCATGATTTGTAGCCCTTAAACTTCGAAGAATTAAAATCTATGGCTCAGTTCATCTGGCCAAACTTTTATTGAGGACACCACTAAGTTACAAGCTAATCCATCTATTTCTTATCTCTTTTGATTGTCATGCATCCATACCAGTCCGACAAAAGAGTGAGCACATCTACTAATAACACAGAATATATATATATATATATGACTATGCTTTAAAAAACAAGCAAATGGATTTATTCTATTAAAGTGCTGAAAATTACGTGGGATGTAAGACTGATAGTGAGAGGCACACAAAAGGGGAACAAATGGTCTCTAAGAAGAGTCAGGACAACGTCCCAGCTATTACGCGCTTTTCCTGTAATAGGTTTCTTGGATTCCACCATGGGCCCCATATAATAATAATCCAGATCATTCCAGATGAATGTGATCCCCTCTAACAATACGGCCGTGCTACTTGGACTAACCGGGGGTCGGTTTTTGGACCGACCCCCTGGTCCTCATCCAAATATCGATATTTGGATGAGGACCAGGCGGTCGGTCCAAAAACCGACCCTCCGGTTAGTCCAAGTAGAGTTTTTCCTAGCAATGTCCTCAAATATCAGTCCACTAGAAGTGGGTCAACATTCCGATTAGCACGACTGAAATGTGATTAATGGCACATTAGCGCCCAGTCACGTTTTCAATCTTATGATGAGACCTACTTCTGTTAAACTGAAGCTTGAGAATATATCACAAGAGTGGATGATATGCATTTTGAATGGTCTAGACTCTAGATTATCATCATGTGAGTTCTATAGTGGAGTTTTGGAGATCTATTACACGGGAAGCGTGTAATAGCTGGGAAAGTTGGACCCTGAGTACTCTCAGAAAGCACACATTCTAGGAATTTTCATTTTTCTTGACTTTTCACACTTTCTTGGAAATTTTTTTTTTAAATGACACCAACACCTGACTATATTGATAACATGTGACCAATATCACATCTAGAAGTACTAGTTGTTTGCCAAACTGATACGGGTCTTATATTATACTTTAAAACCATGGTTGTAATCCATTTATGAAAACATACATTATGGATGGAAGGAACCAAAATCAGAACCATCTTGAACCCAACTCAGGTCAGAATTTTAAAACCCCATGCCCACCTCAAGGCTCAAACCAGGCAAAAATGATCACTAAACCCGCTCCTATTGCGATCACCAGATGAATTATCAGAAAGTTTACTACATGAAAAACTAGGATCAAAGACTAAAATTCTTTATTGATAACATCATAAGTGAGAACCACCCAAGATAATGCCTTCTAATTGCCATGAGGATCAACATAAATTTCTATTACTCTCGGCCTACTCTCATCTCATCTTTGGGAGAAAAAAAAAATCTATTTGTTTGACTTGACTCATTAATGTATGAAATTCTCCCGTGAAGAGCTTGAGGTCCTATTCAATAGCTAGTTGAGCCGTCAAACTGGGTAGGTCCGCATGACCACTTATTATAGGTGTATGAACTCCTGCATGCAGAGTTACGTACAGAGGAAGAACTCGGTGTAAAAAATTTATACGTGTCTCACCAAAACATGCACACGGCTTCCATACGAAGGGGAGTGCTGTTGAATAAGAGTATTGAAAAGTATTTTGATTATCTGCTCGGCATAATATAACTGTACATGTAGAACCCATTTTTCTTGACCAAACTATTATATTGCAGGCCACAATGCACACTGGAAAAGAGGTTATCACAATTGTGGATTGGTGGATGTTAGGGCCAAATTAGGAGTCTCTAATACAAATTTGTGGCTATAAATTGGGTGTTTTTATCAACCTAAAGGTAGACACCATCTCTCTCATTATTCTGAACAAGAGAGATCTAAGAGCAGCGGTGAACCCATGAATGAATCTTTCCGGGGGGGCACTATGTAGAAAGATTTCTTGGGAGGACCACATAAAAAAAATGCATGAGAATTTTAAACTATATGGTGGTTTTCTTGAAATTTTTTTTTTTTTTTTTTTTTTTTGGTGGGGGGGGGGGGGGGGGGGGGGGGTGGGGATTTTTTAGGTTTTTCCATGGCCCCTACTAGTTCCACCACTGTCTAAGAGAGATAATTTTTCTCTGGAGCAATCGATAATTTTTCTCTAGAGCAATCAATTGAGAGATTGGGCTGAAGCTTTGCTCTAAAAGGTTTGAAGCTTCTACTTCTTTACTTCTTTGTAGAAAATTGATTTATCTTGGTTCTCAAAGTGATTGAAGGAGGATCAAGCACGGAGAGCGGTGCGCGTCGAGTAGTCGTGGTAACTAGGAGTTGTACAAGAACAATTGCAATCTTTATGTCGACATACTAACTCAATACAAGAGCTGTGAGTATATTTTCTATATGTTCAATGGTGATTGGTTTTTCTGATCGTAGTTTTATTCCCTGGATAAGGTTTCCACGTTAAAAATTATATCTGCTGATGAGTGTTAAATATTGCATATTTTACCCCTCATTAGTATAGGTTTTATCAGCATCTCATATGCATATAATTTTCTTTATACAAAGATTTTATCATTCTATCACATTAAACGGATTATCGGATTATCATGCATAAATCCGATTATTTATAGCGTATTTTTATATAATTTCTCTTGTGTAGGTGACCCTGCGACTACCCCTACCTTCCGGCTAATGTCCCAAGGCATCAAGAAGTGTTGATGAATTCCAAAATAAGAGGATAAGACTTTAAGCATAAAAGAAGTCATTTTCTAACACAAAGGAGTGGTTGGTGTATTGGTTAGAACTTAGGTTTCTATGAAATAGGTTATGGTTTCAAATCCTAACAATTACATTTCAATCTTTTAACAATTTTATTTTACCTTCTCTATACTTTTAGATTATAATTAGGAGCTTTTTTATAACTAAACTAGAGATAGTGTGTGTAATTGAAGATCATTAATGCAGATGGAGCACTTTCTTTATGTTTAGTGGCTAAAGCTCTTGGATTAGGCTCTCCTTTTGAAGCTAAGTAATGTGATTAGTTCAATTCCATGCATGTTTTAGTTTAAATTTCCTACTTGTGCCTTAATTGATTAATAGATTTTAGATCTAATTGTGCTAATCTCTCTCATTTCTCATGCTCTATCTCTACACTTGATGCTCGGATGATCTCAATTGATGCTTTGTAGTTTGATTAAGTTCTCTCACATAGCATGCTCTAGAGCCATTATCTTTGATCTTTTGTAGCTTGATTTTAATAATTTATTGTTAGGGTAGCTAGATGATGATCTAGGATCTTGGCATTTGATTTTCTTTTACTTTGATCTTTATTGTTATATCATCCAATCCAACTAGGCAAGAGATTGCTAATTGGATTGTAGATTTGGGAGTTGAATTAAGAACATCCATTGTTTGAGTTAATTACATACTTAGTGGATTTTGGATTGCCTAATCTCTTATCTTGATTGTTACTAATTTTAATCTTTGTTTGATTTGTTATTTTCAATTCTAAATTGTTAGATTTACTCTCACATAACTTATTTTAAATCCTACACATTTCACACCACATCTTCACCTTAAATCTTTCATTTTCACCACCATTCACACACTAGTTTAGTGTAGCTTGTTAGATTAACTTAGATATAATTAACTTTATATTTTCAGATTGTTGATTAATTATTTACATTGCATAGTTTAGTAGTTTTACTTGTTCACTTCAATTGTCTATATTAGCTATATCTTAGTTCAATTCTACTCTAATTGGATTCATTGCTTGTTTCATCCTCTTTCTGTGGGATCGATAATCCGGACTCTTGAGTCCTTTACTACTTGACGACACCGTAGTCTTGTAGTTAAAAGTTGCGCATTTAAGTGTCGATCATCTGCCTTCTTGTGGTGTGTGATTGGTAGATAGTTTTGCTAGTTCTATCTTATTTGGTTGGTTATATCCGCTGTGCATTGGTTATTAGACTAGCACCAATTCTAGTAAATAACAGCTTTCAATGGATGACAATCAGATAGAGTTAGGTCCCTCGTGCAACCCTTGTGTACACCCGTAGTGGAGAGATGCTCGAATGCCTGCGTAACACAATTAACAGACAATAAAACCATTGTTATGTCGTTTCCCATCACCAATTGATTTTGGAATGAATGGTTGCTTGGTAGGTGCATAAGATCCTACAAGTGGTATCGATCAGAGCTCCAGGTCACAGGGCACGATGTCGAATGCCGTATAAAATATTAAGTTGTGTCTCTTCCATCACCAATTGATTTTGGAATGAATGGTAACTTGGTGGGTGCATGTGATCTTATAAGTGGTATCAGAGCCTAAAACTATCGTTTTGCCGTTTTCCATCACCAATTAATTTTGGGATAAGTGGTAGCTCAATGGGTCTGAGAACCTACATATAGCTAAAGCCGAAGGGTATGAGACGAAAAATATTAGAGTATAGCCTATCACACAATGGTGGGTCCCATCAGAAGCTTCCATTACTTAATCAAGGACTAACTTGTATGAGTTGTTTCTCGTTCAACAGAAAGCTTTTATTACTGAATCAAGGCTAGTTTGGTACTTTACTAACATAGTAAAAGTCAAGTAAAGCCTCCATTTTTCAGACAAGATGTCACATCAAAAGTACTTTAATTTAAAACTCCCTCCATCCCTTAAAAAATAAAAGCCAAAAACCAACTACCTTTATCCACTAAAATACAAAAAACTCCACTTTCTCATATAAAAAGTCAAAAAAATTTCATAACAAACAATTAAAAGTAAAATTTCATTATAACTTATTAATATTTTATTCTTTCTTCAAAATCAAATTTACTACACTTACACTTGACTCTATTAGCAGAGTTGCCAAACTAAACCAAGGATGAAGCACAGGGAAAAAGACGGTACTGGTCGCTCTTCTACAACATGCAACCTCTCCAATTCCCTCGCCATTGCAGGCATCAGCACTATGATGAAGGACAAGAAATCAGTAGAAAGATTTGACGCGTGCTTTAGTTTAGTCTTTTTCATAAGGAGGTTGGAATGTAGTCACATCCTATGAAGTCGGTCATGGAAACAAATAATTTCCCTTTGTAATGACACTTATTTTACGCGTTATGAATTTTTTTTCTTTTCCCTAAACTATTTTTTCAAAGAGTTAATCAAACAATTAACAAAGTCATTAGATTCTGGATGAAATAGAAGAGTTTGGTTCTTAATATTAGAATATAAGGGGCGGTCACTTCTCTTCCACTTTTTCAAATGGATATGAAGAATAGCCCGGCCTATTTAAAGACTTTTTTTTTTTGTACAACCGAGGGGGCTGGACCAAGAGAGGCGGAGACAGCCCACACACACGGAAAGAAAGTCCAAGAAAGTAAAAAGGGACCGCGTAAAGAATAGCTGGGGACATATTTAGCTTAAGTCAATGCTGGGAAGCCTTATTGGAGGCTTGTTTGGATCTTCTTAAACCGAGTGAGGGTTTACATATATAAATATATATATATATAAACCGAGTGAGGGTTTATATATATATATATAGGGGCCTCCTCTCCTCAGCTCAAGTGCACGATAAGCCCGTGCACTCAAGGGCATGGGGCCCACATAGGGACCCACCTAGGCATGGGGATGGGGGGGATTTGAAGCACACACAGGGGCCCTCCTCTCTACAAAAAATCAGCCCAATCCTTAATTTCTATCATCTCCATCTGGGCCACAAGATTTTAATGGTGTATATATATATATTTATATGTGTGTCATACGATCCAACGGTCCAATTTAATCGAATGGGGCCAAGTTTTGGTGGACATGTGCTATTCAAGGGGCCCCACTGTTTGGTCCATTTGGATGGGCCAAACAGTGGGCCCCACCTAGGCAGCGGACGGGATTCCTCCCATGCGCATGAGCTGAGGGGAGGATTCCCCATATATATATATATATATATATATAACTTAGAGGGAAGGTTCCTCGAATTAAACTTTATTGGAACAGGGTCTTCTTTGGTTAAGTAGGAGATAACTCTTAAGATGTTTTAGAAAATAGGACATCTCACAGGCTTTTTAGTTCTCTCTACTGTGAACATAGAAGAGGGCTTTAGGATCCAAGCTGTTTAAAAAAAAAAAGTCTATTAGTTTTTTTTTATCAGTAACTAAGTCTATTAAATAATGGCATCTTTGAGCTAAGACCATGTTTGGCAACCAAATTCTCAAGGATGCCTCATCAGTTTTTCTTGAGGATTTGAAAAATCTCTATTTGGAAGTTGTAAATTCTCGAGGATTTTCAAGTCCAACCCTCTCCCATAAGATTTAAAAATCCTCAGTTTTGTGGATTTACACTTCAACATTGATTTTAATCTACCATACGTACTAATATGCACTGATATCAATGTAAAATCATCTGCTGTACAAATATTCAATGAGAAATCTTCAAATCCGCGTTAGTGAGAAATTCTCAAATCTATTGTGAGAATCCTCACCATCTAACAAGCGTGTCCTAAAAGGATGTGTTTGTACATCCCGACTTCTGCAGAAGTATCACCCAAAATCGTGTGATCTGTGTCGCTTTTTTTATACTTGTTTGTTGCAATCCAATTTCATCTAAATGTAAGGAAATAAACCGTACTATATATCAATGTCAGAAATTCCTAGCATGACAATCTCATTAGAATCTTGCTAAAGAAATAGACCATGGAATAAAAGGTCACTGAGAAGAAGGTGAATAAGTACTATTTTTTCATTTTTATTTTATTTTTGTAAGAATTTATCTCTTTGTTTTAGATCAGATAATTGTCAAAGGGATAATACTTAATAGTCCCCAGCTTTATAAATAATTACTATTTTTCTATTTTTATTTTATTTTTGAAAGAATTTCTTTCTTTGCTTTAGAGAAGATAAATGTCAAAGGGATAATAATACTTAATGGGAAAAACTTTTTTGTGGGCCCTCATAGCCTTCGATTTTTATAAATGCTTATTTCGAAGAGTCCAGTGGTGAGACCAATGAGCCGAGTTTGCAGGACAGGAGCACTGTCCTGGAATGTTGGGAGCCCCTCTGTTTGGGGGCTTTATTTATAGAGTTAAGTGGAGTAAAGGTTAGTTTGAAGAAATAATAAAATATGAATGAATTATGATGGTATTTTATTTTTAGATGTTTGATGAGGAATCTTTTTGGCTTTTTTTTATTGAAAAAGAGAGTTTTTTAATCTTTTAGTGGTTATTTTTTGACATTTTTTTAAAAATAAAATATAGTATAAAATTTGAAATAAAATATTTTTGGTGGAATTTAAAAAAAAAAAAAAAAATCTCACTTAACTTTAACTCTACAAGTCAAGTTGCCAAACAAACAAGCCTGAGAAACAAGCCTGAGACAGGGCAAGTGCCAGGCATTATTACATGAATTCCATTCTTCTTAGTTAGGACTTAGGATGGTGATACCCTCACCCGGTCGGCCTAGAAGGCTAGAACCATTCTAATCGACTCGGTCTATTCATATCCACATTCAGAAAACAAATGTCATGACTCATGGTTGGGCGTTGTTATATGTCCAATCAATCATATCACAATCCTAGGACACAACCCATGATCCCGATTCCCGTGAATTTGAAGAGTAGGTCCCCCTGACATGGGCATCACGTTTGTGATAGACTTGTGGGGCCTGCACTGATTACCAATTTTTTTACAATTTGTTTGGAAGGATCCATTGAATATCAGTGTGATTATCCTGAGATGGAAACTGTTTGACACGCTTCAAACCTAAATCGCTCATAAAACGCCCTTCGCTTGCATGGGATAAAAATTCCTTTACACACACTTTCATCGCCTGCACCCCCACCCTCAACACCCACATCCCCAGTGACACAGTCCCACAATCTGCCGCTAGCCCAAATTTGATACTTGTAGGTGCAGAAAATATTGACCCACAATAAGAGGGTGCCTTACAGGACTTATCCGAGAAGATGGTGATGACTGGGGATGACTGGATGCCGTCCGGAAGCCTGAAAGGGAATAGCAAACGGTCAGAGGACCCTGGCCTGGGCGGCGCAAGGCTCTCCGATGCCAAAGTCAGTGTGGGAACTGGAACAATGGAAGGAGAGGGAGAAGAGAGACAGAGTAAGGGCTCTGTGTATGAGATTGTGTGTACCTTGCATGGTGCATGGAGTTCTATTTGTAGAGGTTTGGATCGTATCTTTCAGAGGATATCTTGGTGTGGGTCCCATGATTCGACTGGGAAGTCATGATCAGCCCACAAAGTAATAAATGCAGTCTAATCCGGCCCACTCTGCATTTAATGCTAGTCGGGTCAGCCCACATTGCATTAAATGCGTGTCTTGTTGGGCCAGATTGTGTTGGGCGCCTTTGGCGGTTGGGGTACCATCGGATCTGCCCTCGGGCCTTGCCCTGATGTGGCCTCAGCCGCTGGATGCCGCCATGTCAGCGATCTGGTGAAGATAGTGGACGGTTGGATGTCGCATCTGTCTTATTGGCTCGCGCCCCTATTCCCCCACGTGTCTGACATCGTGGGGAATGAGGGGTGCGAGTGGAGGTTCTTTCTTGCCTCGGCTTTCTTCTAGACTCCTTCAGCCGAGGTGGTGCTCTCTGCCGAGGTGGGCACATGAAACAGCCGAGCTCGGCTATAGCGGTTCGGACATGCATGACTTCGGCCGAAGATCCTGCTCTGATAGCCGAGGTGAAACTGATGCCACGTGGGTGGCACGCGGAGGGCACGTGAGGGCGCTTAATCTCATCTAAAGGCGGTTAATTAGCGTAATCTTGGAATTCTAAATCTCCCCACACAATTGCCCCTTAGCTTCTGACCTCGCGTAGAACGTCAGTGCCGTGAGGTCGGGAGCTATGTGACGGGGTCTATCTGGAGGAGAGAGCCCCTTTCGGCCCTGATTCGCTGTCGCTTTGGATGATCGAGGTAATAACTGGCGTCCCTTATTCAATGCTGAAGACAGGTCGACGGCTCCACGCGTCATCTCCTGGCTAGTTGTCTGTCTCCTCGAGATCGCACGCGCCGTCTCGTCAGGGGCGTAATCAATTTTTGAAATGATTCGCGCAGAATCCCAGGAGGCGCCCCCTGGCGCGCCCAATTAGGGTTTCTGGACAGAGGGCCTCTCTGCTATATATAGGGCAATCGAGGTTCGTTTTACCCTTCGTTTGCTATTCTGAATCAGAGGCGAGCATCAGAGGTGGGCAAGCTACTGTGAGAGAGCTTCATCTGAGAAGTGGTGCGCTGCTGAAGCTGAGTCTCTTTGCTGCCCAGCATCTTCGTTCTGCTTCCGTAAGTTCCTTCTGCCCTGCCTCTTCTTCTGCGGGTTTCTCTGTTTTTAGACTGGGATAGGAATGGGGATTTATAGCCACTGGTTAGAGGGCGAGGCAGCGATCGAGGGTTTCAGGTCGGCCTTTAGGATCCCTGCTGATGTCCAAGTCAGGGGTGCTGAACCCCGTGGCTACAACCCTCGCGACTTTTCGGGAGGCTGGATGCCTTTTTTGCTAGTGGCCGTGATAGAAGGCGGGGTCCGATTCCCCCTTCACCCACTTCTCAGGAGATGCCTTAGCCAGTGGCGTCTCTGTCCCTGCCAACTGCTGCCGAATGCCTTCAAGATCGTGATGGGCACGACCAACATTGAATGAGGTCCTGGGCACCGACTTCGGCGTCTTCGACCTTGAGGACGTCTACGACCTATGCAAGTCCGGAGATTCTTATTATCTCCGGGCTAAGCCAGGCCGGGACGGCTTCGTCCGATACTTGGAGGATTCAAGCAAGTATGCCGGAGACGATCTTCTGTACGTCTCGGGGAACTGGGAGTTTGGGGTGGCCGACACCGATAGAGGCTACCAGGTCCCTCGCCACTTTGGTACCATTCCAAGTAAACACCCT
This sequence comes from Litsea cubeba, assembly GCA_012931725.1. Classification (NCBI taxonomy): domain Eukaryota; kingdom Viridiplantae; phylum Streptophyta; class Magnoliopsida; order Laurales; family Lauraceae; genus Litsea; species Litsea cubeba. The sequence continues at coordinate 14,188,259 of CM022952.1, forward strand.
CCGTTTCTTTTTCATTTTTACACAAGTTTCTTTTTGTTCTGCCGCGCTAATGCTTCTGATTGCTGCAGCTTTGAAGGAGAGAAAGCGGGCCGCCAGATACATTTGGAAGAGGAACGAGGCCTGGCTCCGCCTGGTGAAGCGGTACAGCGGTCATGACGGCAGGGCGGCCTGGTCGCTGCTAGGGTATCGGCCGAAGTACCGTGGGTATTTGAGGGGCACCGTAGAGCCGATCCAGGGTGAAGGTGCCGGACTCGAGGTCGGGCAGGAGCAGGCCGGTCCGGTGGTTGCAGAGCCCTCGCGGGCGTCGTCTGACGTTAGGGCAACGTCTGGAGCTATAGCTTCCATATCGGGATCGAGACTTCTCCAGATCTCAGGAAGGGGATTGAGTCAAACCGCCCGATCTCCCTCGCCAGACTCCGAGATGAGGCACACCAGGCGCTTGTCCTTCGAGGACCTCGAGGCCTTGGCGCTTGGAGTGGAGGACGCCCGAGCCCCCCAGGAGCCGGTGAATCCCCCGGAGCAGCCATCTCCGAGGGCTCGGGTAGTTTCCCCTGCAGAGGTGGCGGAGGCTCCCGCTCCCCCTAGCCCTGTTGATCCAGAGGTACGCCTGCCCCCGGCTGAGGTCGAGCAGGAGGAAACTCGGCCGCTGAAGATGCCGAGGACCGACGCGGGCCCTAGCTCGGCTGCTGCCTCGTTGCCCCAGGGGCCGCCGTTATGGGAGCCGAGCTTCATGCTTGGGCCGGGGAGGCCGATGACGATGGAGGATTGCATTCTTCACAAGATCGATCCCCAGATCCTCGAGGCCCTAGGGCGAGCCTGCGCTCTTCCCCGGGACATGGAGCGGCTGGACAGGTACAGCGATCAGAAGCTGATCCTGTCGATGTTGCAGTCCAACCTCGTGGTAAATCTTCATTTCCCTTCGTCAAACCAGCGATTTAGCGTCTAACGCTCTTTGGATCTAACACGTACACCCCGTTTCTTTGACAGGCGGCACAGAAGTCCATGGCCGTTGCTGACAGGATCCGCAGGTACAGCATGGACGTTGCCGAGCTGACCGTGGAGAAGAACGGCCTGCAGGAATCCCTGGACGCCGTTAGCCAGAAGTTAGCCAGGGTGGAAGGGGAATACGCGGCGAAGCTCGAGCAAGCGAGGGAAGAAGCCGAGGCGGAGAGGACTAGAGCGGCCGAGCTCGAGGTCTCCATCTCGAAAATGGGAGACGATTACGCGGCTCTGCTTCAAGCCGAGTCCAAGAGGGCGGATGAAGCTGAGGCGAAGCTCGAGTCTGAGTGCGATGCTGCGTTCGAGGACGCCAGAGCGCAGGTCACCGCCCACTACAAGGAAAGGGTTCTTGTGGTGAGGGATAAGGCCTGGGCGAAAGGGTGGTGTGCCGGCATGAAGGAGGCCGGGGTCTCGGAGGACCATCCCTCCTTTCGGGAGCCTCCTCCGTACACGCTTCCGGTGCCGACCTCTGCCCGTCCGTCCGGCGAAGCCTCTGGCGCTGCAGCCCGGGCAACTGACCGGTCATGACCTCGGGAGATTCGCCTTCTTGCTTTATGCTTTGTAATTTTCTTCAGTTTGTATTTGCTGAACACTGTAACGAGTGAGATTTTAATACAATTGAAAGTTTCTTCAAATACTCGTGCTTCTGTCTCTTTTAAGCCTGGTACTTCGATGCTTGAGTTCGGCAGAGTGCTTCTTGTGACGAAACGTTAGAACTGAGTGTCGAGTGGTCTTCTTGGGCGCTAGCGTCGATACTCCATACCTTAGGTGATCTTCTTTGGTATTCGCGCTGATCCTCCGTATCTTAGGTGATCTTCTTTGGTATTCGCGCTGACCTTCCGTATCTTGGGCGATCTTAAATAGCAATAAACATGGTAGCGCGGCTGACGAGGGAATCGGACGGATGTCTCCACGTGGCGCCATAGGGATCGCTGGTCAACAGTCGTGCATCCCCAGTAACGCGTGGGAGGCTTCGCCCCCATAACCCCTTTCGGAGACTGAGCCTTTCTCCATCCTATAAGTAGGGGGAGCAGGCTCGCCATGGGAGAAGGAAAGAACATAGTTGTAGGAACCATGTCCGGGAGGTGTCCGGAATTACTTGATCCGGGGGGAACCCTGCGCCGTTGGACGGCTATCCCCGAGGGGGGAAGGCTATCGTGGTCTGCGTGCTCTCTGAAGGAACTCCCCGTGGACCACGCGCTCTCTGAACGCGGGTTCATGGCCATCCGCCCCTGGCCAGACAGAGTGAGGATGCGCTGCGGGGGGACGGTGGCGCATTCTCGTCCGACACGGCCCTGTGCGCCCGTCGTACGGAAGGCGGGATTGAGGCCCTGCTGGTCCGGGGGGTTTCTTCAAGCTTGGCTGGTCTCATTGACCGGAGGGCGTCGAAGAGCTCAGCGAGGTCCAGGGCTTCCGGTTTCTTACTTTATTTTCTTGTTTTTAGAGGACTGTGATCCTCCTTTCTGTACTTTTCTTTCTGTTCTGTAGCTCTTGTAATAAAGCAGTTTTCAATGAATAAAAAAGGAGTTCTGTGATCACCCAAACCATGTACAATGCTTTTGAGTTCTTCCCTTTCTTTGCACTGTTCTGGAATGCTTGCATTGTGTTTGAGTGCTGGCACAGCTCTCTTCTGGAAAGCTGCCTTTAGCCGAAATGGCTGGCTTTGGCCGAGACGAGCTGCCTAGTGCCGAAGTGGAGTCATCATTCCACTGGTCTCGGCTGTGGAAGCGTGAGCTCGGCAATGATCTTTAAGGGGTGTAAAAACCCTGATATTAGGAATCTGGCCGAGTGTCTGAACTCGAGGCCTTCTCCATGGCCCAAGGCCAGGAGCTTTAGGAAACGACCAAGTCTGGACTCGAGGTCTTTTCCAGGGCGGTAGACCCAATCCCGGCCGAGCGTCTGAACTCGAGGCCTTCTCCGTGGCCCAAGGCCAGGAGCTTTAGGAAACGACCGAGTCTAGACTCGAGGTCTTTTCCAGGGCGGTGGACCCAATCCCGGCCGAGCGTCTGAACTCCAGGCCTTCTCCGTGGCCCAAGGCCAGGAGCTTTAGGAAACGACCGAGTCTGGACTCGAGGTCTTTTCCAGGGCGGTGGGCCCAATCCCGGCCGAGTGTCTGAACTCGAGGCCTTCTCCGTGGCCCAAGGCCAGGAGCTTTAGGAAACGATCGAGTCTGGACTCGAGGTCTTTTCCAGGGCGGTGGGCCCAATCCCGGCCGAGCGTCTGAACTCGAGGCCTTCTCCGTGGCCCAAGGCCAGGAGCTTTAGGAAACGACCGAGTCTGGACTCGAGGTCTTTTCCAGGGCGGTGGGCCCAATCCCGGCCGAGCGTCTGAACTCGAGGCCTTCTCCGTGGCCCAAGGCCAGGAGCTTTAGGAAACGACCGAGTCTGGACTCGAGGTCTTTTCCAGGGCGGTGGGCCCAATCCCGGCCGAGTGTCTGAACTCGAGGCCTTCTCCGTGGCCCAAGGCCAGGAGCTTTAGGAAACGACCGAGTCTGGACTCGAGGTCTTTTCCAGGGCGATGGGCCCATGCTGTCGGAATCAGTCAGAGAGACGACAAGTTGACGACAATGTGAAAGCTGCTTTTACTGATTTTGAGACTCGATACATCTTTAGAAATAAAATTTCTTCAAGTGGGATGCATTCCATGGTCTCGACAGTGGCTTGCCTCCCAAGTCTTCGAGCTTGTAGGCAGACTTTCCCGCCAGTGAGACTACTCTGAACGGGCCATGCCAGTTCGGGGCGAGCTTTCCCTCGTTTGGTTCTCTGTCAGCTGGCAGGGTCTTCTTTAAAACGAGCTCTCCCGTGGTGAACCTTCTTTCTTTGACATTTTGATTGTATGCCCTGGCTAACCGCTGCTGATAGTCGGTCAGTCTCAGGGCTGCTGCTTCTCATCGCTCGTCCGCCAGCTCCAGCTCCATTGCCAGGTTCGTCTCATTTCGGCCTTGGTCGACCAGCTCTGTCCTCAGGGTAGGGAGGCCGATTTCCAAGGGAATGACCGCCTCCATCCCGTAGGCCAGAGAGAAGGGTGTTGCCGAGGTGGATCTCCTTGGAGTTGTTCTGTATGCCCACAGCACGCTCGGAAGCTCTTCTGTCCATCTGCCATTTGCCTTGTCCAGTCGCTTCTTCAGGCCATCCAGGATCACTTTGTTAGAGATTTCTGCCTGGCCATTACTCTGTGGATATGCCGGGGTGGAGTAATGGTTTCTGATGCCGTGCTCTTGGCAGAAGTCTCTGAAGGACTTGGAATCGAACTGAGTCCCGTTATCCGAAATCAGGGTCCGGGGGATGCCGAACCTTGTAAGGATGTTCTTCCAAACGAAGTTCCTTGAGTCCCTGTCCGTGATTGAAGACAACGGCTCAGCCTCTATCCATTTCGTGAAGTAGTCCGTAGCCACTATCAGCCATCTCTTGTTCCCTGGAGCTCGGTGAAGAGGCCCCACAATGTCCAGGCCCCATTGAGCGAAGGGCCATGGGCTGGAGAGGGGACTCAGATCCTGTGCTGGCTGATGGAGGGAGTGGGAGAACTTCTGGCATTTCTCGCATTTCCTGGCGTAGACCTGGGCGTCCTTCTGCATGTAGGGCCACCAGTAACCCTGGCTGATTGCTCTGTAGGCCAATGAACGTCCTCCTATATGGCTGCCGCAAATTCCTTCGTGGATCTCGTACAGGAAGTCGTCCACCTTGGCCGGGTGGACGCATTGAAGGTATGGACCTGTGAAGGACTTCCTGTAGAGTTTGCCTTCGGGGGAGAGCCAGAACCGAGCTGCCTTGAGCCTGATCTTGTGGGCTTCAGTCTTGTTCTCGGGGAGCTGGTCGTCCTTCAAGTAGGCGACGATTGGATCCATCCAGCTAGGGCCGAGGTCAGCACAGAGGACAAGCCGAGTTGAATGGAGTTCTAGACTTGACCTTGATACTGACCCGACCTCGATGGTCCTCTTCTTTCCTGCTTCAACAGCGGAGGCCAGGTTTGCAAGCGCATCTGCATGCGTGTTGGTATCTCGGGATATTTGCCTGACCTCGGCTTTCTGGAATTGGGAGAGTAGTTTTTTCGCAAGGGCTAAGTAGGCCGCCATCCTGTCGTCCCTGGCCTGGTAGTCTCCAGCGAGCTGGCTAGTTACCAGTTGAGAGTCGCTGAAGATCACCAGGTGTTGGGCTCCAAGGATTTGGGCGCTGTTCAACCCCGCAATCAGTGCTTCGTACTCTGCCTCATTGTTTGTGGCCTTGAAGTCCAGGGTGAAGGCCTGTTCTATGACCAGTCCCTCTGGCGATTGGAGAACTATGCAGGTGCCGGCTCTCTTGGAGGTGGACGATCCGTCGACAAAGATCTTCCATGCCGAGGTGGGACACTGTTCGGTCTCAGACTCTCTTGGCTCGTGCCCTGTGCCCCCCAATGCCGTGCCGAGCTGGGTCTGAGCCGGGTTGGGGGAGGCGAATTCGACAATGAAGTCTGCCAGGATCTGGGCTTTGATCGCAGTTCGGGGACGGTACTGTATGTCATACTGCCCCAGTTCAACTGCCCACTTTGATATGCGCCCTGAAAAGTCAGCTTTCTTGAACAATGAACGGAGTGGGTGCTCCGTGATCACCACAATGGTGTGGGATTGAAAATAATGGGAGAGCTTGCGGGAGGCGGTGACGAGAGCCAACGCAAGCTTCTCCAATAGGAGGTACCTGGTCTCGGCATCGAGCAGGGTCTTGCTCGTGTAATAGATTGGCTTTTGAACTCCCTCGTCCTCCCTGATGAGGACGGAGCTCACTGCGTGATCCGAGACCGCAAGGTATAAATACAGAATCTCCCCCCGAGTTGGGGTGGAGAGTAATGGTGGTGACATTAAATAAGTTTTGAGTGCGGCCAATGCCTGGTCGCACTCAGGGGTCCACTGGAACTTCAAATTTTTCTTTAAAAGCTGAAAGAAAGGCCTGCACTTATCTGACGACCGGCTGATGAAGCGGTTGAGTGCTGCGGCCATTCCTGTAAGCCTCTGAACTTCCTTCGTGGTAGAGGGACTCTGGATGCTCTGGATGGCAGTGATCTGTTCCGGATTGGCCTCTATCCCCCTCCGCGTCACCAACCTGCCGAGGAACTTGCCAGAGGCTACGCCGAAGGCGCACTTGGAAGCGTTTAGCTTGAGCTTGTAGGCGCGAAGGATGCCGAAGACTTGGCCGAGATCCGCCAGATGGTCGCTGGAGCGCACAGATTTGACGACCATGTCGTCGATATACACCTCTACCGATCGGCCGAGCTGGGCCTGGAACATTTTTGTGACGAGGCGCTGATAGGTCGCCCCCCGCGTTCTTCAGCCCGAAGGGCATCACCTTATAGCATTAAATGCCGCGGGGGGTGATGAATGATGTTTTTCTCCTCATCAGGCTCATAGAGCGGGATCTGATGATAGCCTCGGTAGGCGTCAAGGAAGCTCATTCGGTCGTGACCAGCGGTGGCGTCGATCAGTTGGTCAATCTTTGGGAGGGTAAAACTGTCCTTAGGGCAAGCCCTGTTCAAGTCGGTGAAGTCCACGCACACCCTCCACTTCCCAGTTTTCTTCTTGACCACCACCGTGTTGGCCAGCCATACCGGGTACTGGACTTCCCGGATGGCTCCCGCTTTTAGCAGGTTGTCGATCTCCTCGACGACCGCATCTGTTTGCTGCAGCCCGGTCCTTCGGGCCCTCTGCACTACCGGCTTGTGGTCGGGGTCGACATTAAGCTTGTGGCACATGACCTCAGCGTCGACCCCAAGCATTTCGCTTGGGCTCCAAGCGAAGACGTCCACATTCTGCATCAAGAACCGAGAGAGTTCGGCCCTTTCCTCGTCTGACAGCTGGGTGCCAATTAGGAAGAACCTGTCTGGGTCTGCCGGGTCTAGCCTGACCTCGGCCAGGTCCTCGATGCTCTTCTTCTCAGGGTCCCGGCCGATCTCATCGAGGCCTTTCTCGAACTCGGCCAGGTGGACGCGCTCTGGCTCCTTCACTGCTGGGACTGCGGCCAGCATGCACTGCCTAGCCTGCTGCTGGTCTCCCTCCACTGTGACTACTTCCATCTTGCCCTCCTCGTTCTCATGGACGAACTTCAGCTTTTGGTGGAGGGAAGATGGAACTGCCTCTAGCTTGTGGAGCCACGTTCTGCCCAGAATGACATTGTAGGGAGAAGGGGCGTCCACAACCAGGAAGTCGGCCATCACGGATGCTCCGCCAACTTGGGTTTTCAAAGTGATCCCACCCTTGGGATAGACTGGCGTGGCAGATAATCCTAGCAAGGGTGCTCGGACCTCCGTGAGGTCTGCTTCGGAGAGTTTCATTCTTTTGAAGCAGTCGTAGTAGAGGACCTCGGAGGAGCTGCCGGAGTCGACGAGGATCCTCTTTACGGTGAAGTCTCTCAGCTTCATGGTGAGGAGCAGGGGGTCGTTGTGAGGGACCTGGATTCCCTCTAGATCTCGATCCGAGAACGAGATGGCGGGTCGGTCGCGGCGGGCTCTCTTGGATGCCGGAGCGAGTTCGGCTTTCATTATTTCTTTCCCGTGCGAAGCCCGCCTGGCTTCGGCACGGGCCTGAGAGCTTCCCCGGGACGAGGAAGCGGGAGCCGAGGATGCCAGATGGATCACGTTGATGATCTTCTCTGAGTCCTCGCTGTCTGGAGCCTGAGCCGTGCTCTGGTGAATCCGGCCCTCGCTGCCACCGGTATCACCTGCCTTAATGAACTCTGGGATGTGGCCCTCTTCGGCCAGCTTCTCCAGATACCCCTGCAAAGTCCTGCATTCTTCGGTCTTGTGCCCGTTGCCCTTATGGAAGGAGCAGTAGAGCTTGCTTCGGGGGCCTTCGGTGGGTTCATTCTTCAAGGGCGGAGGATACTTGAAGAACGGCTTTGATCTGATCTTGGCCAGAATGCGGTAGATCGGCTCCTTGAAGACGACGTTGACGCTCTGACTGGCGCTGGAGGGAGGTCGGGGCTTCCAGGTGCCCCGAGACCTGGACGACGAAGGCTTCGCCGAACTGGAGACCCAGGCCTGCTTGGTCTCCTTCTGGGAGGGTCTCCCGCCTCTCTGCCGAGGCTGGCTACTCCTCTGCTCGGGCTCCGGATGCCCGTCCTGATCCTTAGCTCGGATCTCGTCCTCCTCCCGGGCGATGAAGCGCTTCACCCGGGACATCAACTCTGGCATGGATTCTGGGGCGTCCCCGGCCAAGTCTTTGCGCAAGTCGTTGCCGGGGATCAGGGCATGCTGGAAGGCGTAGATGGTTATCCCTTCCCTCGCGCCCTCGATCTGGCTGTAGACCGCCCAGAATCGCTGGGCGAACTTGGCGAGGGTTTCGCCCTGCTTCATTCTCAGGGCGAGGAGGTCCCCTTCCTTCTTGGGGACGACGGTGTAGGCTTGGAACTTCTTCAGGAAGGAGAGCTGGAACTCCTTCCAACTGGAAACCGACTGCTCCGGGAGAGAGCAGTACCACTTCAGGGGGAGGTCACCCAAACTGGAGGAGAAGATCTTGCAGTTTAGGTGACCCTCGTTTCCCCAGATGGACATCTTCTGGGAGAAGTGTCGGAGGTGTGCGGATGGGTCGGACAATCCGTCATAGGGGACGAACCGCGGGACGGAGAACTTCTTGGGCAAGGGGGTGCGCTCGATCTCTTTTGTAAAGGGCGAGCCCCCCAGATCAGTGTGACCACAGATCTGCTTCTGATCCCGCATGCCCAAGTTGTGCTGGAGAGCCAATCTGACACGTTTGTCGAATCGCTCTTGCTCATCGTCCTTCTCTGGAGTCTGAGCTCTGGGCTTCCGCTTGGGATGGCTCGGGCTACGACGGCTATGAGTTCGGCCGTCGCGGCTATGGTGATTCGGCTGTTGCTCGAGCCTTCGTCACGGATCTGGCTCCGTTTCTGGTCCAGATGATTTCTGAGGTCCTCGCGGGGAGGCTGGGCTGCCCTGCTGGGGGCGTCCCTCTTTTTCCCTTGAGGCTCAGAGACCTGCCTCAAGGAGGCAGTTTGCACTGCCCTCAGCTGCTGCTGGAGCTCGCGAATCAGCCGCCCTTGCTTCTGGAGTTGCTTCTGGAGGAGAGCAGCTTCGGGAACCTCTCCAGTGGCAGGGGGTCGAACGTGGCGCGTCTCTCCTACGGCCACGGCTTTGTCTTTCCGGGGACGCTCATGCTGACGCTCATTGCGTCTGGGTGGCGCGACTTCTTCTGACGAGGTCGAGGCCTCGAGTCCCTCTTGGAGTGGGAACTCGATAAAGAGCTGAGAGCCTAAGCGGCCCTCGCCTACAGTCGTGCCATGCACCGTACGGGAGCGTCCTTGGGGAGGGACGTCCGTTGGCGGTGGTGGCAGCTCGAGTGCTGCTCTTGAGGATTCTACGCCCTTCTTAGCTTTCGGAGGCATGGCTTCTGAGAGGTTGAGGTTAAGAAGGTTGGGAAGGTTTTGAGAGGTTGGGATATTACTTTCCCACAGACGGCGCCAATTGTAGGTGCAGAAAATATTGACCCACAATAAGAGGGTGCCTTACAGGACTTATCCGAGAAGATGGTGATGACTAGGAATGACTAGATGCCGTCCGGAAGCCTGAAAGGGAATAGCAAACGGTCAGAGGACCCTGGCCTGGGCGGCGCAAGGCTCTCCGATGCCAAAGTCAGTGTGGGAACTGGAACAATGGAAGGAGAGGGAGAAGAGAGACAGAGTAAGGGCTCTGTGAATGAGATTGTGTGTACCTTGCATGGTGCATGGAGTTCTATTTGTAGAGGTTTGGATCGTATCTTTCAGAGGATATCTTGGTGTGGGTCCCATGATTCGACTGGGAAGTCATGATCAGCCCACAAAGTAATAAATGCAGTCTAATCCGGCCCACTCTGCATTTAATGCTAGTCGGGTCAGCCCACATTGCATTAAATGCGTGTCTTGTTGGGCCAGATTGTGTTGGGCGCCTTTGGCGGTTGGGGTACCATCGGATCTGCCCTCGGGCCTTGCCCTGATGTGGCCTCAGCCGCTGGATGCCGCCATGTCAGCGATCTGGTGAAGATAGTGGACGGTTGGATGTCGCATCTGTCTTATTGGCTCGCGCCCCTATTCCCCCACGTGTCTGACATCGTGGGGAATGAGGGGTGCGAGTGGAGGTTCTTTCTTGCCTCGGCTTTCTTCTAGACTCCTTCAGCCGAGGTGGTGCTCTCTGCCGAGGTGGGCACATGAAACAGCCGAGCTCGGCTATAGCGGTTCGGACATGCATGACTTCGGCCGAAGATCCTGCTCTGATAGCCGAGGTGAAACTGATGCCACGTGGGTGGCACGCGGAGGGCACGTGAGGGCGCTTAATCTCATCTAAAGGCGGTTAATTAGCGTAATCTTGGAATTCTAAATCTCCCCACACAATACTCATATGAATTTTGTTTGTTAGAATTTGGATAACTCGGAAGTCCTCCTAATAGTAGATTTTTTTTTTTAAAATGATTTCGATTATTTTCACAACCGGAGGCCAACACAAACACCTCTTGTCAAGTAGGGTGGTTGGATGGAATGGGATGGGTAACTGAAAGGGTCCATGTGGAGAGGAGGATGATCAATGTTTCACACCATCCAATCTATTGGTCCCCAGCCCTATAGCGCACCACCACACCACCTTGCCTGGTAGCTGCTCAATTGGACTGAAACTTCGTATAATTGTGGGGGAGGAAACTACCCATCTAGTGAACAGACCAGATCGCCAAAAAAATTAGACCCATTGTGTATAGAAAATAAACTTATTAATATTTTTATTGTAAAGAATAAATCACGTTTTTTTCAATTGAACGGTTTATATCTCTTCGTTTGGAAAAAGAGATCAAACCTACTACAAGTAAGTAAAGTGGGGCTACAACCATAGGAGTCAATTCTATTTCGTTTTAACCGGAATGGCAGGAATTTTTCATTTCAGTCCTTCGGCCAAAATAAAATGGGGGTAAAAAAATTTCGGTTTGAATTCCGTTCCATTTCGGTTTGTAGCATAATTTTTACTAATTTCTTTTTTTTTCTGAAAATATCCACATCAAGAAAAATGCATAATTTATATTTTCTCTTTTTTTTTCTATTTTTACATGGGAGATATTCAAGTCAGGGATTCCCTCACCATAATGGTGAGGGACACTTCCATTTTTTGGAGTGTCAAGTACAAAAGTGACTTTTCAAGTAAGTATCCCTCACCATTTTGGTGAGGGAATCCCTCACTTGAATATCCCCCTTTTTACATATATATATATATATATTATTTTTATTATTCCAAAAAGTTATGCTGAAATTCCGAAATATCAAAATATTCTATCTTGAAGGCTAGAGAGAAACAAAATTGGCAACTATGGCCATAACTTCCAAGACCTAGGGAGCCAAAGACTCAACCAAAGTCACATTTCAGGCCTGAATAATAAAACACAAGGATCTAGGCCTTTCTTTTGTGGGTGAATACACAGGCCTATAATTAGCCTTTCCCATTGAATCCCTGGGCAATCCACTCATGGGCATACTCAGGGTCAGACCCAGGCACAACCACTAGGTTGCGATCGCACCCGTTAAACCACAATATGATTAAAAAATCCAGTAAAAATTATGGGTCTATCGTCAAAATCCACATAAAAATCATCGATTTGCCCCCAAAACCAAACTATCTATTAAGATTTGCACCCCTCAAACAAGCAGTCTGCATACGAAGGGAATACAAGAACAGACTCTCATTTATATTCTATACGAAAGCCAAATATTGGCTAGGATATTCCAAAAGACAGAAGATGCCATTCCAAAAGCAAAGGCTAAAGAAACGACAGTATAATGAAAATAACTAAGATGACAGACAAGCATGAGACACAGAGTTTCAGAATTCAAGAGCATCTCTTTGTATCAGTGAAGTTCTAAAATGAGGAAATCCTTCATTCTGTCAGCTAGCATGGTGGCCAACTAGAAAAGAGGGCAGGGGGGAAAACACCTGGAACTACCTATCGATTTAGATGGAACATGAGACCGGCCTCTCTTTGGGCTCAATTTGTGGGCCTCTATGTACCAATGGGTTAGAATGAGCCTATTTTCTAGTCTGTTAGCTGAATGGGATGGGCCTAGGGCCCTAGACAATATCTGGCTGAAGGCCAGTTTAGATGATCTTCCCTAACAAAATATGTGTTGGGCCTTATCTTCTATTACTAAAGTACTGGGAAGATTCTGACTCTCATGATCATGGGCTGCATCATTCTGGAAATATTAGGACCAGTAATTAAATAGAGTTTTGGTGCACTAGGGGTGCTCATGGGCCGGGCCATCCCGAGCCCAATCCAGGCCTAGCCCTTTTTGGGCCGGCTCGGATGTGTAATTAGGGCCCGATTAATAATTGGGGCCGGGCTTGGATTAAGTGATGGGAAGCCCATAGCCCAGCCTGGCCCGGCTTGTGTAAGAAATGCATGTAATTTAATTTAATTAGCTAACGATCCAATGCCCACAAAAGTGATGAAAAGCCGGTTCAGTCCAGCCCGATTGATTAAATGGCAGCCTCGGGCCTAGCTTTTATGGCCCGTGTCGGGCCTGGGCCAGTGTTTCTAAAGCCGGGCCGGCCTGGCCTTGACATGCCTTCGCCAGGCCCATGAACACCCCTAGATGATGTGTCTGCTATAGAATTTGTATGGGTAGATCCTGACCCGGGCCATTTGCAGCCTTACTTTAATATATGATAAGCTGCATTGAATCAGACCCCAGACGAAAAGGGAATTTTGCCTATAACTGATCTAAGTTTTTCTTTTGAGGTTTGTACGAAATAATTAAGGTTAAACTCTTATTAAATAGTTTTGTAAACAAAACAATGAAATGACAACGGCGTTGTTCGTACATTTTTTTTTTCCTGAAAATACCCCAATTGATGATATGATTAACCAAAGATGATATCGTCATTTTTCTGCAACTTTTATTGATCTGATGGTTTTAGGTTTTGATCTTCTTGTGGCCTGCACATGCATACTCACCCAATGCATGATAAGATCGAAGATTTGCACTAGCTAGTTTTCATTCCTGCCTCTATGACAAAATTTTATCTTTTCTTCTTCTACTCTTCTAATACTCTATCTCACTCTCTCTTACCGTCTTCAAATTCCTCAAATGGAGTTTTCATGAAATCTCTCATCCAGATGTCTTTGGAAAGCATCATGAGAGAGACACCCACTTCTTCTACGGTGGTGGAAATAGAGCTAGTCGGCTTCAATGAAGGTATGAAATGTATACTGCATAAATCTGATGAAAATAACCCAAAAGAGAGCTAGAGAGCCTCATTTCTCACTATAAACAAAAATACAATATACAAATTCAGAGGAAGAACATCAAACTCAATTAAGATTCACACAAGTAAGATTCAAATCTGTTAGGGTAAAGAATGACAAATACAAAACTAATCCAAAATGAGCTTCATAACCCATCAAGAAAGCATAGAATTAATGAAAATACAACAGGCCAATTCCAATATATATATCACTCCCATCCCTCCCCTGGTGGGAGGTTGCACTCCTTCCTCCTGGCCATTGAGCCACAACAATATATATATATATATATAGTCTTGGTCCAAATCCGAGTCCACGATGGACCAACCTATATACATCCCTACCTAGTTTTTTTTTTTTTTTTTTTGGGTCATAAATATACATCCGTGGCTTTATTGCCTCAAATATAACCTGAATTCTAGAGTTGAGAATTTGTATCCTCTTAAGATAAACTTACTATGGATTTTATCAATCAGTTGAAAGCTGCTATACCAAAACTTTAAAAATATCATTTGAAAGATGCCCATTCACTATAAGTAAAAGGTGACGCACTGAGAGTTTTTAAAAGTAGAGGTGGTCAATTGAAAAAGCAAAAGCTCAAGTGAGTTTTGTGAAAGGATAAAGTGTTAACTACCACTAACTTTCCAAGTGAGAGGTTGATAATAGAACATGACCTTTAAACAATTCATTGCTAGAAAAATGATTAAGCACCATCACGAGAAGATTAAATCCAAATTCAATGAAATGATACCCCCCACGAAAGAAAATCACGTTTGCATAGTGTTCACCGGAGAGACTTTCCCATTTCCGTCAAATAGATAGCTTTTTCCCACACCTCATATAGAAACTACTCTTCGCAAAATTTGCAAAAATACCTGAACCGCTTTCTTCTTCTTCTTTTCCTCTTTTTTTTTTCTGCTTTTATCGCGGAAATACATTTGTACTATATGATGGAAAAACTCTCTATAAAAAGATATTTCACATTTTTCTTTATATTTCAATGAAAAAAAAAGGTGATTACACAAGCATGTCCAAATTATGAGGGTGGATGCCTAGGATTTTGGTACCTACAAGTCGGTCCCACTCATTAGTTCTAAACTTTTGATTGACAGTAGAACCTCAATAATTTAATACCCGATTAATTAATAACCTCGCTAAAATAATATTTTTTTTCGGTCCCGACTTGGGGACAACATGCTAAATTAATAATTCGCTAAATTTATAAGATAATAGAAATTTGAGAATTCATATAGACCCCATGCAATATATAAATTAATAATGCCTTAATACATATGTAATTGATTATACATTTAGGATGACTTCATAAATAATGAATCAATTGTGAGTTGTTGCTTCTTGAAATTTATGTCACCTTGAATCTCATCTCGGACTTTTCTTAACATGGTAAGAATTTCTAGCGTTGTCTTCTCATGGTGCAACAAAAAATTATTCAATATCTTCGCTGCTTTGAGAGCTTTTCCTTTCGTGAACGCGGCTCCATAGCATCACTTTCATCTTCAACTTCATCACTTTGCTCATCTCCCATGATGTTCTCAATCATCTCCCCATCAGTCAACATCTCTGAAGTTGTGTTATTCTCTTCAAGGTAGTTCATAAGGTATTCGGCATCCATTCCATTACGATAATTCAACCTTTGAAAAATGTACAACAATAAATATTTTGTTGGATTTTTTAAGAAAATAAATAATAGTTTGATAAATTAATAAGTTATTAATTAATGAATAAATTAATAAATTATTAATTAATAAATTATTTAATATCTCACTAAATTAATAAATTTTGCCAATAGTCTCGAGACTATTAATTTAGAGAGGTTTAACTGTAGTAGGATTGAAGTAACAAACCAATTCCGAGGTTTTATTTTATGCAAGACCCACAAAACAATCAGCCGTCCGCCTCACACGTGTCAAGTTCCTATTGACTGCCCTCCGATGATTTCTCTCACACTCTGAAAGCGACTCCCCCTCCCACAACATCGCCGAAAAAAAAAATAATAACATGATGACGTGGATGACATCGATCCGTCCATTTTTTATTGTAGACACAATAATGGCTTTCGAAATCGCACAAAATCACTCACTTTTAATAATCTCACCACCTCCGCAAATTGAAATTTTTTAATGCGTCTTCACTTCACCTCTCGATCAAACAAGAAGTAGAATACTAGTAAAGTAAAAGTAGTTTCAGATCAACAGCTACTACTGAGAGAAGGAAGAGAGAGCAGAAGAGAAAAAGAGAGAGACTTTGTGGTGTTTTCAGAAGAAGAAGAAGAAGAAATGGAGGTGGGATTTCTAGGGTTAGGGATAATGGGAAAGGCAATGTCTCTCAATCTCCTTCGCCATGGCTTCAAAGTCACTGTCTGGAACAGGACTCTCTCTAGGGTTAGCTCTCTTTCTTCTTTTCCTCACTTTCCTTGATTTCCATTTCCTTCTTGTTTTAAGTGGAGTAGATTCATCCAGGAATGATGTTATGGTGTTTTTTTTTTTTTGATGAATGATCTGATGACTATGGATTGTTATGGTTAAAAAGAAATGATTTTTATGTTATTTGCAGACTAAATGAATAGGATTTGATTCACAGGTGATCAATTTATCTTTAATACACACTTAGAGAGCGCTCGCGGACAATGTTATTTTGTAGGTGTTAGCAAGGATTTGTTAGTTATTCTTTGATTTTCTCTTGAGAAGAGCATGTTGAGCTGACTCAAAATTGATGGGATATGGCTAATGATGATGATGATTTATAAAGAATTATGTACCTTCTGTGGAAACCATTGGTTTTAGTACCCATCAAATTCATTTGGGTAACCTGAGTTACATGTGAGAGTTGTATCATTCTTTATTATAATCATTTACAGGTAAACAAAGTTACATGTAATTAGATTTGTGGTGAGAGTGAGTGTAGGATTTTAGACCCCCCCAAAAAAAAAAAAAAATGCAGGGCAACCATCATGCATGGGTCTAAAGTCTAGACTCCAAAAAGGATTTGTTTTTTTTTTTTTTTGGGTAAAACCAAACAGGATTATAGTGAACATACAATAGTTATTAGCTTCCAATTTCACATATTTGTAATCAGTTTGTTAAAACACACTTTAAAAAGCAATACTCAATGTTATTCGCAAGTATTAGTAAGGAGTGTTTGTTCTTTGCATCTCTTTTGTGTAGAGTATATGGGGTCCACCCTAAATTGATGGGATAAGGCCGAGATGATAATGATGATTGGGAATTTTATTTATTTATTTATTTCTTAAATTTAATTTGTTATGTCTTTATCAGGAGATTTTCTTTTATATAGTCTACTGACTAATATTTATGATTATAGGAAAAAAAAGTTATAAACCTTATGAGGGAACACAATCTTAATGCCCTGTGTTGCTCTTTGGTTTTACCTTTTGATTAGTGGTTATGCATTTGGATAACATAAGAAAACAATGAGAGAGAGGTTCCACAGTAATTAGCTTTGTGGTTAGGGGCAACCAACATGCAAGGGCCCAAACAGAATTATAGTGAACAAACAATAGTTACTGAGGAGAGGCAAGAATTGACTATATTGCCATGTGGCCCATGTCTATCCTTTTTGACAAGAAATGGGAAAGAAGCAGCCTGTATTGACAGGAGAAAACTTTTAGGATAAGAATCATACCATGCAAAGTTTAATGCATACATATTACATAGACTAGAAGCACTATGAAATAATACTAAACTATCTTTGAAGATCAAACTTCTATTTTTCTTGAGACATCATCTTATGTATTATTATTATTATTTTTTTTTTTTATGATTCATCTAATTTGTTAGTATATAATGTAATCCTCTTTTTCTTTTTCTTTTTCCTTTTTTATTGGCATAGAGTAATCCTCTTTTAACAGTTCTCTTTCAGCAGTAAATAGCTGGTATTAGAGATTGTCTGTTTTTTACTTACCCATAATATGCACTTGTTTTGCAGTGTGATGAGCTTGTGGAGCATGGTGCCTCTGTTGGAGAAACCCCTGCAGCAGTTATCAAGAAGTGCAAGTACACTATAGCAATGTTGTCTGATCC
Organism: Litsea cubeba; assembly: GCA_012931725.1. Lineage (NCBI taxonomy): Eukaryota > Viridiplantae > Streptophyta > Magnoliopsida > Laurales > Lauraceae > Litsea > Litsea cubeba. The sequence goes on from CM022952.1 coordinate 14,205,551, forward strand.
TTCTGCTGCTCTCTCGGTCAGAATATTAGTAAATGATCTTTTCTTACATTTTACATTTCAGGATTCCCTTCAAACAAGTTTTTCCTTAATTGTTCAGGTAGTTTTTGACAAAGATGGTGTGCTTGAAGAAATATGCAGTGGAAAAGGTTATATTGACATGTCAACAGTTGATTCTGATACTTCATCAAAGATCAGTGAGGTCTGATTTCTTACTGATGTAAATGAAGTTTCTGTTGCACCTTTTTTTCGGTTTAACTAGCTATGTTATTCTTCCATTGATGGGGTAATGTATCAATTTCCAAAACTGAGTCAGTTTATTTTTCCCTTAAAATCTCTTTTGATGTGCGTACGATTGATTTCTGGAGAAAAAGTCTAATTAGAGAATTTAGATGATCAAAGAGTTCCTTTTCTACTTCTGTGTGTGACTGTTGTGGTATTTAACATTCTGTGCTTACCAAGAAAGAAATAAACATGATATTTGGAATGTTTTATCTGGAAGTGTGAGCTATTTCTCTTAAGTCTGCAACAAACAGAGAGAGGAAACTGGAAATATTGGTCCTTGATATGCAAATCAAACATGTATCCAGGACAGGTGGATCCTATATGTGGAAATGGTCGGCCACCCCTCAACAAGAATTTCCTTCCACCATGCACCAATAAGAAGCCTTGTAAGATCTTTAGATTCACAAATCACATCACGCATTTTCAAATGAAGGGGCTCCTTGTGCTAGCTGCCTCATCCAACCAGAATTGACTATAATCATGTAAAACTATCGGTAAAATTGTGATGAAGACTGGCGGGAAACAGGTGAATCATGAATATGATAATATGTGCCTATCCAGTTATGCATAAACGATGACTGTTCCTTGTTGGACCACATAAATTTGCTTTTATGAGGTAGTGGATCAATCAAATTCACATCAGTGATCTTGAGAAATTTTGCATACTCGTAGTGATCTTACTCTGGTCTTTTCATTTGAGAAGCGTCACCAACCCAACCCCCCCCCCCCCAACCCCCCCCCCCCCCCCCCCCCCCCCCCCCCGCATGCATGACTGTCCATTTTGGAGAGCTGTAAAATTTTCTGCAGAGCATCTATGTAATCTGTAAGGCCATGTGTCATAGCTGAACACGATTTGCATCTTTTTTTCGAAATCTTCAGGCAAACATAATACTGATTTTCTTTTCCAATCCAAATTTCAACTAGATTCCCTTCAGCGGAATTCCCTAGGGTTACAATTTCCCCAACTTCTCCCATTGATGAAAATGCCAATCCCTTCTACCCTTACATATATATTACTGATGAGTTCTATGAGAGTTGACATTTGTTGCTCTTATAAATTTAGAATAATGTAGTTTAGGCAAGAGTTTCAGATTTATTTGATATGTTGATTCTGAAGATAAAAATTATTAAATATTAAACAAAAGTTAGTTGTTCACTCTTCTGTTATGTGTTCTTTTGATGGTGTAATTGCCATTGCAAATTACCTTTACGAGTGCAATGTTGCAATACCATTTGAGTGTACATTAGGGACGTATTAATATACGATTACCAGTTTATATAACTTCCTCTAATTCTCTTTGTTTACATGTTAAATTGAAGAGTTTTGGCAAGTAAAAGAAGTTTTTGCATACCTTCATATCAGATGCTCATACTTACGATCCCTAGTTTCTGTAGGCAATTACAGGAAAAGGTGGATATTTCCTTGAAGCTCCAGTATCTGGTAGCAAAAAGCCTGCTGAGGATGGGCAGCTGGTCATTCTTGCTGCAGGGGAAAAGGTAAGAGAATATGCACCTCTAAAGGGCCTGTAAGGCAGTAAGTAAACATGTGTACCTTACAGTTGGGAAAGCTTTTGCATGTATTTGGATCTATTTCTGTAGATACTAAGTTTAAAAGGAGAATTTACATAAAACACTTTGTTTTTGCACAATTACAAATTACACTATATTTTGACTATTTACAAAAACACTTCTCACATTTTCTAATAGACCCCATGACTGGTGGTCAAAGTTGTTCCAATGAGTTTTTCTCCTTTCCGGTCGTTTCCCCCTTTTTTCCCTAGAAAATGACAATTTACTTTGTTACTTATGACCATGTTTGAACGATAAATCTAATGTTGATTTTAACATATATGTGAGAACTTGGTCTGGGTAGCACCCTTAATCATGGGCAATAGCCGCATAGCGCGTCAACCACGGGCTTCCAACGGTAAGTCTCCGCTAGCCCGCATCGGAAATATCCAAGTCCTGATCCTGGGCTTATAAGTCGAACCCTGATTTAACTCAACATGACACGTTTAAAGCCGTGCGGCCCCGGATCCCATAAGAACTCTGGAGTTAAGCGTGCTCGCGCGGGCGCAGTACCGGGATTGAACCATTCAACAAAAAAAAAAGAAAAAGAGCAGTACTAGGATGAGTGATGGCCTGGGAAGTCCTCGCGCGCGTGCGTGAGCCAAAGCGGACAATATCATGCTAAGTTGGGCGGGGTTTTGACAATTAGTACCAGAGCCAAGAAAGGGTCTATTTCCGGTGGGGAGAGTGTGGGAACTTGGTCCGGGCGGCACCCTTAACCATGGGGCGTAGCGTGTCAACCACGGGCTTCCAACAGTGAGTTTCCGCTAGCCCAGATTGGAAATATCCAAGTCTTGACCTTGGGCTTATAAGTCAAAACCCATGTTAAGTCAACATGACGCGTTTAAAAGCCGTGCAATCCCGAATCCCATAAGAACTCCGGAGTTAAGCGCACTCGTGCGGGAGCAGTACCAGGATGGGTGACCTCCTGGGAAGTACTCGTGCGCGCGCATGGGCCAAAGCGATCAATAACATCTTGAGTTGGGCGGGGCTGTGACAGTATATACATTTAAGCACTTATGCATGATAGCATTCCCATAGGGGCAGATGATGCTGGACTTTTCTTTTATTGGGATGTAGATTAATTTGTTTCAATCAGGCAACAATAGAAAAGAAAGAGCCACTAAATAAGCACACTGAAAAAGCTACATTGATAGGGTAAACTTGTTTCCAAAATGCAGAATCCTGTTTCATATGAACATCAGCATCTTCATAGTCTCCCTGAAGGGTATTGTTAAGTAGTTAGTTTGCCGCAGCTTTAACGCCTACGCATTTTGGGTATATTGGTTAGCAACTTGAGATGGTATTAGAGCCAACACCTCCCAGGTTCGAATCCACGCAGGGCAAAAAAGGCTCCATGCCGCGATTTGTGTGCAGGCGCATGTGCGCAGGGCAAAAATGCCCCTTGCCACGTCTTATGCAAGCATGTGCTTCGAGTCCAAGTGGTGTCCCATCTAAGCGGGGGTGTTACGTAGTTAGTTTGCCGCACCTTTTAACGCCTATGTATTTTGGGTGTATTAGTTAGCAACTTGAGAGATATAAGCAAAAGAAACCATGATCCCCTAAGCAATGTCCTTAAGTTTGTTCAGCAGATTGGCACTCCAAGGGGCTGTGCTCTTAAATAAGTCCCGCTGATCACACTCAACAATGAGCTGGCTAAGAATTTACTCTGCAGTTTTGCAGACTACAATCAACAGCGCCAATTGTTCTTATTCTTCCTTGCTAATCACTCTTAACATCTGAAAAGCCTGAGAAAGCTTTGTACACAGCGTCATGGATGAAAAAAGCGGCCGCCACGTGATATATCGGCCGTCGCATCCGTGGCGGCCCGTAGCGGCCGCTACAGGCCGCCACGTACTACCTTGGCAGGTGGGGCGGGGGTATAAAAACCCCTTTTTGACAGGAATGAGTTTAGAAAACCCTCTTCTTCCTCTCTTGCTGCTGGTTTTCCTCATTTCTTCCTCCTAAGTGATCCTAAGTGTCTCCTGGGCCCCCGCGAGCTGACCGGTCAGCTCGACCCCCGCCGGGGGATACCCCCAGACCCCTCTGCGAAGCGCATGTTTTAGAGAAGTGGCAATCAAGAAGACAAAAGGATCATACTTGACCATAATAGCTAAGACTATTTTGCTGGTTGTCTTTCCATTTTGTGCTTGGATAGTCTATTATTATCATAACTTGCTATATAAGATATTAAACCTGTTTAATTATGTTTGAAATTGTATAGTAGTAAAGATATAGTTACCCATTACTACTAGATTTCAAATTGGTCTTAATTAAATTATTTTATAAAGAACCCTCATTGTGCTAGTGACTAAGGTATTCCTATTTCCTTCACTAACTCTCTACTCTGTCATTTTTAAATTGGTGTTGAATGTTGATTGTTGATCACTTCATAACTTCATAGTTCATTCACTTGATTGAATTTGAACCTTGAATGTTGAAGTATTGATATTTAATTGTTCAATGTTCATTAATGAGTAATGACCTAACTCTTAAGTCTTATGCCTTTATTTTATGTTCTAGTTTTTTTTTTTTTTTTTTTTTATGAGCTTTCCATTACTTTCTAAGTTAGTATGACTAAGAAATATGAATACATGTGAAAAAACTAATCATTACTATTATTTTCTATTTATACAGCGATACAGGACTTCATATATTGAGGGCACCGCTACGCCCCCTTTTCTTACTTACTTTTGCAAAAGAACCACATATTCTTTCATTTTACAATTTTCTGGATTTTCTGGAATTTTTTCAGATTTTTTCAAATCGCACCGCTACGCCGCTACGTATCGCCCGCTTCGTAGCGGTTTGGCGGCGGGCCGCTACCGCTATTTTCATCCTTGCGCAGCTTTGTAGAGTTGTCAATCTAGCCACCAAACCCAAAAAATGTTGGGTCACCAATTGTTCTATCGTTAAGTATGTAAAGGCCCACTGGTGGAGGAGATGGCCTTGAAACAATAGAGTCGGGCTTGTGAGAGTCCTGAGAATCTCCTTGCATCAATGGTCCAAAAGGGCAGCTGACACCCATCTGAATAAAGAGTAACAATCACCTATGATTTCCTAGTAATGAGATTGTCATATATTATATATAATTTAACTGCCTGATCCACAGAGCATCTCTTCTTCCACTCCTTCCATGATGATCAGACTGCCACCAAAATGGAAATCCTCCATCGCAAATGTCTTCGAGCCATGGAACTCCATTCTGCCATGCCTTAGCAGAGAACATTGTGCTGGACCTCCTTTTGGTAGCTTAATCCATAAACCTGAGTCAGTCAATTTTCTTGTAATATGTGCTGTATAGGCTTGTCCCTTAATATTTTCTTGTAATATTAACAATGGGATTCATGGGCTAAAAATATCCTGTTATTACTATTTAACTCATCTTCCATCCTGTTTGCAAAACTGCAGGCATTATATGATGAAGTAATTCCTGCTTTCGATGTCCTTGGAAAGAAGTCTTTTTTCTTGGGAAAGGTTGGAAATGGAGCAAAAATGAAACTCGTTGTCAACATGATAATGGGCAGGTAATTTGTTTTCCTACACTTGAGTGTTGTATGCCAGACTAAAGGCTGTATTATTAGTAGGGTTTGAGGTCTCCGCTAAGTAGATTGTGAAATGTAACATTTTATAGAGGCCTACTGAATGGATTAGTGTGTACAATGTTATGGGTTTCTTGTAACTCTAGGAGAAGAACAAAATATGGATTGAAAACAAACATCATGTACAGAATTAAGTCCATGTTTTCTAATATTGTTATAGAATAAAAATTTATTAGACATAGTTGGGACAAGGCTTTGATGATAATGATGATGATGATAAGAGACTGAAGGTTCGTAGACATGATACAGATAGATAAAAGTGAGTCTATGTCAAGGATGAAAATAGCGGTAGCCTACCGCCAAAACGCTATGTACCGGCGTAGAAGTGCAATTTGAAAAAAACGTCAAAAAAATTTGAGAAATTTGTAGAAAATCTAGAATATTGAAAAATGATAGAAAATGTATATATATATATATATTTGCAAAAGTAATTAAGATAAGAGAGCGTAGCGGTCCCCTCATTGTATGAGTTCTTATATAGCTGTATAAATAGAAAATAATAGTAATGATAATTTTTTCACATGTATTCATGTTGCTTAGTTATGCTAACTTAGAAACTAATGAAAGGCTCATAAAAAAATATGTCATGGAGTCATCACTTACGACTTAAGAGTACCTAGAGAAAATAATACATCTACCAAATGAGGTGTCTAATAGGATGTACCTAGAGAAGAACTCTTTGTATCGACTGTGATTCGGTGAGATTTTGTGTTTTTTGGTGTTCTTTTAAACATAAAAGGGTAGAAGAGTTGCGTAGAAATGTTATTTGGAGAGAAGAAAAAAAATAAGTTTTATTATGCATTTAAAAAAAATTAAAAGTAGGAATCTGTCTCACTCCGTAACGGACCGTAGCGGCCGCTAAGGTTGTGAGCGGCGCTAAACTCTATTTAGTGTAGCGGTCTTCACCGCTACGCCCACTACGTAGCAGCCGCTATTTTGATCCATGGTCTATGTATTAAGTGGCATTTTAAATGCTTTATTGAGGCTTGCCCTGAGGTGAAATGCAAAGTACTTCAGGTGTCAATGTAATTGCCTTTGAATTGAACCATGCAACTGCAACTTTTTGGCTTACTCTTGATGTACCTTATGCTTAGGGTTTAGAGTTTCTCTCTCCATCTCTTTCTCATTGATCTCATATTCACTTATTTCCATCTTGTTATATTGTATTCTAAAGGAAGAAGAAATATACCAAAATAGTAAAGTTGTTGTTTTTGTAAAACTTAAACCTCTGACATAAAATACCATATGTAAGCTTCTCCCCGACATCTTGTGGTATCCATTTTGTCTAAACATGTGAAACACAGAGCAGTAAAGGGTATCTGCCTTTTCCAATATCACCACATACTCCAATTATAAGGAACCAGCCTTTTTGGTGACGGTAAACACTCAGTAACAACTCACAAGACCGATTCGCATTGTTATCAACATGATAGATAGGGGACTAGCTGCTGATGACTGACAAGCAGTGGTCTGGGTGCTATTTGTCTGTCTTTGGAGGTTACGCCGTCCATATCTTACTGTATTCTGTTTATTGCACATTCGACTTTGCATTACATCTATATTCTTCTATGAGGATCAACAGCCAATTAAAACCCTATTGCTACATGAGTATTGGTGTCTTCATACTTGAGAAATATTTAGTCAAATGCCATCTGTGAAACTACTAATTGTTGATCCTTTGCAGTATGATGAATGCATTCTCTGAGGGACTTGTTTTGGCTGAGAGAAGTGGACTGAGCCAGCAGACACTTCTTGATATAGTGGTAGGAGAATGGGAAATTCAAAACATGTGCCTACATTGTTTTTCAGCATGTGATGGGAGTGACTATCTACATGGTTTTCTGTGGCAGGATCTGGGTGGCATTGCGAATCCTATGTTCAAGCAGAAGGGACCTGCAATGATCCAAAGTAAGTTCCCCCCTGCATTTCCTCTCAAGCACCAGCAGAAGGATATGCGGTTGGCTCTTGCTCTTGGAGATGAAAATGCAGTATCAATGCCAGTCGCAGCAGCAGCCAATGAGGTGACTCTCTCTCTCTCTCTCTCTCTCTCTCTCTCTCTCTCTCTCTCTCTCTCTCTCTCTCTCTCTCTCTCTCTCTCTCTCTCTCTCTCACACACACACACACACATTTTTTATGTACTTGATCTGTATAATTAATCTGGTGGAAACTACTGTGAATGAGGAATGAGGATACACTGAAATGTTTATGGATTACTTTCTTTTGGGACTATAGCTGTATTCTCCTATTAATCAACCATTTTTAGGTTAAGATCACAAAGTTAGGAGATTCAAATCAGGGAGATTTTCGTGTCATCTATCATCCACATGGGGCCCCATCCAATCAAGCTGTTGCTTGTCAGAATCACTGAAACAAGGGCCTTGCGTTAACTGGATTGGGCATCCTTGCCTCAGCAAACTGCTAAGAGGATATTCCCCCTCTTTGGACTCACCCTCTCTGGTTTTATAGCCTTAGGTCACTGAAAACAATTGTTTCCATTGCAGGCATTTAAGAAAGCAAGAAGCTTGGGGCTGGGTGACAATGATTTTTCAGCTGTATATGAAGCAGTGAAGATTCCTGATTGTTCAGCTGATGCATGAGACATTCATCCATGGAGGCAACAAATATAGCAGCTGACAGGACAGCAATTGTGATGCCTCACTAAGCTTGAGTAGAACTATGCAAGGTGGTGTGTACTGTTGAATGTGAGTACTATTAGAACTACTAAGTTCAAGACTGTACAATGAGAATCTGAGAAGAAAAAAACTCATGGCTTTGTTTAGCAGATTCCATTGAAGCAATGTTGCCAGTATCATTATTAGGATTATATCTACAGGAGATAGTTTTTTGAATGGATCTACAGTTTTTTGAATGGATCTACAGGAGATAGTATCAGGATAATTTCAATATTTTTATCTGGATATTATCAGGAAAGCAATGCTGAGATAATAACAATGCTTAAATTGAAAAAATAAAAATATCGTAAAAATTGTATGATGATTAAAAAAAACCGAAGAATAAAAATGATAAAATGAGGACCATGGGAAGGAATCACATGAAAAAAAAAAAAAAAGAGCAGAAAAAAGTAACGAGTAGATTATTCTAGATATTATTGTAGCAGTAAGGGTATGTTGGCTTACATGTAAAGGTTCGGGTTTGAAAGCCCTCTCTCTGAACTAGCTTCTTTTGTTAATCTTGTGCTATTATTACCATGAAAACAATACTGATTTGCATTGAATTTATGGTGATAATATTTTGATTAAGACATTTCTAAGAAAATATCATGATAAAGTCAAAATGTCAGTGATATTTGCAAGAATGCTTAAAGTAACAACAAAACTGGGAGTAATTGATAACAGCATTTTAGAAGTTGAAAGTTTAACATATCACACATATTCTGCCATACTGTAGACATGCCGAGGGGGCTAGAATTGTGTAGTTGGTACAATGGAGATTATTCCTGGCATGCACACTTATCTTATATTTCTTGGACTTGCATAGAGATATATTATTTGAACAGTAGTCACATTTCCTTATACCTCATACACTCTGAAATCCCCTCGGAGTGCCTACTTTACTCTCAATGTTATTCTTTTATTTTCTTTCACCTCAAACACTCATACATCCTTACATGTAGGGCACGCTTTGGCGGGGAATTGTGGAAAATCAAGTTCATTTTTGCAGTTCTCCTCGTGGAAAAACAGTTGCATCAAATAATAAAAATTCTCCACTGCTGCAAAACATCCTTTTTTGGCTCAACTTTTCACTAGAAACATGGCTGCACAAACATGCCCCTATACATGAAGATTAGGTACTGCAATAATGAAGTAGATAAACTAGTGCAACTTCGAATCACCGTGGACAGAAGTAGAACATCATATGTTACTAAAATCTCAATTTTGGCTTGACCCGAGGGGAGTATAGAAATTTATTTATGTTGCGCCTTAAGGTCTTGATAGGAATGGTTAGCTAAATAAACTTAATTTGGAATCAGAGTCAGAGCCAATTGGTTGTGAGTTTGAATCCTATGAGGAACGACTCAGCGTTTCAAAAAACTACGTGTCGCCAAAAAGTGCACCGGCTATGTTCCACCTGACGGTAGGCCTGTCAATTGAGCCCGTTAAAATGAGTACTCGACCCGGCCTAAGCCTGAGAATATAGGGCTTTTAAAAAAACTTGAGGCCGGTGGGTTGGGCTTGGATAATGGTTTTAAAGCCCTAGCCAAAATGGGATTGGGAATGGGCAAAGGCCCGTCCAGGCCCGTCCATGACATGGATTCTCACTTTCTATATGAAACATATAAAGATGCATTTGATTGGAAAAAAGAACTCAATGAACCTCAAAACATAAACATACATGTGATTCATATAGTCTTAAGTTCTTATTTCATGAAGCGAACAACACACATTAAGGTTGGATTGTCAATTGTCATTTTGTTATATAAAACTTCTTGTAGGAACGAAAAGTCTCTATCAACCCTACTCCTAGTACTGATTACTGACATATATACACATACCATGACTTAATGATATCATAGTTTTCCCATTGTAATAATACTATTGTGCAACTCTTTGCATCAATATGAGGGGGAATGGGGAGCTAATTTATGAAAGACGATGCTCATGGAAAGGCTTGTTCTCTTTTTTTATGGTATTGAAAAGAAATTACCAATAAGGCGAATATAAAAGAAAAAATGGAATGAGATCGTTCTTTTGATGACAAGTCTGCAGAAGAAGATGACACAGTAGATATATTACAATGATGTAATATGAATTTAGCTAAGTAATCTATTTTTTCTTATATGACTCGCGATATTTTAGTTACTCCTATGTCCACAGTTGCTTTAAAGTTAGCATTTAGCACTCGAGGGAAGGTACTTAACCCACATAAGACTTTTTTGAGATCGAGTATGATCGAAGTATTAGTTTGTGCCCAAGATTCGCTCCGGTGGCAGTATAAGAATAATTAGAGAATGTTTAGCTTATTCTTAAGATCGTGCTAAGCCCTTTCCCGGCTCGAGCCCGCACGGGACGGGACTTGACGTAGGCCGCTCAATTTAGGGCTGGGATTAGACAACCCCCGGGCAGACACGCCCAATATTCAGGACGGAATTGGACAGCCCAAGATCAGGCCTGGCCTGACCAATTGACAGACCTACATAAGGGGTAGTATTGAGGAGTGGGCTCCACCGGATGAGGAGTATTGAAAAACGTTTATGCGCAATATGAACTATGACTAAATTCTGCATCAAAGTTAAATTAGATACGTTGGCGGCCAATTTAGAAATACCCAGAAATCCGACTGCTCGAGACTTTCCGGACCCTCAAAAACTCCACAAGCTTTTCACACTTGCATGTTTTAATGGTAGAACATTGACTTCCTTCAATCATCAATGGGAAAGTGAGTGAGAGAAGACTACAAATTAAGAGAAGGCGAAATATTCTACTTGAGAGAAGACTAAAACTCTACAAATGTCCTTTTTCCCCCAATTGTAATGCTTGTAGAGAATGCATAAATGCATTCGGACTTTACAGATCGCACCCACAACCACAAACCAGAAAAGTGGAAGATAGACAAAGCTCTAAGGTTCTATTTTATTATATTCTCGTCTGAGAGCTGAAATGCATCCAAACAATCCAGATGGCAATGCGGAAAAATGGAGTGAGTGTTGTTGCATAGATTGGAGGAGACTAATAATATATTTAGAATTTATGTATCAGTATGACAATGACATGCACTAAAGCCAGTTGGATTTGTCTCTGTCTAGCATTTTTTTGACGAAAGAAGCAAAATTAGTCTACTCTTGTTCATGGCCATAGACATCACTCAATCCAACTACATATGCACATTTGCCTATTTGATAGTGCCAATTAGGGCCTGGCCCTTGCCAGAGTAGCAAGAACCTGAATCCTCTGACACTGAATTTGAACTCTCTCAAGGGACCCAATGGCCCAGATTCCATCTCTAGTTCAAGGTCCAAAACCCTTAGCAGATTAGACCTGGATGTTAAGTTCAAACCTGTATGGAATTGGGTCCTAATGAGGCTCGAGAGTTTATCCAGTGGACTTGGTCCTCCTATAACCCTTTAAGTTTAACGGGCAAGCTTGGATCCAATCTGGTGCCTGGTCCTTTTGGGTCATGAAATTCTTATTGGGCCTGGACCCTAGCACATATCTAGGTCCAGCCCTTATCTAATCCAATGGGAGTCCTAGTGGCAATCATCATACTTTGAAATGACAGCAGGTGAATGTTAGTTTTAGATTTTATTCATAGAAATTTAAATGGTGCAGCCCATGTGGTTGCAAATTTTGACCGTTGAGTGTCAGGAGGCTATTTTCCTGGATTGGCTGGCTGAAGCTTTTGTGTGATGTGCTTTCATTCCTCTGTTTTCTTTCACTGAACTTCCTTTCATTTCTCTCTTTTCTTTTAATGAAAACTTGCTTTCTAATTGAAAAAAAAACAGAAACTGTATTGGCTGTCTCATGTCTGTAGAGGGTGAGGGTAGTTTGTAAGCATGCAAATAACTTTATAGACATTATGAGTGGGACATTATGTGGAAAAAGTGTCTGATAGATTCTACAATGAGCTGTGTGAAGACATTTAATACATTGGGATCATTATGAGGAGGAAAGAGTGGTCGACCTAGATGAGATGAACTGCATTTAGACAAGCTAAGGATGGCTTGATATGGGCTGATTTTTCATAGTAAACATGGTTAACCTTTTTCATTTTGACAAGTGCACCTGTAAGGGTGCTCATCTTGGTAGATCCCAAGCCTATCAAAAGCAAAAACTCTGGGCTGGGCTTCTTCGAAATTGGGTTAGGCTCAGATCTAGATTTTGAAATCCACATGGAATTTGGGTCGGTTTTGTCTCAAGCATCTATCTGAATTTTACTTGGGTATTCAGTTATCTATAAACAAATCTAGTAATTTTTATAGTCATAGTATATAAAATGTATGTATTCTGAATTTTATACCCTTGAAAAGTGAATTTTGGGCATCCAATCGAACTCTAGTCAACTTGGTGAGTTCACAAATTCGACTAGGTTTGCGTCGGGTATGTTTCATTTGTGTTGGGTTCAAGTTTGGATTTAATTTACCTACATACAATTGAAGAATAAATTTGTGAAAGAAGCTTTCACCCCAAAAACTAAAAAGCATAAAAACTATTAGCAACAAATAAAAAAATTAAAATCACTCTCCCTAGAAAACCAATTTCATTTCCAGAAAAAAAAAAAAAAAAGATTCTCCCATTAGGCACCGGCCCTAATAAAGCTATAACCTATATATAACTCACCTTGTCTACTTAATACTTCTAGAAGCAGTCATTTTCTAAAGGTATGACCATATATTTCATTAAACAAGAATCCCCCGGCATATATAAACATGACAGTATAAAAAAACATTATAGCATGTGAGGTCGAGATCAATAACAAGCTACAAAACAACAACATTTACACAAGGCTCCATCTTCCACAGCCTTTTATTACTATAGATCCTAATATTTTAGTTACTATTTGGATACCAATGGGGTCAGGGCATTGTACATTGTTGGGGTCATGATGCTTAAATTAATGAAAGGAAGATGTAACCATTAACAAAAAAGAAATGGGATCAGAGTGCAGACGCTTGTGTATAAATGGCTAAGAGAATGCATCCATTGGAGAAGGGTTCACGTGGCCTGGTATCCTTGAGATTTCAATGTTTAAGCAATCTTATTAAAAGGAGTTTCTGGAACTTGACTTTGTTTATTTGGGTCCAGATGGACCCAAACCACGTGGGTTTGGTCTTGTTTTATATATATATATATAAATTGTATGCATGCATTCATGCTTGATGTATGTGCATGCATGCATGTGTGTTTATGTTTTCTTAGAAGGTGCATGCATGCATCACTTATTGTTTTGTTATCAGTTCCATGGACTTAATTAGTAGGGTAGAATTTTGTATGACCAACAAAGCCATTATATATTGTTTTTTGGGCCCAGTCAATGTGGAGTCAGGAACTAATACTTAAACCTTTGGATGTAACTTGTATACCATGAAAAGTTTTTGCTGCTTTGAGTTTCACCTTATCCTTACAAATAATCGATTTTAAGTTTATGGAACTGTTTGACTTTAGCCTCAAAATAACTGATTTAATCGGTTGTCTCTAACAGGGCTCAGACATAATTAGTTGTCTCTAGTAGGCCTAATATGTTGTCTCTAACACCCTCCAGCAATCACAAGGTCCTTTCATTGAAAGATCTTGTGATTGTTAAGATGAAAAACACAAATCCTGATCTCTTTTAAAATTTGTACAATCATCACCTTTTATTGGTGATCATTGTCTATCTTGTAAAGTCCATGATTGTTCCTCAAGTGTTCATTGTGTGGCTCGATGAGGAACGAGATTGTAATGTCTAGATCAATGCTAGCTAGTTGAATAGAGGATATTTGAATTTGAGAGAGATAAAAAATTGACGGTGAGGCCATTATAAAAAGCATTAGAGACAGGACCATGAACGGCTTTATTGCAAGATCACCAACGGCCGTGGCTTTGATACATTGTGAGAATTTAAAATGCACTACACCCCCATAAAATTCACAACACCCCATAAAATTCATAACATGATTATTGAAAATTCAAACTTTCCTAAGCCCTCTGGCCACTTACCAATCTAATCCTATCACTAACAAACCCAATAGGTTGTTTCAAACAAACACCAAGGTTTCTCCCTCATACATCGTTTCTTTAAAGGAGAACTGCAGTGTTGTGTGGTTATATTTTTAGAAGAAATAAGTGGTTCGGTCAAACTCGACCTACTCCACGGAGAAGAGAGAACCATTTGGATCTTAACTTCTTGAAGGTTTCTAAATAGGATTACCTTCAAAATCTTACAATTTTTTTAGAAAATAAAAATAAAAAAGAATGAAAAACTTATATATTACAATGAAGAAAAAAGGTAAAAAATCATATTTGTAGTCCACTAATGTATTCTGCTAGATCAAAATCTTCCATTGATGATGTCAACTCTTGCTTCCTCTTATCTGCCAAATACCAGTCTCGTAGGCAAACACAACACTCCACCGTTTCTTCAGTGGGATTTGTTCTTCTGTTATCTACTACACGTTCACCTACACTAAAAGCATGTTCTGATGCTACAGAAGACATAGGAATAGTCAATAGATCACGAGCCATGGCTGCCAACACCAGATAAATGCTTTCTTGTTGCTTCCACCAGGCTAAAAGGTCAAAACTAGATGCATCATGCATCCGTATTACACCGACATCAAGATACGATAATAACTTTATCACAGTGTTACTTGAGCTTGAGCTGGATGCCATGCCCGTGGACAGGGAAGAATACCACACATCCCACTCACCAACACCTGTCTGCTGGACTTCTGAATTGTCCATACTAAGCCCAGCTGTACCCATTTGTTCACAATAAAATTGAAAAAGTGCTTGTAAATTTGCCCTTATATTTGAAAAAGCATTTAAATCTATATATTTCATATTTTTATTTATTCCATCAATAAAAAACTGTACACCACTTAATTTTAACCTAGGATCAAATACAGCAGCTAAAGAAAATGTCATTGGAGCCTCTTTCCAATATTTATTAATTTTTTCTTCCATATCTCTAATAGTGCTACCTAGTAAAAAATCATCTCTAAATCTACTAAATTGTAAAGTAATGTTAAAAAGCTTCATTAAAGCTTCATTGGATGTGGGATAATATATCACGGAAAAAAATAATGTTGAAGTATAAAAAGCTTCTAATAAATCTCTTATATGGGGACATAACTCCCAATGTTCATCACTAATCATCAAATATTGTGCATGAAAAGCACAAAATGCATTCAAAACAGTTTTCTGAGAAAGTGTTTTGTTTAACAAATCATACATAGAATTTCATCTATGATCTATCTCTTTAGGCATTTTAATAGCTGATACGCATTGCCTCGCACATATTTGGGCATACGATTGTCTTCTTTGTGCGGAGCAAAAAATAAATCTAGCAATGTCTTTAATAGCATCTGTGTAACTTATAATATACTTTGAACCAACATTTGCAATAAGATTTAAGATGTAACATACAGATCTATTTTGAAAGATAGAACTATCTATCAAAGTTGCAAGTGGCATCTGCATTCTCATTAATTTAATAGCCACTGTATTATTACTGACATTATCTAAAGTTACAGATAAAACTTTTTTCTTAATATTATATTCATCTAGTTTTTCCAAAATTAATGTACTTATTCTAGTTCCATTGTGTGGCCATTTAAGACAGCTAAAACTAAGTATACGTTTATTCATAATCCATTTTACATCTATATTATGTGCAGTAATACAAAGATAACTATCACCCCCTTTGGAAGTCCACATATCTGTGGTTATGGCTATTCTACAAGGAATTTCTGCAAAATATTTTTTTATATTTATTTTCTCTTCCTGCCAGAGTCTAATAGCATCATTTCTGGCTGTATTTCTTGAAATACTGTGAAATCGTGGTTGACAGTATTGCTGGACCCATTGTTCAAAAAACTCATTTTCAACAAAAGCAAATGGTAATTCGGATAAAATAATCATTTTAACAAGACCTTGTCTAGCACTTTGTGCATTAAAAGAAAAAAGACTCAAACTGCTACTACTACTATCACCACCAGTAGTAGAAATTTGGGTCAGTGAACCAGGCACCCTTTGCATTCTATGGCTTATGCTTTATTAAACATGTTTTCCTATGTCTTGACAAATGGCTGGTACTCCCTTTTGACTGGGCACTAGAAATCTTACCATACAATTTGTATCTTGCCTTTTCAACATTCTTTCCATTTTCAATAACATCATACCTTTTATATATATCCCAAACTGCTGAAGTTCTACTCATCTTGTTTGGTTTATGGGAACTCTGAGTTTGAGGAAAGGGGGGGTGGTAAATCACCTACTTCATCTTGTAATTCAACACCTACTTCATCTTGTAATTCAATAAAATTTTCTTCTACCTCTAAATTAATGGAAGAAGATTATGTGGGAAATCTTCTATCCATATTTCAAAAAAATAAATTTATAAATAATAACAATAATAGACTAATAGCCTTCTTTTGTGATAATTTATTATAAGAAATGGGAGAAAATGAAATTTAATATAATATAAACTTATATATATGGAATCTCAAATCTAAATAATATAAATACCTCTAAATCTTTAAAGGCCCCTTTAATCTTGTCTGTTGATGACTTGATCTTTGGCCCTCCAAAAACTTCTTAGAGAGAGTGAAAGAGTTGAATGCTTTGAGAGAGAATGAGAGAATGAGAGAGTTGTGTAAATTGATGAGAAATGAGTGTGTAAATTGGTGAGGAATGAGAATGGGAGGGTTAAGGTATTTATAGAGTTAGTATAATGGAAAATGACACAAAATACCCTTTATATGACCGTTTTATAGCTGTTGGGGGGAGGGTAAAATGGTCTTTTTTTCAAAATATAGCCTTTTTTTTTGTTGGGCGGGCCTGACGGGCTGGTGGGTCAGCGGGCCTGGCGGGCCATGCCAAACGGGCCAGCGGGCCAGCAAGGCTCAGCCCAGCACGGCCCACGTCATGGGCCGTGTCGTTGACTGGCCCATGCCACGGCCCGTTGACTGACGGGTCGGCCCGGCACGGCCCACTTGACATCTCTAACTAGAGCTACTAGTCAATTAGGGATTAGGGATAGACTAAAGAATCTCCGAATCAAATGATATCCATTGATAAGGCCCCATGTAAAAATCTTTACATAAAGTGACTTCTTCGTGTTTAAAGATTTCTTTGCTTTGTAAATCCAATAATTTATTGTGCGTTGTCGAACGATGGTTTAGAATCATAATAGCAAGGTAGGCTCTATTGGAAATTCAAATTTTCTTTAAAAAAAAAACAGGAACCGATTCTCACTTGAAAATTCTCAAAGTGGGTTTGGAATAAGAGCCTGATGTGCAGACTGTCCCATTTTATGTTGATGATGCCAAAATAGGGTTTCGGACACCATCGGTCAAGTAATAAATGCAGTAAATGAAGAGAGATGAGAGATTTATAGTGGTTCGGTCAAGATGACCTACGTCCACTTCATAAAGGCAGAGATTGCCTGTAGTGTTTTACTTCCTCAATGATTATTACAAACTAGAGGAATACAAGCGTCGAAGCGAATTGAGAGAGATCCATCATTTTTCAAGTGCTGGTGGGACTCCTTGATTTATAGTCCTCCCCTAACAGATGGGGACGACTCTTCAGCAACGTTCGTCCTTGGAACCCTCGAACTGCCATCGCGCTGGAGGAGGCAGATGAGGAACTGCCCTCGCGCTGGACGAGGCAGGTGCGATATTTCTCCGCAGGACCTGGTAGGAGCGGGATTGCTTCCGAAGCAACATGGCTGCCTGCCTTGACTTGGTCACTCCGTGGATCTGGACCTGGGCTTCCCTGGTGGATTTGGATCTGGCTCATCATATTCTAGGCCACTTGGGCCTGACTCATCATATGTGATCTAGACAAATGGCCCTCTCAAATAGTTACAAAATTCTTTTTTGGGGGCTTGGAGATAAGCACTGGGTTTTCCCAACATGGAAAATCCACACACTGAAGTATCATTAGAAAAGAAAAGTAAAAAATCTCTCCAGATAAAGTCAACAGCAATCTCATTTTCTTTTAAAAGCCCTTATCACAAGTAATGATGCAATAGGCCTGTGAAAGATAGTGACCCATTTTAATATATGTTTTATATATATATATATATATATATATATAAAAAATAGAGAGAAGACCTGGAAATCAAATATAAAAGACCCCTTAAGTCTTCAAACCCATGTTCTTTAATCCTATCTCAACTTCTCTATGACGTCCTTTCCACATGCATGCCACTAGTTGGTTTTGATGCATAATTTCATAGAGATGTGGTGGGCCTTCACATGTAGGAAAAGGGCACTTTTCCTTTCTTTTTTTCTCTCCCCCTTGTCGTATCAACTTAGCTTTCCCAACAGATTGTCCAATTGGAGATACTCCAATTGATGCTCACCACACTCCGTCCTTGAAAATTCATGTGAGGGAAGATCTATCAGACAGTTAACTCACTAATCTATGAAAATCTTGCTTCTTAATTAGGTTAACATTTTTAAGTAACCCTTGCTAAGAAATCTTGGCAAATGATAGGTATCTTAACAAATGTATAAAACTAGTATGTCTCAAACCCCTTTATCTTTTATATAATTTTATAATCTATATAATAAGGCAGCTTAGTTTTTAAATTCCCCATATTTTGGACCATTGGATTTAAGAGGAGAATGAAAAAATGAGCTAAAAGTTGGAGAAATTTACAAGTTTTTGCCATCCCCATCAAAAGCACGTTCACATATTGGTTTGTACGGCGCAAAAAGGGACAACAAGTTTGAGTTATTTACAGGTATTGTCATCCATTCTTCATTTAAAAGAAAAGCAAGAATGTTTACTTTCTTATTGTTCTGTCATTGATAAAAAAAAAGGTATCAAAAGCAAAAAAAAAAAAAAAAAAACTTCTTTTGTAAGGGAGCTCAGTTTTTGAATTTCCCATATTTTGGACCCTTGGATTTATGTATATAAATCCTAGGGCTGAGATTAAGAGGAAATGGGTTGAGGGGTTTAATGGAGTTTGAGAGTCCAGAGATCTAGGACACTATCCCCAAATCCCTAGACTCTTTCTCCCTTATCCGGGCGACTGGTCAAGAAGTCTGGGCCAGGTTTGGGGTTAGGTTCAGGTTAGATGAGTTTGGGTTGGATTTGGGTTCGGATCGATTTGGGCTAGAGTTTGATGGGTTGGATTGGGTCAGGTTCAAGTCAGGTCTGACGGGTTTAGTTAAGGGCCCAATCAGGGTCTGGATCAAAGGTTTGGGGCCCAAAATATGGGCTGCAATTGGGTCCGGTCTGGGCAATAAAACTGGGACCCAGGATTCGCAGATTTTGATCCGCCCGTCGGATTTCAAAGTTCTATATATGGATGGAAAGCCCTCGATGAGTAAATTGCAATGAGCCAACTTTCGGGGCGATCAAGGGTCTAGAAGTGATAGGTGATTTTTCAGGTGGGCATCCCGGGGGTGCGGGACATGCTATTATGATTTTTGATCCGCCCATCGGATCTCGAAGTCTTATATATGGACGGAAAGCCCTCGACGAATATATTGCAATGAACCAATTCTGAGGCAATCAGAGGTCTAGGAATAATAGGTGATCTTTGACTCGGGACCTAATCAGGACATCATTAAATACGGTGGACCGAATTACCCCGCATAGGGTGTCAAAATTCAGGTTGGTTGTTAGGTGGTCAAAAGAAGAGTAATTAGATTTAGTTGTACTCAGAACATGGTGCGTCGTGCCTTCAGGTACGGGCAATCACTAGTTATTTACATATGCACCTCCAAGATTTTCAGGTTGGTTGTTAGGTGGTCAAAAGAAGAGTAATTAGATTTAGTTGTGCTCAGAACATGGTGCGTCGTGCCTTTAGGTACGAGCAATCACTAGTTATTTACATATGGCACCTCCAAGATTTTCAAAAAAGCCTCTATATATTTAAAAAAGGATTTTACCAAAAAAAAAAAAGATTAGTTGACTAATGGGCTCAAAAGGTAATTTTAACCTCCATTGCAAGAGATTAGTCATTTTACACGAAATTATATTTTTTTAGCACTTTCAACAAGCGTCCCTAGCGACCTTAGTTTTATAATGTTAAGGGTCGCTAGGGACCCTGCAGTGTATACAAAAAGGAGAAATCGATCTCTTCCCCATTTCTCAACAGCATCGAGAACTCATGGTTGCCGAAACCCTAGAATCCGATTTCGATCTCGCCTTCCAATTCCAGTTGCAGGAAGCCATAGCCGCCTCTCTCCTCCACCAATAACCACCATCCTCCTCCTCTCTTCTCCTCCACTCATGGTTGCCGAAACCCTAGAATCCAATCTTGATCTCGCCTTCCAATCTCATTTGTAATTTTCAAGAAAGAAACAGGTTTGGTGGAAGGACATCTGTCCAGGGTTGACAATCTTGTGGTGGGCAGAAGTAGAAATAGGAGTTATTAGCACTTAGCATGCCTTTGTTTGGAGAATCTGGACAATAAAAAATATTTGGAAGACTAACCCACTCTTGCTCATTTCCTTTCATCTCTTGTCAATGAGTGAAAATGGAGAGTTTGAAATGTAGTTTTTTCCTGACTTCTGTATCAAATATGAGCAAAGACCCCATCCTAAGAAACTATTTTCTAATGAAACTGGAAAAAAATTAGATTGGGTCCAGTCATGCGATATTTCCCTTAACTGTGAGCATAACTTGAAATGTGGAGATCTTTCTATATCTCCCCAATTGCAAAGATTCTTAATTATGGGCAAGGCTTATTTCAAATGCATGGAGTGTCTGATACATCCTATACCTGAAACTGCCAAGAATGAGTGCTTCACCAGCGCACCCTAAGTTACATATTCTTTCCTGCACTTTACTACTTTTTCGGAGCACGTTATCAGTAGCAAGGAATAAAACTTTAAATTATGGTTTAGATTTACGCTTGCAGTGCAAAGTAGGTGGTGCTTTGCAGTAAAGAATTTTGACATGCTTAAAACCGACAAGTTGTTTGAATAATTTGGCACAATAGAACTGTATTTTTTTTCCTAGTGGAGGAGGATGGTGGTTATAGGTGGAGAAGAGAGGAGGAGGAGGAGGAGGGTGGTTGTTGGTGGAGGAGAGAGGCGGCTATGGCTTCCTGCAACTGAAATTGGAAGGCCTTGGCTGCTGAGAAATGGGGAAGAGATCGATTATTCTAATTTGTGTACACCCCAGGGTCCCTAGGGACCCTTAACGTCATAAAATCAAGGTCGCTAGGGACGCTAGTTGAAAGTGTTAAACGAAATATGAGAAAACACACCTATTTTGTTCTACTCTGTGTACACCGCATGGTTCCTAGCGACCCTTAACATTATAAAACTAAGGTCGCTAGGGACGCTAATTGAAAGTGCTAAAAAAAAAATCATTTCTTGTAAAATGACCGATCTCGTGCAATGGGGGTTAAAATTACCTTTCGGGCCCACTGGTCATCTAATATGTTTTTTTTTAGTAAAATCCTCTATTTAAAAACTACATGCATTTTTTTAATATAGCCCTCCCAATAAATTTGTTTCTACATAGTACCCCTGTGGGGTTGCCAAGATTTCAGAAAACCCATTTTTCTTTTATAAAACGTTATAATGTTTTACATATGGCCCCTCCAATTTTTTTTAAAACCCTATATATTTGAAACGTACATGCATTTTTTTTTATATGTAGCCCTCCCAAGAATTTTTTTTTTTTTTACATAGACTCTAAAACCATTAGTGTTTGGGGAGCACTGCAATTTCTCATTCCATGGATCTCTGGTTTTTTGTTCCTCAAAGAGTAGGAATTTCAATGGGTATCCATTTTCTATGTGACCCGACGGATAAGATCGAGAAAAAGAAGGAAAAAAAGGGTAGGGACTTATATGGATCTAATCTGTTGAGTGAATGAATTTCAATTGGGGGCAATAGATCCAGACATTCCAACTGACACAGGCAGGTACAGACCATTAGCATATTATTGGATCCATTTGGATTTAGTTTCTAGATACACAACAATTGAACGGGTACTAAACAGTTATAGATAATGGTCCCACTTGTATAAGATGAGCCCATCAACTGGACACTGGCATTCATGCTGATGGCACTACACCTAAAGATGGCAATTCCAGGACTGAAAGCTTCGAACCCAACCCAAACCCAAAACCCAAACTTGTAATTCAGGGTTTGGGTTGACTCTTTTTTGAATTTTTGGTCTTGGTCTTGGTTCTGGCCGGCTAGCAAATTGATTGAATTTGATTTGAGTCCATTCTTGTTATTGAATGTGACAACCCAACCCAAATAGGCTAAATTGCTTTATGACAGACCAACCCTTTCAATTCTGGTTGGATCAGAGTTGACATTTTCAACCCGATTAATCATGAGTTGGGTTTGGGCTGAGTCATTCTTGTTGCCCACATTGCCCAACCGGACCCTGTGACTAAAGTTCCTTCTTAGCCCTTACTCTAAATATCTTCCTGAACCGTACGTGTGGGGTATATTGATATGAAGAGGATAGAGAATTAGAAAGAAAAATCTCCTTCAAGCTAAATTAAACTCTCTTTATTTGACTAAGAGGGAGCTTCAAGTGCACTTTTTCATGGTTTTAAATTCATCACTTTTTCATGGTTTTAAAGTCAGATGACTTTAAAAACTGATGGTTTCCTTTCCTTTCCTGCTCCCTCAAGTTTGGCTTTAGTCCTTCTACTGGTGTCCCAATCAAGTTGAGTCTTCGAATATTTCTCTCATTCTAACTACAATCTTCTAACCAGGGTAACCGTTTCTCCTTTTTCAAAAATAAAATTCTTATCTTTGAATCTACCATTAACAAGATTCTAAGAAAAATTAATGGTTGGAAAACTCTCCTCTCTCAAGCAGGGCCGGCCCAAGGGGTAGGCGGGAGAGGCCGCCGCCTTGGGCCCCCAATAATTATAAAAGTTTTAGGGCCCCATATTATTTTATGTATTTGTATATATATGTGTAAATATTTAATCTAATATGTAAATTGAAAGGCCCAAATTAATAATACGTGTGTAAATATTTAGCCCAATAAATAAATTAAAAGGCCCAAATTAAAAGCCCACCTTATTTAAAATAACCATTATTTAAAAAGCCAAACTTAAGGCCCACCACCATACCACCATAAGATAAAGACTTTAAAAGTCAAACATGGGCCCACCACCAAAAGATAAGACCACCAAACTTTTCAGCTTTCCTCATTTCTCGTGAGCATCAGAAAAACTTGATTATACAATTGTTTTCAGTAATACTTTTTTATTTTTTATTTTTTGTTCTAGGTTTATTAGCCTTGTTTTTTGGAAGGAAATGTTGGTGTGTGAATTGTAGGCTTTTGGCCAGTGTGGGTAGTTTAAGAGAACTACATTGTGCTTGATCCTTGGGATTAAATATAGCTTCCCTCGGTATGTAGGCAGTCTTAAAGTTATCTGGATGTAGCACTTTTTTGTAATAAAAAAATATCAATTTTTTGTTAGAAAATTATAATGAATTAATTTTTTTTTTAAATAATTGTATAAAGGCCCCATTTTTTAGAGGTCGCCTTGGGCCCCTAAACGTCGGGGCCGGCCCTGCTCTCAAGCTGGCAGAAACACCCTTATCAAGTTTGTAGGCCGTAGCATCAATCATTTCTGTTTCTAATATGTCAACTCTCATGCTTCCTAATGAAATGGCTAATCCAGTAGACAAAATGATAAAGAAGTTTTTGGTATTAAGTTTAAGGTGCATACTATAAATGGAGTGAGAATAAACCAATTAATGCCAGAGCAATAACTTGGTACTTTTAACTAAGAAATAAAACTACATTCTTCTAACCAGCAAGCATGGTCTCTATTTATTCAGATTTTTCTATGTATCAATAATATACTCCTCTTAGATAAATATTAATACACACACACACATTCAGGACATAAAATGATATTTCTGGATTGGGTGTGTAATATTAATTATAAGAAATCTCTATTGACCTAATCTTCTTGTAGCGAGGATCCATAAATACATAAGTCTTTTCTATAAGTATAATTAATAAGTTTATAATAGAAAAAAATGATTTTTACCAAAAACATCCACAAATATCTGTATACCTCCAAAGCATTTTCAAATACATGTAATGTCCAAAAGCATCTTATATAGCAGACTTCTCGTTTTTTCTTTCTAAACCAAATTGCCAGTCACTTCATCTCTCGCGAGTTCGAGACATAACACTCGCGAGCTTGAAGACATAATACTCGAAAGCTCGAGATTTTATTTTTATATATGTGTGCAACATCATTTGTGAACTCGGGTATGAATTGAACATTAACATGATTAAGTCGCGATGTTGAGAAGAGACTAAACAATTCAATAGTTAAAGTAAACAATAATATGATACATGGATATGCATTAAGTTGACTAACAATTCTAAATATGAAGGAAAAATTTATGTATATGTATGAGTTCAGCCATTCTAGTATGAGTTTCTTCAGTAATGAATATAGTCACTGCAAGCATTCTCTTACTACAATTTATGGATATTTTGCTCAAAAAAATCTCACTTTCTCATTTTTACAAATGAAAAAAATAACAAAGAGATTTGTGCTCCACTCCATTCCCTATTCGTAACCCTATTTTCACTACTGTCATGAAGAATCTTCAAGGTTGAGGATGTTTTTCCTCGACGTTTAGTGCTTTAGAATATGGGTTTAAAATAAATGCTAATCACTTATGACGTCTTGAATAAAAACTAGTGAGTTCAAGAATTGAAACAAAAATAAAAATTCTCGAAATACTTCAATACACGAATGCGGTCGAGTCTAAATGTCGCGAGAAAGAGGTTGAAGGGTAATTTGGTATGAAAAAGATTAAAGTATGCGTTATAATTTGCTTTTGGGCATTACATGTGTTTGAAGGTACAAAGATCTTTGATGATGCTTTAATTCGGTAAAACTCCTAGAAAATAATCATATTCATAGCAATTTCTAAAATTTCCGTTTAATCTCAAAATCGAATTTACTGAATAATCATTTAGTCTCCCATAATAAATGAGCTGATCTTTTTTGTTTGGTGTTTTTAGTCTTTAACTAGATTTGTACGACTGTTTCCTTTTTCATCATTTCTGCAGTACTAGTCCTGACTATCAAATGTGGGATAAATTGTCATTGATAAAGATATCTTAACAAATTCTTATATTCATTCATTTCAGACTGCATATGGACCACCCTTGTCCTGTTTTATATGTCTATTGGTGGCCTTGATTAAATGCGTGATAGGTTAATGGAAAATCATGAATGTAGAGTATGACATGCAAGAGATTTAGGAGGTAACAAAAGATAATATGCCTTACTTTCGGTGTACAGTTTAAGAGGAGAGTTTGCAGCTAGCTTTAAATTTCACCAATGGAAATGGACCTATTTGGGTAATTCACTTTTATAATGAAGTGAACTGACACCATGTAAAGGGTTTTTTTTTGGATGAAATAAAGAATAAAAACACAGAGAGTAAGAGATACCAAATATAACGTAAAAAATCCAAATAAAGATGTGCCCTTATTTTGTAAACCATGGGATGGGCTGTGCGCGTAAAAAAAAAAAAAAAGTGTGATGGGCAACTTCCCAATTATTGCTGCCAATGAAAAAAGGAGGACCATTAGGATATCATAAGACATTTCTGTAAATCCAATGAAATGAGGATTGATAAGATTTAAAGTGATGTGTAACATGCAGTATGTCTAACTGAGGTAGTCCCATATGACCACATGATATCGAAGCCACCTTATTCAAACGGGTAAATAAGAGTGTTTGAGGTAAATTAGATTTCAAGTCTTTTCAAGTCAATCTCAAACAATTAAATTTAGTTTTTTAATATGGCTAGAGGGCCAGAACGCATGACAAATAAAAAATTCTTTACAAATTTGTAACTTTGATGGATTAGAGAATCATAATTTATTATACATTGGGTCAATCCGTCCTTTCTAGCTCTCTACGCTTAACAAGACATGTCTTGAAGATCACAACTTATTATTCGTAGACTCTACACTAATTAATAAGAACTAATTAAATTAAAATCTAAAATAAAAGTTATAGCTTTCAGTTTTAATTTATGATGAGCCTGATTGCTAAATTTATGAAAATTAGCTCATTTCGTGAACGACATGATTGAAAATCTGGCATAGTTTCTTGTTCAAGTATTATTTCAATAATTACATTGGCAATATATCCCCTCATTTCTATTGATGACAATTGACAAGACAAGGGCACAAGAACTGGAGACTGTGGTTGGCTAGACCAGAGCTCAAGAACCCTAAAATTGTAGTTTCGAACTTGCACTCTCTCCCTAGAGCAATGATGCATAAAATTGATTATGATCAATTTTTGTTATGGCCGAATACTATTTGCAACAGTGGGAGCATCCCAAGATGGTCTGTAAGGATCCCGATAAGTTTTGATTGAAAACTTGGGCCCAAAACAGTTCAGATTTCAGTCTAAACTATACAACAAGGATTGTTTTGGGAATATATAAAAGTACAGGGGCTGTTTTACAAAATTTATAGAAAATTCAGAACTCATAAACGACTCACGTGTCACGTGCAGTTGTTTTGTAGCCACAGTTTAGTGGGTCAAAACTGAGCCAATCCAAGAAGCTAAGACCTCTTTGTAGGGGGTGTAACGATTCGGTTAACCGGTTATTTTGGGAAAATCGTTAACCGAACCGTAACCGCGGTTTTTGGATTTCATTAATCGTAACCGTAACCGTGAAGACAAAAACCGTAGAAAACGGAACAACGGTTAACCGTGGAAAAATCTAATCATGCTTAACCAGTAGATTAACCCTTTATATATTAATTAATAGACAAACGACTAGAATATAATGTCAACTTTTAAATTTCAAATTGCAACAGAGCATGTTGAACACTCTATTGAAACTGTGAATGGATGTGTATCAAAGAAATTAGCAGAAATGGAAAAAAAAAAAAAACAAAGACCAGAAAGAACATCTTAAACTTTCAATTAGGAAACATTCATATTCTCAAACATTTATCATGCATAGGACAAGAGGGAACAAAATAGAAAAATAAAGAAAGAACCCACTGATTTTAACCAAGCAAAAAATTAGTTAAGAATTCAAAAAAAAAAATCTAATCTAGATGGATCAATTAATTGGTGACATGGATTGAGGATTAGAATATGAGTTTCAGATTAGGGGGTTTGGGTTTAGGCGAGAAACGGATGAGAGAAAGGGTTAGGTTTCTTTTGTTAACGTAACACTTAAAAAAATATTTCATTCGGCCCTCAGTTTTTTTCCTTTATTTGTATAATGGTACGGTACCGTATACGGTTAACCGAATCGTATTTTACGGTTCGGTTCGGTTAACCGCAGTAAGTTATTATAGAAAACCGTAACCGATTCGAACCGTACGGTTTTTGGATTTCATTAACCGTAACCGTAACCGAACCGTGAAACATGGTTTTTAACCGCGGTTTGGTTCGGTTCGGTTCGGTTAGACGGTTTCTTGATTTTTTTTTTTTACACCCTACCTCTTTGGGTTCACCTGAGAGTTCACTAAAAGGTCCTGCAGTTTGTTTCATCAAAGAGTGGGCCATGTGGGGTCTACAACCAATCTACTCCAAAGTGTGTTTGACGATCAAATCTGATTGCAGCTGTGAGTGATTTTCTGTATTTATTTTTAGTACTGATTCCTTCTTTTGTTTAGAAATTGTATCTAAAGACTTTTATTAGTGATGTGACTATAATTAGTAGGGTTTCCTAAGGTTTTATGGTTATTTTAAGTCTTATATATAAATATGTTTTATTTTCGTCATTACTGTAGCAGTACAGTACCAGTATATGTTTTTCAATAAAACACAACACTTCTGTGTTTCTCTTTCCCTCTCCCTTGGCAATGTGGACTATAGGTGATTAAGAAGGCTCTTTTAAAGGTGAGTTCAGTGATTTCTTGGCATTGTTCCTTCCCCATTATATTTCTGGATTTCTGTTTTCTCACTGCATATTGGTGTGGTGTTGGAAAATCTCTGGCTTTGACTTATTTGGGCCTTGAGACGGTACGATTGCATCAAATCGAGACTGCGTCACTTGTCAAGGAAAAAAAAGGATTTACCTAATGCGTCGAGGAGGCAGGACTTCACGTGTGAAGGGAATAGTTCGTTATCGAAGAGGCCAGACCCCCTCATAAGAAAAAAAAGTTTTTTTTTTGTATATACCCCCCTAAGGTTTATAGAAATTGTGAATAAGCCCCCATGGTTTCAGTATTTGCATATACCGCCCTGCCTTTTCATTTTCATACCTTCCATGTCCCTAGAATCATGATTCATTATGAGAATAGGCGACCACCAAAAGATTTATATTGATTTTTTTAGAAAAATGACAACTTTGCCCTTAAATTCCTTAAAGAAAGATAAGTATATCATTATTTATAAAAATGTCATTATTTTATCTCACGTCCCAATTGTCCCTCTCAAGTTCTCCAATGTGCATAAAGCCTAATAATGTACTTGAAGCTCTCATGAATCTAATAGGGGGTTGTGCATGCATTGGTTCAATTTTAACCAATTCTAACAACAAGTATTGATTGTCATTGTAATCGATTTAGATTTAATGAAATGGGCCCTGTATTGATAAAAATGGATTTATGTAGGATCACTCTCTCCCACTAAATGTATTATTGTAATTAGGCATGACCATGGGTCGGGTCTCCTATTAGGGACGGGTTTGTTATTAATTTTCTTGGAACGAGGTGGATTTGGGTTTTGTTGATGTAACCCGCCCTGCATATAAATAAAGTTCATATATTATTAGTGGTGTTGGGGCATTAGCTAGCTTAAAGCATTTTTAAGAACAAGATTGTGTATTTGATTTCTACCACACTATTTTTCATGTATTTATATATTTAAAAATCTTTAAGCTTTAAATTTGAACCAACCCTTTCTAAATGAGGCGGGTTTGATATCACATGCAATTGCCCGTCAAGGGATATGTTGGATTTGGATGAGACAAACTGGAGACGGGGCGGGTTTGGATTTGTATTTATCTCAATCCGTCCCGTTGCCATCCGTAATAGTAATTGCTCATGTTACAAGCTTTAATGAAAAACAAACCCAAGCTTTTGAACTCATGTATGTATGGATAAAGAGAAGGGCAAAAGTGTTGTTTTATACTCTATAAACTTATGGTTTCCCTAAAACTATTAATTTTAGGACATGAAAGATATTAAAATGAAAAGGCTGGGCGTATGTATACAAATATTGAAACCAACATTAGGGGTTTAGGGGTATATACAAAAACCTAAAAGAAAAATATATCTTTTCTAATCCTGACAAGTGGCCTCCACCAATATGCACTTCTTTTCCACGTGAGCCCCACATCTACTGTCACCATCTCTCCAACTACAGTAACCCAGGGCTCCATGATGGGGATATTTTTCCCATCATCTTCCAGAACCTTCTAGAAGGCCGGGCACCACCAACCAGTCGCTTCAATGATATCATCGTGAAAGACACGCCATCAGATCTGAGCCCTCCATTTCCTTTTGGTAACAGACAGGATGTCCCCTATATTATCAAATCCATGTGCATGAAATGATGCCCATGGCTCATGCCTTGAAACGTGGGCACCCATCATCATCAATCCAAACTACCATCCCTCTTTTGGCTTTCTTATTACCACTTTATTTATGTGAACATTAACAAGGGTGGTGGGTCCCACCTTTCCAATTGTTTTTGTTTTTTCAATGGAATTTAGGCAACAGAAGGGTTGCAGAAAATAAGGGACATATGGATTCTGTATTAACATAATTTAGGCCACCAGCATGTGGGTGATCTGGGCTTCTGTATTAGCATAATGACTTGTACTTCAGTGTGTTCCACTTTGTTTTTTTTTTTTTGGGTGACAGGGATGGGCACAGAAATGAGTTCTGTTAAATTAAGGCATGCAGATAATCAGGTGTCTGTAGGTTTGGTCAAAGTTTATTTTATGGTGCTAAATCATTTAATTTGTAAAAAAGGGTCTTATGATAGCAAATATTGATTAGCATTTCGACCAAATCTGCCGTGCCGGATTTTTATGACCTTTTGATGTTTGCGTGTGTCGAATTGATTTTGTCTTATGATAAAACTAATGAGATATTGATTTTGAGCAATTTTCAATTTCAAATTAGAGCCCCCACTAGCCCGTTTCTTATTTCGGTTCAACTCATCTAATTGACCCGTATGATCAAATTTCTTAAAACAAAAAAAAAAGTTATTTCATTGGCCCAAAAGGCCAGCCGCATGCATGGAACGTATCTGGTTTGACATTTACCTTAACTTTCCTAGGATTTTTAGATGAAACTTTTTCAGGATTTGAATTATTAGGATGATGATAGAGTTTTTATTTCTCACCTCCCCTTGATTCATTTAATATTAAACCAAAGAATATTTGATGGCAATTTTTTTTACATTCGCCATTGTTTGATCATTAATACTTTTAAATATGCAAGACCTAAAATTCTTAAAAACTCAATTACATGAAACAAATAGACTTTTTGTTTTTAAACCGAGATAGAAATGTCATCTTGCCTTTTCTCCTTATCCAAATGGAATCTTTGTATATTATTGTGTTTGAATAATGGTTATTGAAGAGAAACAGAAACATGAGAAATTGATACTTGTAAGTTACAGGCAATTGAGTTTCTTAGTCCCCGATAGAGAATTAACAACTTGGGATCTAAAAGTCAATTTGAAGATCTAGGATGGATGCGAAAGCAATGTTGATGACCAAAGGAAGCATGAAAAGTGCAAGGCAAGGCCTCTGATTGGATCAACTACCAGTCATAGCCGCCCCAGTAGCGGTCCAGTCATTCAATTGCCCCCAAAACTTTCTCACCCCAAGACATTATTCAACTAGTACAAGAGAATACAAGGAAACTTGAGATGACTGGAATGTTTTGTTACCCCTTTTACAAGACTAGCAGTTAGGAAGTTTTTGGAGTCAACTCCATGATTTATGCGTCGCGTATAGACACTAAAAAAATGGAACAGTGAGCTATAGAGTCATCTCATCTCGGAAGTGGTGTTGTAGAAATCGGATTTTGACAACAATTTTTTTGTGCATTACACATAAAACCATTTCTAATCCTCTCCACAAAAATACTTTTATATGGATTAGAAAAAAATTAATTTATTTTTTTACTTTTTCTCGTAAAAACATCCGCACACAAATGTCAAACTTTAAAAGCATTTTTCACTTTCAAATTCTTTCTTTTTTAAGAAAAGCGATTACATAAATGTGTTCCAAATCTTTAAAAAGGCTGGTTGTCACACATGTGTCCAACTTATTGAATGTGAGCGCACTTAAATCCTCTTTGGACAGATGTAAGACGGCTCTTATACTGCAGCTAAGGGGCTGAAAATTAGAAAGTCCACTGAAAATTAGAGCCAATGAATGGTTGGACCGATACAAGGCCAAGCGCTAAGGTGACTAAACCACAGGACCAGAGATGAGACACAGCCAAGCCAAGCCAATACTGAGACAAGGAACGAAAAAGTTCATATATTTTAGAAGAAAAAAAAATTAAAGAATAGAAAGGTTGTGAGAGTGCCTTATTATGCAATTTAAGAGCTAGTGGCATAAATATGAGAATTTGAGTAGAAAGGGAAATGTAAAACTTGGAGTGAAATGGACCTTTTGCAATAAAGTAAAAGTAGGAAGTGGTTACAAGTAGTTTTGATTATAATAAGATAAAATAGGTAGTTGCATGAGTGGGAGAGGGAGTTTTGAAAACTGAATAACTTGCGGTCAAAATTATAACGGCCGGTAAAAATTGAATCCAAAACCTTCTAGCTTAATATATTATAATGGGGGCTTTTACAGTAACGAAAGATGTTCATTATGATGGGTCCCACACCATAGGAAAAGTTAGCACGTAAACTACAATTCACAACTGATGGTCTACATTTTACCGGGGAATATTCCAATTGTTTGTATCATCTCGTGAGATCTACTTTATAGGCAATATTTGATTCATCATAAGGTGGGTGCATGCAAGTGCAACATGAACATGAACATGCTAGGTAATGGTGTTATTATTGCACTACGCCATATCTAAAAGGTGAATGAGTAGGTGGGCCTAAAGACTCCCAAATATCTTGACAGGAAAGGAAGGGATAAAGATTCAAAGTTTCTTCCCATCTATTGAGACTTACAAATGATAAAATTTTCTAGAACATTGAGATTTTGTTTTATTCTCTAGTCTAGTTTGCAAAGTGGAATGGATGGCTTTCAATTTACTGTCCAAACCCATTGAGTCAGGGAAGGCAATTGACTTGTTATGAAGGTTATAGTCTAAAACTGGCAATAAGTATTGCTGTAGGGGTTTTCTTAAAACTACAATGAGTAGGCAAAGTTGAGAACTATGGGTAACCTACATGACCTTAATCAGAAAACAACCCATTTAATAGATCAACCCACTTTATTGAAGGATTTACTCTGAAATGCGGCTAGAGATTTATGATTTTGACGGATGAAAGCATCCACGCATCTCCTATGTTTGGATCTAGAGTTTCCTACACGGGGATAACATCCAATTCGCTAATATTACTTTGGATCCCTATTTTATCTATAATACATCAAGTGTTTTATTATAGTGAGATTTATCTATTGGTAATTGTCATCTGCTTGGTCTAATGTGGAACCCTAACATGCGGGTAACACGATTTCCAACATTTACATATGCTTGATCAATGTGGGACTCTAGCATATGGGTCACACGATTTCCAATATTTATTAATTGGATTGAAGATATTTCTTCTATTGGTGATTGGGTTGAAAATGTTTCAATTTGAGCCAATACAAAATGTTGAAATACCAGCCCGAATCCTCGATTAACAAACGTGTATAGTTTGTATTGAGTAGGCAAATTAATTGGCAAGAACATACTCTATGAAACCCAATCAACTGTCAATTAGGTCAGAAATGCCAATTTGAGCTTACCGAAAAATATTATTTGGCCAAGTTCAAATTGGGTTGATAGGTTGAGTTAGGAATCATTACCCCTATGTCGTGTGGTCTTTCGAAGTGCCTCAAATATAAAAAGTTCTAAAAAGAAAGCAATTTCTCATCCAACCCACAAAAGCCACTTTTCACCTGATCATCAAAATCAACATAGGAGTGACAATTTTGAATTTGATTCCAACCCCAACCCGAACTTGACCTTGCAATTTAAGGTATGAATTGATGATTTTATTTTCAATATAATTTAGCATTTTCAATCTTGAGTATATCGACACATTAGCCAGATCCAAACGTATTAAACTGCTCGTAATGGCTGACATTGATGTCTTCCAACAAGATGAGCATACCTCAACCTCCAGTGCTTATAGCATACCTCACCATGCCAAAAGTTCTCCCTTCTGATTTCTGAATTCTAGGTCAACTTATAATTGGTCGTAGCCAAGGTGAGGCATATCTAAGGTATGTATCTAGCTTAGGCCTGACACAGGCCATAAATTCCTAGCCCAAGCGTAGCCCGTAGGGTTGTAAATGGGTATCCGATTCTCCGATTACCCGAAGGTTCCGACCCGTTAGGATCCGGGTCTGGGTCCTTATTTTGGTTCCGATAAGAAAATGGTTCCGGTTCCGGATCCTTTTTTTGGAACCGATACCTAAACGGTTCCGGTTCCGGATCCACAGTGGCTCAGGCCCGTGGACCCGGGACCCGACCCAATATATACTAACATAAGGTAACTTTATTATGTGAGAACAGAACCCTTTTTACTTTTCTACTTTTCTACATTAGGGTTTTCTACTTTTCTACATCTCAGTGCCTGTTTGGATGTGATTTCTGAGTTTTTGGTTAAAAGTCTCTGTTATTGATAGACAAAATGTCACATTAGTGTTTGTAGGTACGTGATCCAATTGAAATGTGAAAAAAGCATAAATTTTTTAAAGAAAAATACAGGTATTAGTCTAGACCCGGAACCGGAACCAGACCCGCCTCACAAACGGTTCCGGTTCCGGTTCCCATTATTCTTAACGGTTCCGGTTCCGGTTCCCCTTCTTAGAAAACGGTTCCGGTTCCGGTTCCACCCTGGACCCGGACCGGAACCGACCCGTTTACAACCCTAGTAGCCCGCCTCAAGCAAGTCAAGTGAGAGCCCACCTATTTAGTTAATCGGGTAGGGCCAGGCCGAGCATTCTATGACTTATCTTGGCATACAAGTCACAAAACCACAAGGAATGTTCATTCATGTGGGACCAGGCGAGGCTTCAAGCTTTCTATCACTTAATTTGAGCCTCAACCACCTATAAAATGGACCAAAATTCTAATTTTAGGCATAATCCAAGTACTTAAACTCAAGGCTTGAATCCGCTCCAAAGTAGGCAGCGCTCAGGCCAACCCGACCCATTTGTACCCTCTTGTATACGAAAGGAGAAGGGGGAGGTCCAGTGGTAAGTGAGAAGTGACGTGTCTTACCACTCAGGTAAGACACCATTCTCAGGCATAGGGAGGGCCTTAAGTACATGGATTGAGATTGACTCGCGTTACACATGTCAAGCCAAAGCCCGTCCACAAAAGTTAAGTAAAGCCTCCATTTTTTCAGACAAGATGTCACATCAAATACACTTTATTCAAAACTCCCCCATCTTTTTCAAAAAACGTAAAAAAACAACTACCTTTATCAACTAAAATAAAAAAAAAACTTTATTTTTCCATACAAAAAGTAAAAAAGATTTAATAACAAACAAATAAAAATAAAATACCACTATAACCCACTTATATTTTATTCTTTCCTCAAAATCATCTTTACTTCACTTGAAACTATTAGTAGAGTTACCAAACTAGCCCTAAAGTAAATTTGGCCCGGCAGGTCCTAACTTGTTTGATAAATCACTCACTAAACTACATTTATTACATATTGGAATTGAGTTGATCTTCGACCTTTATATCACCAAGTCTAAACCCGGCTCAAATATTAAATGGGTGAATAATTTGGATCCAAGACCGGCCCAAGTGTAAAACCTAAGGCCAGAACCCGGCGCAAAGCACGGCCCAGTTGAGGCCACCCTTAACCCTAACTATCCCATAGCAAAACCCATCCGAGTTAAGGTTACTCATCTCAAGCCTACTAGTACTAGTCGGCTTGTAAATTTTGCTGAAAAGTCACATTGCCACTACTTTATTAGGACTACTCTTCTAGAAGAGCTGACAGTTTCATCTCCTCTTTTCTCTCTCCCTCACACACACACACCCTGCCCCCCCTACCCTTTCACTCCACATCCCCGGATGCCAAGGCGTTTTGATCGGGTTACTGTTAGCTCGCAACAAGACAAGACATCCAACACATGTACCCATGCACATGGTAGACCCATCGTGCATCCACATCCACAACAGGGACATCTAAAATAAACTCCATTTTTTTTTTCCCCAATTGGACTGGGTATAATGTTATATTGTTATTACGTATTACTTTCCCAAGGATAAGATCCTCCTCCCATCTCCACATCTCCCATCCACATCCAAACACATCACATGACCCCATCCCCATAACCCCAATTCTCTACATAAACCCCAACCCCAACCCCCTAAGCCCAAACTCAAATCCCAAAACTCAAAATATTCTCTCTTATTCTCTCCACACTCTCACAAGTCACAACCAAACCATAAAACCCATTTCCCTGAAAACCCAAATTCCAAGGAAAACAAAGAAGAAAGTGGAAATGAGTGAAGAGGAGGAGAATCAGCTCCGAAATCTAATCCCGGGCTTACCCGATGAGATTGCCCTCGACTGCCTGATCCGAGTCCCCTACCGATTCCACTCGACCCTCAAATCCGTCTGCCACGGATGGAAGGATTTATTGACTCACCCTTCGTTTCTTCGTCACCGAAAGATTTCCCAGAAACAGGAATCCTTCGTCTGCCTCGTGCAGTCCGTTACCTCCCAAACAGCCGAGATCGCAGATTCCACCCCGGAGAAAGAGAAATCGCAGATCCAGTTTTCCCCTCCCGTTTACGGACTGACCGTTTACAACGCATCTGCCGGCACGTGGCACAGGATCCCGAGCTCTCCGATCCTCCCCGCTGGAATCCCCATGTTCTGCCAGTGCGTGGCGGTGGCGGGAAAGCTCGTGCTGATCGGCGGGTGGGACCCGACCACCCTCGACTCGGTCGCGGACGTGTACGTCTACGATTTCATCCACGGTGGAGGCTGGCGACGTGGGGCGCCCATGTCCGTCGCCAGGTCGTTCTTCGCCTGCGCTGTGGTGGGGCCCGCGGTCTACGTGGCGGGCGGACACGACAATCAGAAGAACGCGCTCCGGTCGGCTGAGGTGTACGACTCGGATGCCGACACGTGGAGGGATCTCCCGCCGATGGGGGAGGAGCGGGACGAGTGCCAGGGGCTCACGTGCGGCGACGGGCGGTTCTGGGTCGTGAGCGGGTACGGCACGGAGAACCAGGGCCGGTTCGACTCGGGCGCCGAGTGCTTCGACCCGGCGAGGAGCGAGTGGACCCGGGTCGAGGGGGTCTGGCCGTTTCCCAACGCGAGCCCTCGTGGGTCCTGCTGCGGAATTCCGAGAAGGGACGCCGGGCAGATTACGAAAACGCCCTTGCCATCTTTCCCTTCGGTTTGGTTTGTGGGGCCCAGTAGTGGGGGCAGCATGGGGAGAAATCAAGGGCTGAGAGAGTATGATGAGAAGGAGAGGAGCTGGAAAGTGACGGTTCAGATGCCAGATGGGATTTGTTCTTCTCCTTGTGCTACGGGGATCAAGGGTGGGATTTTTGTGATTGGATGTGGGGGGAGTGAGGGAGGGCCACACAGGTTTAGGGCTTGTGTGTTGGATGGCGGGAGTAGAAAGTGGGCCCATGTTGATACGCCGGGTGAATTCTCGGGCTTTGTGTATTCTGCTTCTTCAATTAGTCTTTGATTACTTTTTTTTTTATGCAAGTAATCAGTGTAAAGAGAAAAGCGAGAAGAGTGTGTTTTTGTCTGATGACTAAAGAAGTACATGCAGTTTTATGTAGACATTGTATTTTTTTTCTTAAAATGATGTGGGTATAGCTTGCTATTTTTATCCAACAGGACTATTCCCCAGACACACGCACTAGATAAGTTTTTTATTTGGGCGGTAAGCGGTCGGTTTTACGACATATGACATCCGG
This sequence comes from Litsea cubeba, assembly GCA_012931725.1. Taxonomy (NCBI): domain Eukaryota; kingdom Viridiplantae; phylum Streptophyta; class Magnoliopsida; order Laurales; family Lauraceae; genus Litsea; species Litsea cubeba. The sequence continues at coordinate 14,242,743 of CM022952.1, forward strand.
GCCGAAATTTTCGATTTTATAATTTTATAATAATTAAAACCGATCAAAGTATATATACTGGACATTGTAAACCGATATTTCGGTTCGGTCGGTTTTTTATTAATGGGCTGCGCCTAATTTTGTTGGGCTTGAATAATAAAATTTTTAAAAATCTCATAGCTATGTCTCAAAGGCATAAGAGACCACAATGTTACCAAATACTAGTGCCTGACTAATAAAATATGGACATAAAATACTGTAATTACCGTGTTATGCATATTAGGGGAACATCAAAAGTGATAATATATGATCGTTTAAAATGGTCTGATCAGTCTCAATGATGTATTAATCCACTGAGTAATTGAAAATGCTTAACTGTCAATTTACAGTACAGCTAAAAGAAAAATGAGAAAAAGAATGAAACTGACTACATGGTATTCTCCACAGAAAGCCTCTTACTAATTACAAGAGATACTATTATATAGAAAATACAAAAATCTTTCAAAGAAGTAAAATAAAAGAGAACACTCAAGCCCTCACCATTAAAAATAACAATAAAAAACCGCCATTACATACAAGTACATACCAAGACAAATAGCCAAAAGCTATTTTCTAGAAAAAAAAGTGGGCGGGCCATCAAGTAGTAATTTGTTCGGTCGGTTCAGTTTTAATCGAACAGTTTCCACATAATTATAAAAACCGACCGTTTGAAAAAAAGAAAAATTTACAAAAACCGTTTGGTCGGTTTTGTTTTAAAAAAAATCTATAAACCGGTCAAACGGTTGGTTCGGTCGGGCGGTTCAGTTTTCACGGTTAATTTTGACAGCCCTAATTTGTAAGTCTGGGTGAGCTCTCATGGGCAAAGAAAGTAAACCCACGCATTAGGCCAGTGAACCATCACACGTGCGAAGTTTCAAGTGATGTTAGAAGTTTTTTTTAGCATATCTTTAGTAGCACTTCTAGTGCTGAGAAGAAGCATAGTTTTGTGAGGTTCAATATGCAAAGACCAGTAACTTGATCTAAATACGACGATTGAAAAGATTTACTGATGTGAGATATGGGCTATATATAGTTCTTTTGTTGATTTTCAATGGGTAGATTCAAATGATACAAATGCAGTTAGGAATTTCCAACACATGAAATTTCAGGAATAAATTCGTCCAAACAAAAAATAACTGTAAAGTTTGTACTCTAATGTTTGCCAAACACTAAACAAAATATGTGAATAAATATAAATTTGCATTGTTCAATTTGATAAGTGGGCTCATCCACGATTGAGTGAAAATTTAGATTTTTCATAAGTGGGTCCTATTGTGGAGTGTAACAAATTTTGAGTGAGTTTGAACATCTTGGGGATTTGAACTTATTAAGGGTGGTATACTTGAAACGGTTGGCAAGACCTTGCAAAGCAGGGGTACCTGGGTTGCATACTTGCATCACGCATGAACCTGAGCGAAATCTGAATTTGATTATGGTTGAGGGTTTTAGGCCTGGGCTAACCCTAATTCTAAAAGTCTAACCCAGCCCACCCTGGTTGGATCAGTCTGGTTCAGGTTAAGTCTAGCCAAAGTATGCAAATACTCTGGTCCAACTTCACCCTTGGTTGTCTCTCCCTTATGTGAAAGTGGGCTTGCACAAGCTTCAATCTCCCTAAATATATCAGAAAAGGTATTCGAATCCCGTCCATAGCTTCATAATAGCTCACTTTTAATAGAGTTTGTGAGGCCAATCGCCTTCCAAATACACAAATTGCTTCAGTATCTTTCCATCCTATTTTATGGTCTGTCTTTAACCTTAAATCATACATTTCTACGGTAAGGTTATATCATGCATTTCAAAAATGTACTATAGACCTGATTTTCCTACTAGATAGATTTCAAGAATCTTCTAGCTGCTGGGCCAGTCAGCCAGCAAAGTCTAATGTATAAGTCTTATAATAAAAAGCATCAGTTAGCTCATGAAAGACATCAACGGATGTGGCAGTTAGTACTCCCTTTTTTTTTTCCCTAGAAATGTAGCAGTTAATACTCGAAGGCCAATCGAAGGCCAATAATGCAGTAACCTGCTAAGGTCCTTTCTGTATTATTGGCTTCTAGGCCGAATTCCAAACCACTGAAGTTGGCACCACACCAGATTCAATTATTCTCAATAATTTAATAGTTGCTTGGCTTTGGTGGGTGTTCTTCTAGCTAAGGTAGTTTAGGGCCTATTTTATTTACATTAGAATACAAAATAATTGAATATATAGAATTCATACCATAAGACTTAGGTGGTTAAAAGTAAAGATCAAATGTGAATTTCCAAAAACGAGCATCAAATAACCATTTTTTTTCAAAGAAACAAAATCAAAAGGAGAAAAAACTACGTACATGGTAAAGTGAAAGTCACCTCTACCTTATATCCTTTCCCTTTACTTTTCTTTTTTAATAATCCATTGGTATATATAGTTTATTTCACAATAAATTTCTACGTATTCCATTTCTATTTATTTTAGAAGAATTTACCCCCCAGACCCCCGTAGGGCCCTATACATCTCTAGAAGTGCCACATTTTTATTGGACACGGATAAGGGCCATAGGGTGCATTTTTTTTTTTTTTTGTCGTTTAGTGGTATTGTCGATATTGACCATTCTGCAGGAACAAAAAAAAAAAAATAGATTTTTTCAGGATGGAGAAGAGGGGAGGAGGAGGAAGAGGAGGAGGAGGGAGATCTAAACATAAAAACAGAAACAATCTGCTCTTTACTTTCATAATCCAGACCAACTGAGCCTATTGGTTATATAATGCAAAATAAGCATCATCCATGCCCTTCTCTCTAGTACTCGTCCCCTTCATCTTCCTCTCCCCCAGCAAACTCTGCTCCAACCTCCTCATAATCTTTCTCCAATGCAGCTAGATCCTCAAAGGCTTCAGAAAACTCTCCTTCCTCCATAACCTCACCCACATACCAATGAACAAACGCACGCTTGGCGTACATGAGATCAAACTTGTGATAAATCCTTTGGGACATCTGCATTCACATCTTTTGGGACAACATCACCTCTGTACATCAAACAACAAGCCATCTACTTTCCATGGCGAGGGTTGCATTTTGCCATCATAGATGATGGCTCAAATGCTTTATTACCATATCTCTCCTCCCTCCTCCCCTCTTCTCCATCCTGAGAAACCTTTTCTTTTTTTTTTTTAAAAAAGGGTTTCTCAGGATGGAGAAGAGGGGAGGAGGAGGAGAAGAGGGGAGGAGGAGGAGGAGGAGGGAGGAGGGTGGTGTTGCATATAAATGAGTTTTAGTTATTTTAGTCATGTCCTTTCAAAATCTTTGTCATGTGTTTAAGGACTCTAGTTTTAACGATTAAAACAGGATGATTCTTACACTAAGTATGCAATGCAAAAAGAGAGAAGTCCCTTAAGTCACGATATCACAACTTTTTCACATTTTCCAATGTATTTCTTCTTCAAATGGAAGTCCCGGTGGATGGAAGAGATGACGAGAGGGTCTGCTCATCTTCTATAATGGCCCATGAGAAACTCATTTCAAGTGATTCAGTGAAACAGAGAACAGGAGAACTAGCATGTTAGAGCTTGGCAAATCCAATTCATTCCAGAAACAGGATTTTTACAGCCAAATCCGTTTCAAGTAAAATGAGATTTTTACACCAAACTCATTTCCAGTGATCAAGGGATTTTTCAAGCCAAACCCATTTTGATTACAGAAATGAAAATTTTACAGCCAATCCTATTTCAAGTGATATGGGATATTTCAAGCCAAACCCATTTCAAGTGATCAAGGGATCTTTACAAACAAATACATTTTGATTACAGGAGGCTACCTCATCCTCCATTCTGAAAAATTCAATTTTTATTTGGTTCCCACAAAATGGTTGATATCGATCATAAAACTCCCCTCTTCTCCATCATGAAAAACTCAATTTTATTTGGATTCCCGCAGAATGATCGATATCGACCATAAAGTGGACAATATCGACCATTCGCTAAACAAAAAAAAAAAAAAAAAAAACTCGGACCTTAAGGCCCTTATCCATACATACGGTGTTTTCAACTCCTCAAAAGTGATATAAAGTCCTAGAGATCATGTGCGTTAAATTCCTCTTTATTTTAATCCTGACAACCAGCAATAGTTAAGAAGGTGGGCCTTTCTCAGAGATGAGAAAGGTGAGAAGATTTAACCACTTGGCACCGAATACAGTGATAGACAATGCTGTGGATGATGCAGGAGAAAACCACTTTCTTTTGAAAATCAAGCCGCCCAATGCCCATTGACCACAAAAGAAAAGGCAAAGTCTTTTCAATCTCTGTCTGGATTTTTAAAAATACTACAAGGTAATGCTTCAGAATCTCTCGATGCAAACCACGTCCTCGTGATGAATAACACCAAGGAGTACCTTCTCTAGAAGGTGAATTGACCAATATATATTCCTAAGATAAAGAAAATTATATAAAAAGGTTCCATCTAGAAGTTCTCAGTAAAAAAAAAAAATTGGATATACTTTCAAGAGTACTCACCATTTAGTGAGGACCATGTGGAGGAGTATTAAATAGATTAATGTTCGGCCTGGTCGGGCCGACACTTTAGCACTATAGCTGAGTCTAGCCATGTCATCCAAATTCATGGTTGTAGGGATTTATTGCTGGGACATGACTGAGACATGACTCGCGAGAGAGTTTTAAGTGGCAAAACCTATTTAGACTTCCAGGAAAACCATTTTACATGTTTTTAAATTTTCCTTTGAAATGGAGCTGTCAGATCTTCTTTGAAACGATTACAGCCATTGAGCCAAACATGTTTTTAATGCTTTTGTTTCAGAGAAATGAAGATTTGTTCTAGAAAAAAACATGTCAAACGAGCTGAAGGTTGACGTTGACATCCAACAAAAGTGACACCCACTTGAGAAGGTCCAGTGTGAATTAGGAGTGTGCAAAACTGTCAGGCCATAGAATGATTATATTCTCTCCTTTAGGTCTTGGAAGCTTAATCCTAGTCCAAACTTTGTTCTAATAAAATTCAAGTAGATGATATCCACAAAAATCTGAAGTTAGTTCAATGCCAACTGTGCAGTCAGGTTGGTCGGCCAGGTGATCAGAGGCTTTTTAGCAGGTGGAGCTGCGCTGGCCCCATTTGTGTCTCGGAACAACTGAACTCAAGAACCTTATGCGTTTCCGTGAGATAGGTCTTACGAACTCATTGTGACTGCTCTAGGATCTTCTAGATGGTCAATCAAGGGTTTCATTATCCTTTATTTGGAGTGACTCTTACCCTTAGGAGTCACGAATTTCGTGGATTCTACCCATCCTTAAATTCTATATCTCTTGATCAGAAGGGGAAATTAGTCATACCTAAGTTAGATGCTGATTTAGGACTCTTTAAAAGAGTCTAATCCCAATCCAAGCTATTCTATAGGGTCAAGAATTAAGACTTAATTGGGAGATTCACTTGTGGTCTTAGCTACATGCGTAATGCGTAATCTGACGTGGGTCCTGTGGCAGGCAGGCCACATGATTTTTATCATTTATTGCATGTTTGTGCGGTCACTTTTCTTGAAAAAATAAAGCATGAAAAGTAAAAATGCTTTTCCACGCTATAGTAAAATTTACATTTGGTGCAGCTACTTTTTCATGAAGAAAAATAAAACTAATTTTTCTGTGATTTTAAGAAAACCATTTCCATAGGGTGGGGATTTTGCAAAAAAACCATTTTCGATGGGTTTTTTTTTTTGTGTGTTTTTTTTTTTTCCGGGGGGGTTGCTATAGTTGATTGGGTTCTCTGCACCATACAAAAATACACTTAGGGCACGTTTGACAACTGGTCATTGCAGAGGATTCTTCCCTGCTTTTTCGTACGATAGTGGATTTTTCTTGTTTGGCTGGGCGCAAATTTGAAGAGGACAGATGGAAATAATCTCCTCTACCGATTATTTTGCAAGTCGGTCCCCTTCGGACGCGCAGAATCCATGGAATAGAGGAAAGGCAGAGCTATAGTAATGCTACAATACAGAGGGCGTTAATGTGGGATTAATAAGTTCTTACTTTGGGAATGTACTTTTTGGGTCCCATAATCAAGATCCAACCGTTAATCACCTTTACAACTCCAAAATGGCCATCTCACCAAATTTCAGCCATTGATTCCTCTTATATATCGAGATATGTGTCAAAACGTCTGACCCTTTACACTATTATTGAAAACGGGAATTAGAACATTTGTTTTTCCAAAGTCTCCGGTTTATGTGAGGTCTACAATCAAGATCGGAATCGGTTATTAGTTCTGGAAGGTCGAAGATGGCAAGGTGACCAAATCTCAGCCGTTGATTCCTCTTATATCTAGAGATATGTGCCAAAAAGTCCTGACAGTTTACACTATTATTGAAAACGGGAATTAAAACAGACAGTTTTTACAAATTTTTCTATTTATGTGGGGTCCAAAATCATGATCGGAACCAGTCATTAGTTCGGGAAGGTCAAACATTGTAAGGTGACCAAATTTCAACCATTGATCCTTACTTTATCTTGAGATATTTATAAAAACATCCATTGGATCAAACATTCTACAAATGGTAGGAATCCGTCATCTATCCAAACCTAGAACTATCACCAGGGATCCTACCTAAGGAGGTGTTGATTCTTTGGAGATGGAGAGAATCCTCTAAGCAGAGGATTCCTCCACCTAGCGCGCAAGGACTGTTGCCAAACGTGCCCATAATGTTTTACCTTATTTTGTGTCATGATTTAATTTGATGGTAGATAATGGTTGAAATGAGGTCTTTTCTGGGTGAATGGCCAATTCAAGTGGGCTGACTATGAATGAATGCAAGGATTAAGTTGATCATAGGGCTCCATCTTATTCAATAGAGATATCTCCTCACTATAAAATCTCCACATTGACCACACCCGGCTTGCAGGGTTTGCAATCTATGACCTGACCCACTCATCCAACCAAACTTGACCTGGTAATTCAAATTTCAATCACCCCCCTTTTCTATTTTCTTGTTTTCGATTTTGGGCCTGATAAAACCATTGCTAAGTTCGGATGTGTTTATACACTTTGCTAATCACATTTGCCAATTACCTAACTTATTGATCTTTGGTCCTTGATCCACAAATCTAACATGAACCTTTCTTGGTACTTCAGTGTTGTTAAGTTTGAATACATGATAAAACAGGGAAGAACTCGATTGTTATATTCATCTCATTGCATAACATTTACAGAGTTTTGGATCTCTAGATATTGAGCTAACATTAAAGGGAACTTAGCTTGCAAGCTAGATAACAGATTAAAGTTATTAACAACCATTAACCACTAACAAACTCAATCCAGATTTGTCATGACAGAACTATTGTAACTGTCGGACCTAATGACAGTTCCAACTGAAGGGACTCGGTTGAGTTCAGCTATTCTATAGTCCTCTGCTTTGGGTCGTCACAAAGTTGACTATTTCAATTTAGTTGGGTTGGGCTGACATACTCAACACCAATAAGGAGGTTGGGTTCGAGTTGGCCCAATACATGTTTCATGCAAGATGCAACTAGTGTTGAACTTGCTGCATGCCCACAGGTCCCTGTTGGGACCCTGAACCACCTTTTTTCAGACCCATTATCACCATTTTTCTCACTGACAACGCATTAAACAAACTGCAGCCCACTTCAACCAGCCTTTAGCCCGTCTTTGCTGCCAGCTATATCTAATATCCAGGCCCACAAAAGGCTGGCCAATTACATAGCTCACAGGTTGCCTGACAAAAAGGGTGGCCCCTTACTCAATCAGTTGGATATCCACAAATGACTCCTCCATGGTTAGCTCAATGTGGAAGTGTACATATCCAACTCATCCCCATCATGTTTGTTGCTTTCCAAATGCCTTTATATGCTCTCGAAACAGGTCCCTTGGGCTTGGTTTCATCATCTGAGCTAAATGTTAACATGCTTATGTTTCATGGGGTCCAAGACAGATGCTTGTTTATTTGGTTTCCATTCCAAAGGACCGACCAACTATGTGATGATATCCAGTTGGATCTGTCATAATGCTTGGGCCCAATATTATCTGGTGGACACGTTTGGAGCAAAGTTCAGTTGCTTGCTCACACATGATGAACTCACCTGGCTCCAATCCTTGCTTAATAATTGCATGCTTATTGGCCCGTGCCTTCAAAAGCCTGAAATGACAAACATAAACAAGAGATTAGGATGGTTCACCATTTCTGGAAGTAGGCAATACATGGAAGCTGGGGCCGTGAATATATTGCAGTTAGATAGCAGGGCCCAGGCCTTCAATAATGCATCATTGGGCTCAATTTGGTTAGGGTTTGGACCCAACATTAAAAGTCCAATGCAGATTCTGGAACATGGAGAACCTGCATGTAAGTGTTAGAGGAGGCGCGAATACACCTGAAAAATGCAGAGGCCATGGCCCAATAAGGAATACGTCGAAGAATGAACTTGTTCCAATAGTGGTTGAACTTAAAACCTGGGTCCTGTCCAGTTAAGGTTTCTGAACAAACTAAGGTCAGGGTGAGGTCCATTGGGCTGATTGGATAATTCGACTAGGGGAACCATCAGATTCTGGGTTACATGGATCTAAGTGGCATCCGGGTCCATCAACATTTCTCTTCTCTGGTCCTTGCTGGCATAGCATATGCAAATTTGCACATTAGAGTTGGTCTCTTAAATAATCAGAAAATTGGTCCCAGACCGTAGCTCAGCTTGAAAGAAAAAGAGAGGAAAATCAAACTCACACAGAGAGATTAGTTTCGGGCCTCCTATTCTTATTAGGTAAGTCTATTTTAAAGGTCCATGTCTTGGTGGACCTTCTATCTATGGTTGCATATTTTGACAGAAGTATGCTAAAAAACAGAAATAACAGATCTGAAGCAGCATATATATATATATATATATATATAGGGAGCTCCTTCTCCTCAGCTAAACTCTCCTCAGCTAAAGCTGAGGAGAACGACCGCTCATCACGTGCAAGGCCCAAAACTCACTTAACGTTGTTTCCACATGTGTCGCCCAAAACTCAAAGTCCGCCCAATTTTTTTTCATTTCCCCGCTCATCTGGCCCAAATGAAATCACCGAAATATAGTTCGCCCTTTTTGGCCCTAGCTCTCCTCCTCTCTGCATCTTGCGATTGACTTGGGCGACGAAGCTGTCTTCATCTTTGCGATCGATTTTGTCCTGACGAAGCTCTCTCTCTCCGGCAGCTGGCACCCTCTCTCCCGTGACCAAAGACGATCGTCCCCCTAGGCGTCGTCTCTTTCCTGCGATTCCGAAAGACGATCGTCCTCGTCTCTCTCCCGCCAGGTTAGGCCCTCTCTCTGCTTTTCAGTTTTCGCCCTCCTGCAACCAGTAGAAATGGTATTTTGGGTTTTTTGTTTTTAATTTATTTTATGTGATTGATCTGAAGTCTGAGTTGGAGATGGGTTAAGGGGAGGGTTTGGATGGCTAACACTGTACAGTGTTCTCTCTCCTCCATTCCAAGGCCCCCATCCAAACCCATTTTCTCTCTTACAGTCCGTCTAGGGCTTTGAAACTAGTGGGTTCTTTAAAGTAAAATAAGAAAGGGAAGAAACTGATGGCTTCCGAAGCCTGGGTGTGAGTGGGTGAGGGGGTTCTTTCATTCTTTTCTTCTAGAAGGAAACAACCTCACATGTTGGCTGACAGAGGCCAAAGAATGGGGCGTTTCATGTGGCGAGGTTTTTCAAAAAAAAAATTTTAATTGTTAATGTTTGAACTTTCAATTTTAGCCCAATGAATAGAGGCTGCCTTCGATCTTCTTGAGTTTGAACTTCACATTTCTTCTTCATTTTGTTTGATTTGATTGCACTGGATTTGGTATTTGATCGAGCGACTGTCTCTCTAGGTATGCCTTTTCTTCCTTCTTTCTTTGTCTTTTTTTTTTCTTTCCTTTGTTTTCTTTCTCTGCCCGCTCTCTCTCCAGAGTCTGAGTTTGAGCTGGGTTTGGATGGATTGGATTTAGGGAAATTTGTGGGTTTCAGCAGTTTTAGGAAGGAAACCAATGGAGCTTAATGTTGGTAGTAGCTTGCATTTAAAATTCTTAGGGCATTGGTTGTGTGGCCAAGTAGAAGCTCCTTGGCCATCAAATGTCCCACCACCGACAATCATTAATCCTTTGATGTATTGAAAATGAATCCAAACATCCCTATCGAATTTGTTGAGATCTGTGGGTGCCTTCATCATTCCTTTCAATTCAAATGCAATGTTGCCCTGACATGGGGCTTTGAACACCATCGGACCCACAAGAAATGTTCCTTCTGGAATGAAAATCCTGCTCATTCCAGTCCAGGCACATGCCTCCTACTAGACACTCAACAAAGCCTAAAACATATAAAATAAATTGTAATGACATTAGGATTTAGGGGCTTTGAACACCATCGGACCCACAAGAAATGTTCCTTCTGGAATGAAAATCCTGCTCCTTCCAGTCCAGGCACATGCCTCCTACTAGACACTCAACAAAGGCTAAAACATATAAAATAAATTGTAATGACATTAGGATTTAGGGCATTGAAAATTTAAATAAATAAACCATATCCTTTTAACATGGCCATCTCATAGCCCCTATGATGATTGCATGAAAATGATTTAACTTTATCAATCGCACACTATAGATGTGTTCACTACACCTAGTGGTTGGAAGTGTGTGGTAGCAGATAATGTGGGTTTTTTTTTTTAGTTTCTTTTATGTGCAAGGTCTGGGTTCTGTTAGATTTGACAAATTCAGTTTTAATTTCTTTTAATTCCTTTTGTAATTGTCAAATCTGGATAATTTTTTCTAACAGAACTGAAATTCCACCTGCTTTACTTGTGAAATTTGTAGAAAAATCGAAATTAGATTTTCAGTTTTGTTAGATTTGACAACCAATAAAAAAACCTTGTTAGATTTGTAATCACCTGCTTTACTATAATAAATGAACGCCTGGATTTAGTTTGGATGTTTTCTCGATGCATCAGGTAATTGTGGATGTTTTGCTTATCAAAGTTTGGATGTTTTTTTTATTTTAGACTGATTTTTTGTCTGTGTATGATCATAAACCTGCAGATTCCATGGAATGTTTTGCTTATCAAAGCTTTACTATAATAAATGAACGCCTGGATTTAGTTTGGATGTTTTTTCGATGCATCAGGTAATTGTGGATGTTTTGCTTATCAAAGTTTGGATGTTTTTTGTTTTAGATTGATTTTTTGTCTGTGTATGATCATAAACCTGCAGATTCCATGGAATGCAACAAGATTGGACATGTTCAATTACACTCCGAGGGTGACTGTAACGTATGTTTTGTTGGGTCAATTGTGGCAATCGAGTCTGTGAATTGCATCAGGTGTAATGGATTTAAACATTGTAGTGCAGTATGGATGATGTCTTTTTATCCAGAATGTGATGGACTTTTTTACTATGAATGTAATGGATTGTTGGGTCAATTGTTTCAATCAAGTTTGTGTATTGCATCAGGTGTACTTAACACTGTAGTGGGGTTTGGATGATGTCTTTTTATCCAGAATTTAATGGGTTTTTTTTTTTACTATGAATGTAATGGATTTTACCATTCTGCTCTACTACTTTCAACATCTAGATGTGTTTCTGGGAATTGTTTCTCTAGAAGCTAGCTCATTTACCGGTGAATTCCATAGAATAGATTAACAAGCATCAACGTGTGTCAATAGCACAATAGGGACGAAATAGATCAACCCAGAATATTTAACACAAAGGGATGTGTTCATCACTATTTACTGTTGTGCAGTTAGATCAACCCAGAATATATCATTTGTTTGTGCAGTTACTCTTTATTGATTGTTACCGAAAACATATTATGATACATGCAGGATTTTCAATCAGAAATTTTATTGACCGTTACCAAGACCATATCATGATACATGCAGAATTTTCTATGAGAACACATCATGATATCAGAATATAATGAGTTTTGTGAGAAAGAGTGGGATTATGTACCACCCGGTAGAATTTAATCCATGCGAGTTTTCTATGGACTCATGCTTATTGTTCTTGCAGAATTTTTTGCAAGGGCATCCATGTAAACATCCCCAGGAGAAAGTCATGCAGCATGTAAGGTTGGACCTGGCCATTCTTTAAGAAACAAAAGGGTGAAATTTGACATTGAGTATTGCTATGCCTCCCACAACAGTAGGATGAAAACAAATATGATAGGTTTGAAATAGGCTGATTCAAACTAAATAGTTAGGTCCTTCAGAAAAAAAATGGTTTTGATAAATAAACCATGGGCCACATATTAAAGACCATAGGATATTATGAATACTAAAGGCAATTTTAACCTCACCATAGGCTTAACATTCAGAAATTGGTCACATCAAGCGTGCCTCCAAGAAGAGAGGCAAATGAGATGGGAGGAATAACAATAGATCAAGGAGGGTATGTAGTGTGAAGCAAATGAGATGGGAGAAATAGCAATACAATTTCTTCTCAGTCACCCCACTGCAGCACATTCCTTAGAAACCTGTATGGCTTAACTCCTGTATAGTAATTGCACTTACAGTAAAATTTCATCACATTCATAGTTAAAAACCAGCCAACTGGTTGTTTTTTTATGAACTCCACAAAGTCATGCACTAACATCAAGATCTTATGTACTCTCACATTTGACAGCATCAGATTCACTTGCTCATTCATGGTAAAAAATCCATCACATTCATAAACCAAACCAAATCCATCACATTCATAGTAAAAAAAAAATGAAAATCATTTACAGCATACCAGATTCAATTGCTCATT
>CM022952.1:14262997-14520497 GCA_012931725.1 Litsea cubeba
AGAGAGAGAGAGAGAGAGAGAGAGAGAGAGAGAGCTGAGGGAGATCACAGCCTAGGTCTGGAAGGGGGAAATGACGAGTTGAAATGAGGAGGGGGAAATGAAAAGAAGGCGAAATAAAGAACTGGCGCCAGTTTTTCATTCCACGCGTGTGCAGCTGAGGATGCATTCCGCTGCAGCTCGGGAGATCTTTTCTCATATATATATATAAGTCTATATAATTTTGAGCATCATATTCTATCTTAAATTGGATGGCTCAAAACATTTGGATGGAGTTGATTTATGCCACATGCCTTGCCCCCAACATTTCTATACTTGGTGGATTAATGGATCCAATTTCATACTTTCATTTCCAATCTCATTTAATGTCAGTTGTAGAGAGCCCAAAACCCGGCCAGATTGATAAAATAGAGTTGGAAAAATGTATAGAGGTAGATTCAAACAGTGGTACTCTTAGAGCACGTTTGTGTACATGTAATTTCCGTGGAAAGTGAAAATTGTCATCTAAGTAAAATCCATGGGTTTCAAATACTTTGGAAAGATATTTCCGCGGAAGTAAAAAATGCCCTTACGGAAGCGTCAAGACCAAGCCAATTTCGCTACACCCAACATGATATAATATCATTCTCTTTTTAAATTATATATCAATTTCGGGCTAGGCTCGGGCTTACAGCTTTGCAGGCGAGCCTGTCTTGGGCCCCTTAATAGGCTAATTCGGGCCTGGGCCAATCTTGGACATGCAGTTTTGAAGCCCAGCCCATGAACACCCCTATTGCTTGTTGAGAGTTAATTTATTACTGATCTGATTGTTTGTCATTGAAGAGTTTATACCTTGAGTTGATGAGAAAAGATAAGAGTATGTGATTTGCAGTTGGAAATGAACATCTTGACATGGATGGGTGAGGATTTCCCAGAGAAGGGTTTCAATCCAAAACTCAGGTTGGTTCCAGCCCACTGGACCAATCGATATCCGAAATCCAGCGTTGTGAATCTGATGTAATCTGATTTAGGCCTGGAACAGACCTGGGCAAGACCCAGATCGATTGAGTTCTTGGCCCTGGGCCAGGGAAATTTTTGTTAGCCTTTCTTACAAAAGGCAGATTTCTTACGGTTCTACTCTCTAATGAATTTCATATTTTTGTAGTTTAGGTTTTCAGGCCCAGATTTGTATCATAATGGATAAGTGGAGTCTAATCCTCGATTAAAATTAATTAATCGATTAGATTTAATTAATCAAGGACTATGTTAGTATTTTTGTATTGGCTAATTCATGTTGGACAAAACTCTAGGAGCCTTTGTGTTATTTTTCTTATTTAGAAAATGACTCCGAAGATAGAAGAGGGAAGGACTCTAAGAAGACAAGTCTGAATGCATTAGAAGAAGATAGCCAGAAGAAAAATGATTTGTAATGTAGAGTTTCACACAGCCATCACATGTGGACCACCGTATGGGAATTTATCTCTAGACCACCATATGAGAAGTTGTCATGCCATCACACGTTTTGGGATTTAATGACCTTTATTTTGATGACATCACATGAAACTTTTGGAGAAGAGTTACAAGTCAAAGAAGCTGTCTTATCTCCTTTATTCTAATATAAAAGAGTGGCTAAGAGCAACTTTAAGAATAGAGATGTACTAGGTGATTGATATGCCATGGGATCTGTGCACAGAAAGATGAATGATCGCTCGAGCCATTGTTTGGCCGCTTCGAGCGAACAGTGCGCAGAATTTTGGGAAAGTCTTTTTTTTTTTTTTTTGCACAAAACCGTTTCCTTTTGAGACTCTGTTTTTTCAGTTTGAGTCCTACCTGTGCTCTAAGTATTAGACATGAATTTAGGGCTATTTGTAGGGTATTACTCTCAACCATATGTGCTCACACACCTCTGTGCTAACACAACCTCTCATTAATCTGATTCAGAGAGATCATAAGAGAGAGTTTATTCTCTAGAGCCATCGAGAGATCGTTCTGAAGGCAACTCTAGAAGGTTGTTGTTGCTTATGCTTTTCAAAGGAGAAGATAGTTCATCTTAACTGGCAAGGTGCGATGAGCTAAAGTAAGGAGAACGGGGCGACGTTGGATTTCGTGTCAGTGGATTCTTTGTAAGAATAACTCCAGTCCTGAGGTCAAAGTATAGACTGAGGTACAGGAGCTTGTGAGTATATCTTGTAACTGATCGTGAACTCTTGATTTCTGGTTCGTGATTTTTCTCCCTAGATAGGGTTTTCACGCTATATTTTGTGTCTGCCTTCTTTTGGTGATTGCTTGATTAATTAGAACTAGTAGTACTCCATTTTAGTAGCCCATAAAATTGGTCTTTCAATTGGTATCCGAGCTGGTTGCATTATTTTATTGTGTTGATCCGTATTTGCTAGAATGGATATCTACCGCGAAGGCACTTCAACCAATAAGCCTCATCTGTTGGATGGTAACAATTATGCTTATTGGAAAGTTAGGATGGTTGCCTTCTTGAAAAGCCATAGATCTGAATGTTTGGAAAACTGTTGTTAATGGCTATTCCTTGTCCACTATTACTGTTGATTGGGTAACTGATCTCAAACCTAAAGATAAGTGAACTAAGGAAGAAGAGTTGGCTGCCACTTATAACTCTAAAGCATTGAATGCTATTTATAATAGAGTTAATATGTCTGAGTTTCGTAGAATTTCTACGTGCACTACTGCGAAAGATGCTTGGGATATTCCGCAGACTGTGCTTGAAGGCACTGAAACTGTTAAACAGTCGAAACTTTAGAAATTGTATACAGCATTCGAAACCATAAAGATGGAAGAAGATTAAACTTTTGATTATTTCAATTCGAAGCCTGAATGCAATTATTAATGATACCTTTACTCTTGGAGAGCCAATTCCTGAAAATAGGATTGTGAAAAAGATTATGCGGTCTCTTCCTGAAAGGTTTGATGCAAAGGTTATGGCTATTTAGGAGAATATAAATTTGAATATTCTGAAAGCTGAAGAATTAGTTAGCAACCTTCAGACTTTTGAAGCAAACCTAATGACTAATGTGAAATCAAAATCCAGTGGCATTGCTTTAAAAGCCTCCAAAGAATCATTCAAGAAAATTGCTAGTGATTCTGATTTTGATTCCGATGAGATAGATCCCCAAGTTGCTGTTCATTTTATAAAGCATTTTCAGGCATTCATGAAGGGGAAGAAAAGTGATTTGAAAATCCCTAAAAATTTTGTTGAGAAGAAATCTTTTAAAGTGATTCAATGTTTTGAGTGTCATTGTTATGATCACATTGCTAGTGACCGTGCTAACAAAAAGCCAAAAAAGAAGGCTTTAAATTTGAGTTGGGATGCTGATATTTGTGAAGAAGATGATAACAAATATGAGTCTGAGAAGCCTGATGCTAGCAAAGAAAAATTTCATGGCATTCATGTCAACTTCAGTTTCTGCTACTCCACCAGTGTCTGATAATGAGACTGATCATGATATTAGTGAGTCAGAGACAGAATATGATTGGCAAGCTGAATATCAGATATTGTTTGCAAATGTCCATGAAAATGCTAAAGATGAATGAAAAAGTGGCTACAAGCTGGAAAGAATCTGAAAAGCAGAATACTTCTTTGAAAGCTGAATTGTTAAAAGCTCTTACAAAGGTTAGTCACTTAGAGGCAGAAAATAACATATTGGCAGATAAATTGACAAGCTGAAGCCCAAAAGTGTGCTTTGATTGATCATGATATGAAGACCTTGAAAGCTGAAGATAATGACTTACAAGGAAGACTCAAAATAGTTCTATCTGAGTTAGAAACAAGCAAGGCTTCGCTAAACAGGATGAATGCAGGTTCTAAAAAGCTTCATGACATTCTCTGCAGTCAAAAGGCAAAGACAGACATGCATGTCATTGGCTACGCTGACGGGGCATCTACATTTAAAGCCAAAGGTACTAACTGTTTTGTTCCAAATTCAGTTGTTACTAATCCTGCTGTTCATGTTGCAAATACAGCTGCCAAGAAGAAACATGTGTCACGTTCTGAAAGAATTCCCACTTGTCATCATTGTGGAATTAAATGACACATTAGACCTCATTGTAATAAGCTCTGAAAGTCACCAAATCAAAAGCAATGGAAAACACAGAAGACTGAGTTGAACAAGAATACCAAAGTTGTTTGGTTTAAGAAAGAAGACTTATCCTTTGTGTTGGTATACACTTTGCTGAAATGTCTGAATATGCAATTGTGTGTGCCGAAGCTTCATCACCCCTGATCTGCGGGATCATGCCCCCACCCCAGTGCTAATAAGAAGATCTTTCTGAGGGGGAGTCAAAATTGAGGGGAAGCTGCAGAATCCAAATTGACAGAAGCTGCTTGAAGATAATTGTTTGTCAATTATGAACAAAAAAGGGGAGAATACTGAAGCTAGGGGGAGACAACAAGCAAATATCTACATGAGCTGATAAATTTTTTTGTGCTGAAAATTCAATGTATTTTGGGTTTTTCTTTTGGGTAAATCTTTTGTAAAAGTTTTGTCCATGAATTGCCAAAGGGGGAGATTGTTAGTATTTTTGTATTGGCTAATTCATATTGGACAAAACTCTATGAGTCTTTATGTTATTTTTCTTATTTAGAAAAGGACTCCGAAGATAGAAGAGGGAAGGACTCTAAGAAGACAGTTCTAAATGCATTAGAAGAAGATAGCTAGAAGAAAAATGATTTGTAATGTAGAGTTTTACACAGCCATCACATGTGGACCACCGTATGGGAATTTATCTCTGGACCACCATATGAGAAGTTGTCATGCCATCACACGTTTTGGGATTTAATGACTTTATTTTGATGACATCACATGAAACTTTTGGAGAAGAGTTACAAGTCAAAGAAGCTGTCTTGTCTCCTTTATTCTAAAATAAAGGAGTGGTTAAGAGCAACTGTATGAATAGAGATGTACTGGGTGATTGATATGCCATGGGATCCGTGCACAGAAAGATGAATGATCGCTTAAGCCATTGTTTGGCAGCTCGAGCGAAGGCGAGACAAAAGCCTGTCCGCTCGAGCGAAGTAAGAAGTCCGCTCGAGCGAACAGTGCGCAGAATTTTGAGAAAGTCTTTTTTTTTTGCACGAAACTGTTTCCTTTTGAGACTCTGTTTTTTCAGTTTGAGTACTACCTGTACTCTAAGTATTAGACATGAATTTAGGGCTATTTATAGGGTATTACTCTCAACCTATATGTGCTAATACTCCTCTCATTAATATGAGTCAGAGAGATCATAAGAGAGAGTTTATTCTCTAGAGCCATCGAGAGATCGTTCTGAATGCAGCTCTAGAAGGTTGTTGTTGCTTCTGCTTTCCGAAGGAGAAGATAGTTCATCTTGACTGGCAAGGTGCGAGGAGATCAAGTAAGGAGAATGAGGCATGTTGGATTTCGTATCAGTGGATTCTTTGTAAGAATAACTACAGTCCTGATCGAGGTCGAGGTATAGACTGAGGTACATGAGCTTGTGAGTATATCTTGTAACTGTTCATGAACTCTTGATTTCCGGTTCGTGGTTTTTCTCACTTGATAGGGTTTCCACGCTATATTTTGTATCTGCCTTTTTGTGGTGATTGCTTGATTAACTAGAACTAGTAGTACTCCATTCTGGTAGCCCATAAAATTTGTCTTTCAGACTAGACTTCACTTATTCAGGATTTGTATATTTCTATTAGAAAGTGTCCCATGCTGCCACTCGTATAAAACATGTTGGGGAGCCTACTTTCCATGGTGTTCAAACCACACTAACAAAATGTGCCCGCGCTAATATCTATCTATCTATTTTAAATTAAAATAATGAGTTAGTTGAAATCCTTAAATATTGTAAACACGTTTATGTCAAAATGATGACCTTAATTATATACTAACGAGGTCTCATATAAGAAAATAAGTAAACTTGACGTAGATATAAACTAGGGCTGCACAGAACCGGACCGCAGACCGGACCGGACCACAAAACCGGACCGGACCGGACCGGATTTGCGGTCTTGGTGGTCCAAATCCGGTCCGGTTATTCCGGTCCGGTCCGGTCTGGGCCTTTTGTGGTCCGGTCCGGACCGGACCGGACCGCATTTATTAAAATAATTTTTTTTAATTTTTTTTTCATAATCTTTGAGCCCATGAGGCATGAGCCTAGCACCCATTTGTAAAATCCATCATTCATTCATTTGACATTTGCCTACTTTTTAGATGTGAGGTGAAAATGAAAAAAAAAAAAACAAAAAAAAATGAAAAAAAAAAGAAAAGAAAAAAAAAATGGAAACCGGTCCGGACCACTTTAAGTGGTCCAACCGGACCGGTTTGGACCGGACCGGACCGGACCGGACCGCTTATAAGTGGTCCGGTCCGGTCCTTCATTTTGGGCCGGACTGGAAATCCGGTCGATCACCCCTAATATAAACAATTCGGATTGTAATCTATCAATGTAAAGAAAAAATCAAAGGAATTAAGCTAATTAAGAAAATTAACTCAAAATACAGTTGCTTTACCTTATGCGCGGAGACCTCAAAGCAGAGCAAAAAAAAAAAAAAGTGATCAAATAAATTGCAAATTCATATCACCATCATTATCATAGAATGAAGCATACACTTTTAGATAATATATATCTATAATCTTGATATAATATTTTGTTACAAAATTCTTTATGTTTTACATTAGATTAGATCCAAAAGACAAATACGCCCTAAGTAGGACTGTCAATCATGTCGTGTTAACGAATTCGGGTTATGGGTTAACAAATTCGTGTTAAAATCACCTCAATCCATACATGACCCATTAACTTAACGGGTAAAAAAATCCAACCCGAACACGACCCGTTAATTTAACGGGTTACACTACCCAACTCGTTAACCCGTTAAGTAATTAAGTCATTTCAAAAATTAAAAAAAAATCCATACAAAAATATATAAGTTGAAAAATATATAAGCCACATGAAATTTTGAGGATCTCGAGTGGATCCCACCTAAAACCCCACTATAAAACAATAAATTTCAATTTCTTCTTTATGAATATAAATGAATTCTAGCTACACTTAGGGACTAAAAAAAATTTAACGGGTTACGCGGGTTGTAACGAGCTACTGGTTTATTTCGTATACGACCTGTTAACGACCCGAACCCATTAAGAGCCCACCCGAACCTGTTAATATCGTGTGGGTTCGTGTCGTGTTAACTAGAGGTGTTCACGGGTCGAAACCCGACTCGACCCGACCAATTTCTTCTGGGTGAAAACCCACCCGAACCTGACCCGTTTGCGTCACGGGTCAGTCAGGTCACGGGTCAGATGGGTCACGGGTTCAACAGGTCATGGGTCGGGTTCGGGTTTTTTTTTTTTTTTCTCCTCCTCCTCCTCATGTAGAAGACTAAATTGTTTATGAAAACAACTTTCAGATAATTGTTAGAGAGCTAAAAGTTATTAGATGTAAAAGTAAAAAGTGGTTGCGGTTGTTTGTTGGCCTTCTTTTGTACCATGGGCAGAGCTGTATAAAAAAAAAGTAGTTGCGGTTTGACCCGAAACCCACGTCCAATTTCAACTACTAATCACTCTCATCTTGACCATTAATTCAGTGGTAACCAATTTAATGATTAAATACAATCAACAAGATATTCAAGATTTAAGATTCAACAAATCTAAACAAACTGATGTCAAATAGATGTAATAAGGCTTCAAAACGTACCGTGTTTTCCATGTGAGACCACCTTAATCTGTTGATAGGAATAAAATAAATGTTCTTCGCACTAAATATATTATAAGTATACATGGGCCTTGAGTTTATAGACATGAGACCAATATAATAACTCAAATATTTAGAAATTGGTCGGTGAACTACATCTAAGAGAAATTAAAACCGCATCCTGACAAGTGGGCATCCCTCTTGGATTTTTATCCTTTGTCTTCTACATGGAAAAAAAAAAAAAACAAAACGGGTTCACGGGTCACCCGGTAACCCGACCTGTGAGACCCGTTACCCGTACCAACGGTCACGGGATGGGTTGGGTCAGGTCGAGCACAGAAATTTTGGGTGGAGTGACCCACCCATTGACCCACGGGTCAGGTCGGGTCGGGTTACCAGGTCGGGTCGGGTCGCGGTTAATTTTGCACACCTTTAGTGTTAACGAGTCGTGTGGTATTTTGACAGCCCTAGCCCTAAGTCTCATCGAATAAGGTTTTGGGATAACAAAATCTAGACCCAAATCTGACATGTAAAGTTAATTGTATGGTCAAAATCATTACTGTCAAGCTTAATGGATTTGAATCAAATTTAAGTACATTGATAACTTTAATCAATAATACTATAATTTTTTTATACTTAGACGCGCCCGTGCTTAGCATGGCGTTACACATCATAAAAAACTTTATTTAAAATTTTTTTAATGACTTTTTAATTTTTATAATATAAAGAAAAATCTAACTTTGAGTGGTCCGGATTTTGTATGTTTGTTATATGAAATCGAGAATAGCAAATAGATCCACCATTTCAAAAGAGAGAACAAAAAAGGAAGAATTAATAGTCCTATCATTGTTAGACTTATGGATGGCAAAATCAGTCAAAGTTGAGCTCACTCATCAATCTTAGGGATGTTTATGGGTCGGACTTAGGCAAATCTAGGCCTGGACTGACTTTAAAAAGATAAGTCCAAGCCCAACGAAAGTCGTAAAAGTCTAGCCGAACCTCGCTCAGGCCGAACCTGGCTTTCTACCAATCATATGAAAAATATACACTTATTATAGGCACTCATTAGACAGGCCGGGCTGCGCCGAGCTTTGGCTCACTCTCATTTTATCAAAGCCCGGCCCAAAGTGGGTTGGGCCTAACCCGACCCATGAGCACCCCTAATCAATGAGTCTTTCATGAGATAAGGGCACACCTTATATTTCTTCTTACAATAAAGAGCTGGCCCATGTATCTACTTTCTACAATTTGCAGCCCCATATTTGAATTTGGTGGGCTCCATAGACCTATATTTAAGTATTTATAGCCCTTATGGGAAGAAAATATCATAAGAAAGGTTTTTTTCTGTAATATATAGGCAATTGATATAGTTGTTTGTTTATCAATTTGAGTCTTCCATCATATAAGGGCTCACCTTTTATTAAAAGTAAGGATTTGCTAAGATCCCATTCAAAAGTTCCCTACCTCCACCTGGACTCATCATGAGAAAATGTGGCCTTGTAAGAGGCCAGCAGGTCTACCATTTTACCTGGATGTCAGATTTCGACTGAGCAGAGGCCCTATTTTAAAAAATCAAGAGCTCCCAGCCCTCAACCCCTGTTCGTTTACTATATGGGTCATTGGGTCCCATAGACCTCCAAAACAAGATCATACTATGAGGAATTTTCTTGTGTCCAAATAAGTAAATTTATATATGTAAGAAAAGCACTGCAATATAAAAGATAAAAAAAAAAAAAAAGAAATGACATATTACAAAATTTGTTAGTCCAAATATTGAATGTAAAAGATCAAATATAAGTTTTAAATTATATTACAGTCATCATTTTTAAATTGCTGGCTCCAAACTTTATGCATAATTACTTATAAATAAACTTTAATTGTTTAAAGTTAGTTAGATATGCCTATTAAATAATTCCATCCAAATGCAAAGAACTCATTAAAATGAGTTGACTCGGCCGAGTCTCCCCTATTTCTTATATGGTCTTTATTCAAAATGAGATGATTATTGAGAATGAAGAGTGTATTGAGAGAGTTTTCCAACCATACTTTATTACATCAATGGAGATAATATTAATTTATGCTATATAAGAAAGAAGTTTGCTTAAAAGAAGATTCCATACGTGTTTGCTATATAAAAATGTATAAGGATAAGATTTTCCCGACCTTAGTAAACCAGTGAAGAGTTTAAATATTAAGGAAAGTCCAAAAATCAATGGTGATAGTTTAGGGCAAGTAGTAAAGGTAATCTAAAAGATAAGATTACATTAGTGTAGATATATACTCTATATTATGTTTATCTTGCAACGAAAATATAGAAGATAAGAGAAAGTCAAAATTGAAATTGAAATTAAGACGGAATTGCAAGGTCAAGATCGAAATAGAAGCAATCGAAATCAAGGTCTTTTAACATATAATAATTTTTTGGGCTAGTAAATAATGTCATTTATATGTTGGTCCCAGATGAGATCGATATCAACTCTGTTAGGAACATCATTGCAACAATGGTAGACCATACGAACTCACTACTAATGCTTGATCTTCTAGATGATCAACTAAGGGCCACCAACTCTCTTGTTTAAGCAATCATGAGGAGTCACGCTTGAGTCTACTCCACTTAAAATCCCACATCACTTACTAGCGGCAACACCACACGAGTTAAATTCCAATCCAAAACTCTCTCTAACAAGGATTTGATCCCAATCCAAACCGCCTTGGGTAAGGTTTAAGACTTTAAGGGGGGATTAAGTTTGGTGTTTTACCAACTGCTTCATCCGATGTGGGTTCCATGGTGTATTATCCATCAATATTCTCAACCTAAAGATCAGCTCCAAATCTCATTGTCATTAATAGATCAATCCCAAGATTTGGGTAATGATCAACTCAATGCATCTGTGTGGAGTGATTTTTAAGGTACCAGGATTACATTAACTTCGACGATAAGATGCCAGCTAAGAGCGCATACTGTGGTCGCCTCCCTACTTCTGCTACGTTATCAGACACGTGGCTGAGTACGAGCACGCGCGAATGAGACAAATGGGTCATCCCAGCCGTCCACAATCTTCACCAGATCGCTGACAAGGCGGCATCCAGCGGCTGTAGCCAAATCAGGCCAGAGCCCGAGCCCGAGCCCGAGGATGGATCCGATGGGACCTCAACCGCCAATGACTTGGGACATGATCAGGCCCAACATTACATGCATTTAATGCGATATGGGCTGATCGGACTGGCAATAAATGCATTGTGGGCTACGATGGACCCTTATTTATTACTTTGTGGGCTAATGAGATCATCCATATCAAATCTATGGGACCACTCCAAGATATCAGGTAAAATCCTCTATAAATATGAGGGCATTCCAAGACCAAGGTATGCATACACATCCCCTATTGAGTCGTCACTCTGTCTCTTTTCTCCTTCGACCTTTGTGCTAACTTAGCCATCGGAGAGCCCTACGCTGCCCACAGCCAGAGTCCTCTCATCGTTTGTTTCTCCCCTTTCAGGATCTTAGCAGCTAATTTCCATCATATATTTGGATAAGTCCTATCAGACACCCTCTAATCTTGTGAGTTTTATTTTTTGCACTTACAACATCTTCTCAAATAGGAATAGTCCAACCTTTGAAGCCATTGTAAGCATAACAATCACACGACAGTGGTTCGATAATGTTGAAGTTCCGTAGTCAAACATGCAAAAGTATTGAATGCTTCCAGGATATTAGTCTTCATTTGCTTGTCTTTGTTGTTTGTCATTTACTTTAATACAGTAGTGGTTTTGACCTAGAGCACCAGAGGATAAAAAAGAAGGAAAAACAATACCAACTGGCAGTGGCAGGATACATGTACAGACAGAACTGGACATTCGACATCTACAATGATGATTTGGATACATCTCTCAGGCAATTCAATGGTGGGCCTGCCTTTGAATCTGGATACAGCCCTGGACCACCTAATGTACTGCACATTAGAGGAAAAAAGGAAAAATTTCAGTTTCACTTCACATCACCAGATTCTCTTCAGATCCTACATATCTTGTGAAAGTTCTTCTTCCATCTTCATGTCCCGTCCAGCCTATTTTCTCCTCAGCCCAACTTTGTGTTGTGCCCAAATCTAGATCATGGGCCAGTATGGTACACCAGGCCCATACCTTCATGCTTTGAGCTGTAACGCTGTTGGCCATCTCATTGCTCTCTTGTCGAATATTGGGTTAGCTAGGATCTGACTTTGTAGTTTTCT
Organism: Litsea cubeba; assembly: GCA_012931725.1. Classification (NCBI taxonomy): domain Eukaryota; kingdom Viridiplantae; phylum Streptophyta; class Magnoliopsida; order Laurales; family Lauraceae; genus Litsea; species Litsea cubeba. The sequence continues at coordinate 14,274,895 of CM022952.1, forward strand.
GGCAAAGCCTTAGGCCAGGATCAGCTCATAAGCCTAAAATCTCAGCCCAAATTGAGTTAGAGTCGGTTGGACCCAAGTTGTCCTAGCTCACTAAATATTATAGCCATGCAGAGGGGTACAAGGAAAAATTCCTTTTTTTTTTTTGGGTCAAGGCATGCCACTTGTATTACTGCATACAGTTTTCTTTTGGGAAATTTTCAAATAAGGCCTTGGATTTTTACCTTATTTAAAAAAAGGACATGAGTTTCAAAACTTTTCAAATTAGTCCCTAAGTTTTTCAATAAAACTTCAATTAAAGCCATATGGTCATTTAAAGACATTTTTATGGCATTTTCTCTTAATTTTTTAAAAATACACAAAGTACCTTCATTTAAAGCCATGACGTGGTTTTGGCAGCCACTATATTTAACTAATCGTTGTAGAAATGCTAGTTTTTCTCAATCATTATAAAGCTGCTAATGAAAAAAAGGAAGAAAATATAGAGGAAGTGAAAAGGGGTTTTATTTCATTGAAGGATAATTTGGATAGTTTAAAAAATTGAAGAAAAAAGTTACCGGAAAATAGCTTTAAATGGATAAATGTCTTTAATTGAAAACTTCATGGAAAACTTAGGGACTAATTTGAAAAGTTTTAAAACTTGTGTCATTCTTTGAAATAAGGCAAAAACTTAAGAACTTATTTGAAAATTTTCCGTTTTCTTTTAAAGGGAGGATCATTAGTCTTTGGGATGATAGTTGCAGGATGTGCCCGTGGAGGCTCTGGAACATGCATTTCAGGCTTTGCCGCTGTAAGTTCTGGTTTTTTACTCAATAGAGCTAAGATTTCTTATTCACTTCAAATTGATCTAGTATAGAGTAATCTCCTTCTATGACTTCTTCTAGTGGTTGCTCAAAGCACTTTAATGAGAATAGAATTTTTGAAACTATTATACATGCATCTTTAAGTAAGGATCCATCAGTTTGAAGGTCATAATCATCCATCCAATATTCTACCCGGTGGACTCCATCATGTATTGCTTATGAGGTAGTTGGATCCATGTCAAAATGTGAAATTCTTCACTTATAGTCCATGCAAATGTCCAATAAAGATATTTGTGTACTACCTCTTCGATGTAATTTGTGGTGATGTAGAGAGAGAGAGAGACTAAAAAAAAGACAATGGATTCTACAGGTTAATTTCATGTAACAAATTATCTCTTTCCTTCCAAAACAATTATAGCGCAGAGTTTGTTAAGGCTCATTGGCTTTATCAAATACTTGGCTTGAAAATCATCCTTCTATTAGAGCAACGAGTCTAATGGATGTGACCTCAGGGATCGATTCGAGCTCCAATGTCACCAGAGTTTCCCCATCTCTCCGCCTCGAATCCGTCTTCTCCTTCTTCGTCATCTCCTCTCGAGCCTCCCCCTCTCAAACCCCTTCCACCCCTGCCCCCTCTACTACACCAACCCTCCCTCCTCTCAGCCATTCTCCTACGATCTTGCCCGTTTTGTCTAGTTTTCAAACTCCACCATCTCCCGCCCACCTCCCCTCTATGCTCCAGTCAGCCCCCTCTCCCCCCTGGACTTCCAGACCTCCTCCACCAACCCCTCTCCAACCTCCTCCACCAACCCCTATCCAACCTTGTTCTTTTCCCCCTCTTCCCAACCCATTTCCAACCAAGCCTTTTTCCCCTTCTTCCCTTATTCCCCCAACTCCTTTTCAACCCTGCCCTATCCCCCCTCTTCCCAGCCAGTCTTCAGGTCTGTTAACTGATCCCTCTGCCTTCCCTCCCCTGCCCTCCGTATCTCCAAACCTTTCTCCCCCACCTACCAGCCTCTCTTCTGGCCTGATTCCAGCTACTCTTTCCAATGTAGTTCCCTCCCACCTTCCTCTCACCCAGCCTCCTTCTTCCTTTGCTAACCTCTTTGCTACTCCAAAGCCCTCCTACCATGCCCAATATTACCCCCTACCACTTGGCTAAATGGTAGACCTACCTTAACCATCCCTCAATCTATGCTCTCCTCCAGCAAAGAATCCTTCTCCTTCTCTGTCATTGGCAAATTTGCAGGTAAACGACCCTCCCTAGAATGGGTTGAAGAGAAGGCCAAATTCTGGGCCCTTTCCAAACCTTGCTTGGTCTACCTCACCATCAAAGGTCACTTTATCTTCCGTTTCAACTCCCCAGAAGGTAAAGCCCACATCCTTGGCCTATCCCCTTTGTCCTTAGTAGGGGTGTACAAAAAATCCGTCAATCCGTCAATCCGATCCGATCCGATCCGATCCGCGGATTTTAATCCGATCCGAAGGCCAACGGATTGGTGACGGATTGGAAATTGTGTAATCCGTTAGCAACGGATCGGTGGCGGATTTCATCCTTAATCCGCGGATTCAATCCGATCCGATCCGTTGTCATTAAATATAAATTAAAAAAAATTATATATATAAAATAAGAAAAAAAATGTAAGGAGTCACTAACCTTATGAATAGAATAGACATACAGCTCTCAACTCATGCCCCTTTAATTCGGTGACTTCAAAATTTATGGGTTTTTTCTTCTTTCTTTTTCCATGTAATGTACAGTAACGGATTGAACGGATTAATCCGATCCGATCCGCTCCTCCACGGATCGGATCGGATCGGATTTCAACAGTAACGGATTGGTGACGGATTACAAAACCGTCAATCCGAAGGCAACGGATTGGTGACGGATTTGGCCCAATCCGCACCAATCCGATCCGTGTACACCCCTAGTCCTTAGAAAGGAAGAAAATCTTCTTCCTACCCTGGTCCCCTGGATAGGATGAATCAGTCTGGCCCTCCTTTGCTCCTGTATGGGTGAGGTTTTCAGGGCTACCCTACCACTGCTGGAGCCAACACATCATCTTCTCCCTAGCCAACTCCATTGGCCAACCTATCAAGCTAGATGCTATTACCTCATCTCAAAGAATTCTAACCTTTGCTAGGGTCTTGGTCAATATTGACCTCTCCAAACCAAGACTTGCAGGGTGAAGGCGAATTGGAAATTGCTGTTTCCTTTGAACACTGTCCTTGCCCTATCTGCTTCCAATCAGGCCATTCCAATCAGATTTGCCCTCTGGCCTCACAGTCCAGCAATCCTTCTCTAGATATTGCTACCACACTCCCCTCCCCTTCTGATACTGCTCCTATTTCACTCTCCACCCAGACCCCTCCCCCTCACTCCCCTAGCCCACTCCAACCCCTGCCTGTCACCCAAACACTTCCCATCATCCCTCTGGTATCGCCTAAGCTTCCTCCTCCTCTCTCAACCAGCCTTCCTATGGCACCCCCAATCATCACTGCCCCAACCTCTTTTACTCCTACCTCTGCTACCAATCCTCCTACCCTCACTACAGCTATCACCACCTTCTCTTCTTCTCAGCCTATTCAACCCCTCCTCCACACCAAACCCCCTAAGATTAAAGCCAGCTCTCTTAGTAAGGTTGAAAGAAATATTTAGGGGTTCCCGATTTCTAGATTGGTCTACTCAAATAAAAAGTGTGCAAATAATAAAAACTATGCAGCGGAAATAAAACTCAAGCACACACCACAAGGACACCAAATTTTAGGTGGAAAACCCTAACCGGGAAAAAAAACCACCGATCCAACCTGGATCAATAATCAAGCACTATGAATCTCGCAATTACAAGAAACTCAGATTTCCTCCCCAGATATCCCCTACCTAAGGACTGAAGTTACCTTGTGTCGCTTCACGCTTCAACGACTTCACACCGCTGATTGCAACAGACTCAAACCAGCACTTGACTCCTCAAATCTTCTTCGCAAGAAGACAATCTTCTACAAAGGATGCAGAAGAACAGGCTCTAGAGAACTTGACAGCACAACTTCTTAATAAATCTCTAGAAAAGAATTCTCTCAATCAAATCTTTAACTCAGTACTTTGAGAGGTGAGGTGTGTCTTTGGAATAGCCCTTGAGTCCTTTAAATAGCCCTTGGGACGTGCTTAATATTCCCTAATTTGATTAGGATTAAAACCATCAGTTTGAGCACTATTAGAAAAGTGGTTTCCACTTTTTCCGGACTCCCTGCGCCTTGATCGCTCGAGCGAATTAAATGTCCGCTCGAGCGAATGACTTACTGTCTTCGTCCGCTCGAGCGACCAATCCATGGGTCGGGCGAGTGATTTTCTGTCAGTGCATTAAAGGCTCTGTCTTTGCATGAAGCTCTGCGCCTCTTTCGTTGACTTTTCTTTTCTTTTGCCTTTCTGCCGTTTTTGTTGACTGACAACAACTATTCTAACAATCTCCCCCTTTTGGCAATTCGTGGACAAATCTCCTAGAACAATAAGATCTACCCAAAAGAAAAACCCAAAATACAATGAATTTTTAAACAAAAAAAAATCAGCACTGTAGATCTTGAATTGCCTTAGCTTGTAGAACTCTTTCGGGCTTCATTCTTCTCCCCCTGAATTTGTCCATAATTGACAAACAAAAAATCATCATGCAGCTTCCGTCAATCTGGATACAGTAGCTCCCCCTCGATTTTGACTCCCCCTCACTATGATCTTCGTATCAGCACTGGGGGTGGGAGCTTGACCTCCTTTATCAGGGCTTTTTATGATTAGCCACCCACACTTTTGTAGTTTGAACTTTCAGCAGAGTGTGAGCAAACTCCTTAGGTAAATCAGATTTTCTAACCCAAATTGGAGTCGTCTTGGGTGGAGAAAAATTCTTCCGCCATTGCTTGGTCTTAGGTAGACTTTGCAGCTTCTTGCAATGGGGACGAATGTGTCCTGTCTTTCCACAATGGTGACAAGTGGATGTGTGTGCAGCGCGTGACACATTCTTTTTCTTGAAACTACTCACCACATTATTGACATGTGTAGTATGTGGAGTAGTATGTGCAACACTTGAAACAAAAATTGTTTTACCTTCAGCTTTTGAAGTGGATGCACCATGATCATAACCGAGACCGCTTTTGTCAAACTGAGACTTCTGACTGAACAAGATATTTGTAAGAGTTTTCGAACCAGTGTTCATCTTGTGAAGAGAAGCTTTTGTTACTTCTAGCTCGGACAAAGTGATCTTCAATTTTCCTTGCAGATCTTGATTTTCAGCTTTCAGTGACACTGTCTCATTCTGCAGATCTGCTACTTCTTTTTCAGCTTTCTGCAGTTTTTGACCATCAGTAGTCAAATTTTCAGTCAAACAGATTTTCTGACTTTTCAAGAGATGAACCTGTTTGAGCGCATGCTCTAATTCAATTTTCAATGCAGAATTTTCTTCTTGAGCAGCCTTCAACTTGATAGTGACCTTGTTAGCAAATTTAGTCATCTTGACGCAATCAGCATATGTAGCATGGTACAATTCTTCAAAATCTTTCTCTTGATCTGACATCTCATCATCACTATCAGTATCATTGTCAGACACAGACGCAGCCAGGAACGCCATAAACTTTTCCTTCCCTTTATCTGAAGGATCGTTTTCAAAATTGCTTTCTTCTTCCTTTTCTTCTTCAGAAGATTCTTCATCCCAAATTGTGTTGAGAACCTTTTGCTTTGTACCCTTTTTCTTGTTAGCACATTCATTAGCATAATGACCATAGCCTTGGCACTCGAAACACTTTGTTCCTTTGGCAGAGTCTTTCTTCCCAGATTTTAAATGCTTCCAATTCGCCTTTTTTGATATCATGTATTTTTTGAAATACTTCATAAACTCAGCCATATTATCTTCATCCTCAGATTCAGAATCAGATTCAATTTTCTTTTCAGGCTTCTTTCTTGACTCTGAGATGGCTTTCAAAGCAATACCCTTCTCTTTTGATTTTCCTTTATTCAATCGGTTTGCTTCAAAGGTTTGAAGATTTCCAACTAACTGGTTGATCTTGAGGGTATCAAGATTCTTGTTTTCTTCAATAGCATCAACTTTAGAATCGAACCTCGAAGGTAGAGACCGCAAAATTTTCTTGACAATCTTGTTTTCTTGGATTTCCTCACCCAGATTGAAAACAGAATTGACAATATCATTCAGTTTTGCATAAAATTCATCAAAGGTCTCATCTTCTTCCATCACGATGGTCTCAAATTCTTTAGTTAGCCTTTGCAATTTTGCTTGGTTCACCGTGTCTGTACCCTCATAAACCGTCTGTAAGACTTCCCATGCTTCTTTCGCGGTTTTGCAAGTGGAAATCCTATGGAACTCTTCAGCAGACACTCCATTGTATATACTATTCATTGCCTTGTTATTACAATTTGAGGCACGCTTCTCATCCTTAGTCCATTCAGCTTTAGGTTTAGGAACAGTTTGTCCACTAACCACTATCGTTGGTATGGAGTAGCCCTCCTCAACAATATCCCACACATCATCATCAATGGACTTAAGAAATCCAATCATCCTTTGCTTCCAATATGCATAATTAGAACCATCAAACAAAGGAGGCTTGGTAGTTGATGTCCCTTCTCTGTTGACCACCATTCTAGAAATCTTTATAGATCAAAACACAATAACTTAGTGCAACCAGCTCTGATACCAATTGTAAGAAATATTTAGGGGTTCCCGATTTCTAGATTGGTATACTCAAATAATCAGACAAAAGTGTGCAAATAATAAAAACTATGCAGCGGAAATAAAACTCAAGCACACACCACAAGGACACCAAATTTTAGGTGGAAACCCTAACCGGGAAAAAAAACCACCGATCCAACCTGGATCAATAATCAAGCACTATGAATCTCGCAATTACAAGAAACTCAGATTTCCTCCCCAGATATCCCCTACCTAAGGACTGAAGTTACCTTGTGTCGCTTCACGCTTCAACGACTTCACACCGCTGATTGCAACAGACTCAAACCAGCACTTGACTCCTCAAATCTTCTACGCAAGAAGACAATCTTCTACAAAGGATGCAGAAGAACATGCTCTAGAGAACTTGACAGCACAACTTCTTAATAAATCTCTAGAAAAGAATTCTCTCAATCAAATCTTTAACTCAGTACTTTGAGAGGTGAGGTGTGTCTTTGGAATAGCCCTTGAGTCCTTTAAATAGCCTTTGGGACGTGCTTAATATTCCCTAATTTGATTAGGATTAAAACCATCAGTTTGAGCACTATTAGAAAAGTGGTTTCCACTTTTTCCGGACTCCCTGCGCCTTGATCGCTCGAGCGAATTAAATGTGCGCTCGAGCGAATGACTTACTGTCTTCGTCCGCTCGAGCGACCAATCCATGGGTCGGGCGAGTGATTTTCTGTCAGTGCATTAAAGGCTCTGTCTTTGCATGAAGCTCTGCGCCTCTTTCGTTGACTTTTCTTTTCTTTTACCTTTCTGCCGTTTTTGTTGACTGACAATAACTATTCTAACAATTGGTATCAGAGCTTGTTTTCTTGGATTTCAGCTCTGAAACAAAATATTTCTTTCAATATTTAGGGGTTCCCGATTTCTAGATTGGTCTACTCAAATAATCAGACAAAAGTGTGCAAATAATAAAAACTATGCAGCGGAAATAAAACTCAAGCACACACCACAAGGACACCAAATTTTAGGTGGAAAACCCTAACCGGGAAAAAAAACCACCGATCCAACCTGGATCAATAATCAAGTACTATGAATCTCGCAATTACAAGAAACTCAGATTTCCTCCCCAGATATCCCCTACCTAAGGACTGAAGTTACCTTGTGTCGCTTCACGCTTCATCGACTTCACACCGCTGATTGCAACAGACTCAAACCAGCACTTGACTCCTCAAATCTTCTACGCAAGAAGACAATCTTCTACAAAGGATGCAGAAGAACAGGCTCTAGAGAACTTGTCAGCACAACTTCTTAATAAATCTCTAGAAAAGAATTCTCTCAATCAAATCTTTAACTCAGTACTTTGAGAGGTGAGGTGTGTCTTTGGAATAGCCCTTGAGTCCTTTAAATAGCCCTTGGGACGTGCTTAATATTCCCTAATTTGATTAGGATTAAAACCATCAGTTTGAGCACTATTAGAAAAGTGGTTTCCACTTTTTCCGGACTCCCTGCGCCTTGATCGCTCGAGCGAATTAAATGTCCGCTCGAGCGAATGACTTACTGTCTTCGTCCGCTCGAGCGACCAATCCATGGGTCGGGCGAGTGATTTTCTGTCAGTGCATTAAAGGCTCTGTCTTTGCATGAAGCTCTGCGCCTCTTTCGTTGACTTTTCTTTTCTTTTACCTTTCTGCCGTTTTTGTTGACTGACAACAACTATTCTAACAAAGGTTCGCACACAGGCAAAGACTCCCACCCAATCCTCACCCAAGCCTACCCTGATCAAACCCTCCCTCAATGACCTACCCTATGATGTCATCTCTGTAATCCTAGAAAAAACCTCATCTCCAACCATTGACATCTCCAATCCATTTGACATCCTGGATAAATGCTCCTTCACAGATCCTACCATTAACCCAAACCTTTATGGTCGAAATTTCCAGGCTCTCTCTGAGGATACCTCCTCCTCTTCTCCTCCTCCAGGCTTTGAACATCCTCTAGACACCTTTGACCCCCCCCCCCTGCTATACCCCCTTCAGCTGAACTCCCTCAGGATAAGATTCTAAGGTTTACTCCTGCAGACCCTTCCAAGTATCATTCCAAAAGCAAAGGGAAAAACAAATGCCCACTCTCTGGCACTGGCCCAATCACCAGGAGGTCTAGAAGTAAGTTCACCTCCCTCCCTCCTATCCATGATTAAGGTCCTCTACTGGAACTGTAGGGGAATTGCCAACCCCCCCACCATTAGAGCATTGGCTAACCTGGTCCGTTCTCATCTCCCTGACTTAATCTTCATCTCTGAACCAATGTCCACCTTCTCCTCCACCAATTCCCTTGGCCTGTCTAATTTTGGCTTTGACACTTTCCACTCTAACTACCCCTCTTTAGATACCCCTAACCTTTGGTGCTTCTCCAAATCATCCCACCACCTCCTCAGCTCTGTCTTCAATGCTTCATCCCAACACATAACTATGCTCCTTCTTAACCCAATCTCTGGCCTCTCTTCCCTTATCACAGGAGTCTATGGCTCCACCAATCATACCCATAGGAAAGACCTTTGGAAAGTTTTAATTGATACCTCCCAAACCAACCTCCCCTGGTGCGTTTTAGGTGACTTTAATGCCATCCTTTCCCACCATGAGAAGCTCAGTCTTCCCCAAGCTTTCCCCTCCTCTCTCAAAGACTTCCAATCGATGGTGATACAAGCTGGCCTCTCTGACACTCTCTTCTCAAGTAGTAAATTCACTTGGTCCAACAATAGACAAGGCCTCTCCTATGTAGCAGCTAGACTTGATAGAGCTCTAGTGAATTCCCACTGGTTGGACAGCTACTCGGATCCTTCTCTCCTCCACCTCCCTAGACTATCCTCTGATCACAGTCCTCTCTTACTGACCCATTCAAATCTTCCCCCAACCCCAAAAGCCCCCTTCAAATTTGAAAATAAATGGCTCCTCCACCCTTCCTTCCTTGATGTCGTTGCATCCAGTTGGGCTGCTCCCATTGAAGGAAATCCCCAGTTCATCCTCGCCCAAAAGCTAAAAGCCCTCAAGTTGTCTCTAAAAACTTGGAGCAAGGCCACCTATGGCCAAGTCCATCAAAACATCCTTGCTGCTGAGGCATGTATCTTAAGATGCCAACATAATTATGACTCCTCTCCTTCGGACTCCCTTAGGACTGAACTTTTGGCAGCGAAGCTTAGTCTCCATGATGCTCTCAAAGCCCAGGAAATCCATTGGAAACAGAGATCCAGAAACTCTTGGCTCAAGGAGGGAGACTTGAACACTAAATTCTTCCACCAATCTGCTAAAGCCAGGAGCTCTTTCAACAGAATCAAGCACATTACTGTCAATGGCAACCAGACTGATGACCCTATCATCATCCAAAATCAAGCTGTGGACTTCTTCTCCAACCTTTACAAACCACATGATGGCCAGCATCACCAAATCCTTTTTCAGACTGACAGCCCCAAGGTAACAGACTTGGAAAACACCAACCTTGTCTCTATCCCTGCTGACTCTTAGATAAAAGATGTTGTCTTTGCCCGAAAAAAGAACAGCTCTCCTGGTCCTGATGGCTTCAATGGCGCATTCTACACAGCAGCTTGGGGAATCATAGGCCAATCAGTTACCAAAGCAGTGCAGCACTTATTTCACTCCAGGAAAATCCTCAAAGCCTCAAATGCCTTCTTCCTTGCTCTAATCCCAAAATCCAACTCCCCTGTTACCTTTGCTGACTTCAGATCTATTAGCCTGCTGAACGTCTCATACAAAATAATCTCCAAAATCCTAACTTCCAGGCTCACCAATCTCCTTCCCAAATTGATCTCCTCATATCAGGCAGCTTTCATCCCTGGCAGATCAATCCACCACCATTCAGCCCTGACCTTTGAGTTATTCGAAAAGCTCAAATCCAAGCTCAATAAAGGTTCTCTTTGCCTCAAGCTAGACATTTCAAAAGCCTTTGACAAGCTCAATTGGTCATTCCTATTCTCTGCTCTAAGGTTTTTTAATTTCTCTGAAGCTTGGATATCCCTCATGAGAGAGTGTGTTTGCGCTACCAGGTGTTCTGTCTTGATCAACCGAACCCCCCATGGCTTTTTCAGCTCCTACTGCGGACTAAGACAAGGTGACCCCTTATCACCTTACTTGTTTATTCTAGCCGAGGAAATGCTCAGCCTCCATCTCCATAACCTTCACTCTCAAGGCACCATCCTTCCCCTCTCCTCTGTTCCCTCCACCCCTTGTCATCTCTTCTGTGCGGATGACATTATCATTTTTATGAAAGGTTACACTTCTGGCGTGCTAGCTCTACAAGACCTTCTGGAGCTTTACCAATCCTCCTTTGGCCAGCACATAAATCTCCTCAAGAGTCAGCTTTTCATTGGCAAATGTGGGATTTGTAGAAAGGCTAGAATTTACTCTATCCTTGGTCTGCAGGAGAGCCAGGCTCAGCTCAAGTATCTGGGATTCCCTATTGTCTTTGGCACTCCGAAAAGAACCCACTTCTTCCCTCTGCTGGATTCCCTTCTTGCGAGACTGTCTGCTTGGAAAGCCAGAACCCTCTCCTTTGCAGGTCGTCTGATCCTCATCAAGCATGTGCTTTCTTGTATTCCTATACACACAGCCTCCATCCTTCCCCTCCCTGTCTCTATTTGTAAAGCTATTGAAAGAATGATGAAAAGATTTCTCTGGTCAGGTAATGCTCCCTCCTCTAAGATCAACCATGTCAATTGGTCTCAAGTTACCCTCCCAAAGAAGGAAGGAGGCCTTGGCATTAGAAGGATCTCTGAAGTCAATAACGCATCTTTCATCAAGTTGGGCTGGCAGGCTACCACCATGAACACCACCTGGTCTACTTGGTTCAGAAATCGTTACTTCAAGCACAGCAACATCTGGAACCCTGCAAACACTATCCATGGATCCTGTATTTGGAAGAGAGTTCGTCGCCTTGCTCACCTTATCCACCAGGGCAGTGCATGGGCCTTTGGTAATGGTAAGGACATCAACATTTGGCATGACACCTGGTGTGGAGACAGACCACTTTCTGCTGTTTTTCCTAACCTGCATTTTCCTTTGGACCAAAGGCTTGCCTTCCTCTTCCACTCTGGCTCTTGGCATATCCCTCTGAATTTGCCAACTGCAGTCCAAGACCTGCTCACCTCTGCTACCTCCTACATTTCTCCCAACCCTACTGCTAAAGACCACCTTTACTGGAAAGAGACTCCTGATGGTCAGCTCTCCCTGAAAGATGCTTGGAATGCAATCAGATTGAGGGGTCTCATCCTCCAATGGCCTTCTCTCATTTGGAATGGAATCTCCCTCCCCAGAGTCAATTGTTTTGGGTGGCGTCTAATGCTAAATAGAACCCCGGCCTACTGAATCGCGTCTTCAGCAAATTGGCTTCTCCTTAGCTTCGAGATGTAGTCTCTGCTTCAATGGTGAAGATACAACCAACCACCTCTTCTTCTCCTACTCTTTAGCTCAATCCACCTGGCAATGGCTGCTGGAAGCCTCAAGTGCCCTGCATCCATCCTTCTGCTCCGCCTCTTCTATTTGGCTTTCTCTTTCTACAGGAAACGACTCAGCTGGGAGGCTTTTCATGGCATCAGTTTTTCTGTCAGTCCTTCATGCTCTCTGGAAGGCTAGGAATGCAGCCATTTTTTACGATCATCACCTCTCCCTTAATCAGATCTTAACTAATCTGCAAGGTGATCTTTATCTTTTTCTGAAGAGGATATCCAAACCTTTTGGCAGCCATCAACTCACATCTCTCTTCAGATTTTTTAATATACCTGTAAATTTTAGCCCCAACTGATTTCTCCCTGGCTCTTTTGTTGTTTCTCAGGGTCTTTTGCTCTTTCTTTTCTTGTATTTTCTCTTTATTTGAGGCCTCTTTTGCCTCTGTATTCTTTATTCTCCTTCCTTAATACAATTACCTTTTAAACAAAAAAAAAAAAAAAAAAACGAGTCTAATGGATGTTATTTAATATTCAATCCAAGGCCATGAAATGCATGATCTTATTTTCTATTTCGTTCTTCATACCATGTCTACAGGGCCGGCTCACCATATAGGCAGGTGAAGCAAGTGGTGGGGGCCTCACCATGAGAGGGCCTCATAATTTTATTGGATTAGTAACATTAACAAGATAAAGCTAAAAGAGAAAATCATGGTACATTTGAAAACCAAAACCAGAGAAGATAGACGAAGAAGAAGCGGAAAAAAGAATCACAGTAAAAATAGTATTTTAAAATAAGTACGTATTTTAAAGGTATCAAATCTCGCTGGGAATCATCTGAAATGAATTCAAATGAACTCGAGCTAGAAGAGAAAATTTATCACAATTTGACCTATTTTCTAATGAAACTGAAATCATCGAAAAATTCCATCATAGGAAAATTTTCATAAAATCAGAATTAAAAATAAGTCCTTTTTTTTTTATAGAAAATACCCTTTTTTTCATAAAATGGCATTTCAAATCAACCTTGACTCATGGGGTCCACTAATTAGGATACTATTGAGTCTTTTCCAAACTCATATATTGCTTATTGAATACTATTAACAATACATGTTACAGTTGCTTCAACCGACAGAAGTTTTTCGAAATTAAAGTTAATAAAATCTTATCTATGATTAACTATGTCAGAAGAGAGATTAAGCGGGTTAGCCATTTTATCTATTAAGAAGAAAATTTTGGAAAACCTTGAATACAAAAACTTGATCAATAAGTTTGCATCACAAAAGGCAAGAAATGTTAAATTCACTTAAAAAAATAAATCCCTCAACAAGCTCTAAAAAAAAAAAAAGTCCAAAAAAAAAAATCCCAAATTTTTTTTTAAGTTCGCCAATGTACACGCCAATGTACTACTCATAGTATACATTGTCGGTCCCAAGCCCGGATTAAGGACGATGGTTTTCTCATGTCACACATAGAAGCTAGGGGCCTCATTTATACTTTCGCCTGGAGCCACGTATTAGTCTTGAGACGGCCCTAGCATGTCTATCATTACTTTTAAATGGCTAATTTAATTTGAAAGTCCTATTGCATTTGGTAAAAGTCAACGAGTTTTAAAATTTTCAAACAAGTATCAATTTAAAAGTAGCTAAGAACATCCTGTTGTCGAAGCTGTCTATCGACAAACAAATAATGCTCCTTTCAACATCATTTCTTTCTCACTTGGGCCACTGCAAATGGAAAAGACGAATTTGAAAGGAACACTAATGAAAAATTATGAATATATTCTATTTTGTGCCAAAGCTTTTCAATACCTAGTGAGGTCATTACAATGAATTGCATGTACGATGCTACCAAATTACACAACAACACGAGATTAATGTTCTCCAATGAGTGCGTGCAGTCTAGCTCTTCGAGGCTCATTTTTTCCCACAACAGCAACGTTGTCTGTCTTCTGCCCTTAATCATCGAACTTAAATCCTTTGCAAGTCATAGTTGGATCAATCTAGAAGTCTTTATTTTTATAATAGCACTGTAAACAAAATAAAAACAGGGCACTTTTTGTTTAATTTAAACAAGGGAAATATTCAAGTGAGAACTAGTTCTCACCTATTATATGAGAACTTTTTTACGGGGCCCAACTAGCAACACATCCAAACCTAGTAACTAATAGGGAACCCCCTGATAGGCACATATCTCAAGGATCAACACACATCCGAATGGATTGAACCGTTGGATCGAGGGTTGAATATTACCCTTTCAAGCATAAAAAAACAAAGAAAAAGATTAAAAAAAATCCACAACATACAATATCTTCATAGTACCATTCATTCATCAGTTCAGCAATATTTTGAAAATATCACAATATTTGTTTGAAACGGTATTACACAACATTATTCGGTATTAATTTGTAAATGTCACACGAAAATAATCATAATATCAGGAAAAAAATGGACAAAAAAAAAAACTGTAAAAATGATTGCTAACAGTGCTTAAATTTATTATCACTTATTTGTTTATTCATTGTTTTTAATTATCTAAAAGTTAATTTATTTTTTACAATGAAATGTGGGGACATTTCACATTTCCCAATGTGATAGCTATTCAGGAACCATTTGTCACAATGCCTGAGTGGCTGAGTCATTAGAGAAAGAGACAATTAAGGATGGTAACTGCTGCCCGTCTCAAGGATGGAAACTGCTACCCGTCTCTATTTATTTCACTGTTGTCATTTTCTTTGACAAAGTCTGATCTGTAAGTCAGTAATGCATATATAAGTAAAGGTGCCTAGCTTGTTCAAGTGAAACAGAGAGAGTGAGAGTTGTGCACTGTTCCTATGCCTATGCCTATTCCTACCATGTATTGTTGGAGTCCTCTTTCCTTGCTAGTACTGGTTGGAATCTTCTCCTTTTTCTATCTCCTCCGTCATGGCCTAAGAGGAAAGGAGAAAGGGAAGATATCTTCAGGGGTAGTATCCAAGAAAAAGTTGCCTCCAGGCCCAAAAGGTTTTCCCATACTGGGATGCCTTCCCATGTTGGGCCGCTTCCCTCATGTCACCTTGCAGAAATGGGCCAAGCAATACGGCCCCATCATGTACATGAAACTGGGCCTCATCCCGACCGTGGTCGTTTCATCCCCTCAGGCAGCTCAACAGTTCCTCAAGGCCCATGACCTAGTTTTTGCGAGCCGGCCCATTACTGAGATCGGCCGGCTCATCTTCAACAACTACAAGGGCATGAGCTTCACCCCTTATGGCACATACTGGCGTAACATAAGGAAAATATGTACCCTTGAGTTCTTTAGTAGTGTCAAGACCGAGTCGTTCCGGCCCGTGAGGAAAGAGGAGTTGGGCCTGCTTGTTGGGTCATTGAAGGAAGCGTCTGAGGCCCGAGACGTCGTGGATCTTAGTACAAAGGTGGCTGCCCTTAGTAGGGACATGACAAATAGGATGGTGGTGGGGAAGAAGTACATGGAGGAGAGTTTGAGGGAGGGGAGGTTCAACTTCAAGGAAGTTAATGAAGAGCTCTTGTATTTGGCTGCGGCTTTCAACATAGCTGAATTCATTCCTTGGACTAGAGACTTGGACCTTCAGGGCTTGGGCCGACGCCTAAGGGCTGTCAGCCATGCCTTCAATGTATTGTTCGATAGGATTATCGATGACCATATAGAGGACAAGGATGAGAAGCGTCAAAGGGACTTTGTGGATTATATGTTGTCAATGATGGACTCGAATGACTATGAATTCCAGTTCGATCGGAGCAACATGAAAGCTATTATGTTGGTAAGCACATTTACTACAAAATTGCTTTTTGGGCTGCCCTATTGGGCTTGCTGTGCATTATGCGGGCTTTCAGATGCAGTCTTGTTTTATAGATCTGTTACTGCTACAAAATCACAATCATAGTCTCGACATAAATTGGCCTGGCCAAGTTTCACTTCAATTGAAGTTTGGCTACCTATATAAAATATGTGTTTTGTCCAAAGTGATCTATGATTCTAAACTTATGTTTTGTACTTGCGTTAACTGTGATTTGAGCAGTTTAGATTTATGAAGGTGGACCTACTTGGTAGGATTCTCTCCAATTATAAACAAGAAGGCATGTTTAAGGGAGACTCATCTATTACTGAAGCGTTACTTGCCCCGAGGTGATTAATGGATCTTGGGTTTATGTCTTGTCTTTCGATTTTACCGGATTGGTCCATTGGGTTAGCCAATGACCGAGCTTAGGGTCATGGATATTTTGGTCTTTGAACCGAGGCTTTTTTGGAAAATAAGAAAGCGGAGATTATATATACACGTAATCTATAACCCTAGACCTAAGGTGGTGAATAGTAAATAGTTAGTTCTTTTTGGTCGTGGACGTAGGCACTCTGTCGAACCATGTAAATCTCTCTGTGCTTTTCTCTCTTCTCGTATGTGGCTTGATTGTAGATCGCAGGTACTCGCGCTTCCGCTCGCACGCGCACAATAATGGACCTGTTGCCTCCATCAGATGATACTTAAGACTTGATGTACATAGACAAGCATGCCCTGTCTTCGCCCAGCCCATTATAGCTAACCTAGCTAATCAGAGTGATATGAAAATATTTATCATTGTCACTAGCTGCTAAAGATAACGGAAATTAGCTCTAATTGTATTATGGACATAAGCACATTATCAAACCACATAAATTAATCTTATTATGTTTTGCTTGTTTATTTGTTACATCGTGATTACTTAAATTCCTAGGCACTACTTGTAGGAAATTATTGTGGCTGCGACGGATACAACATTTACGACGACGGAGTGGACCCTCTCAGAGCTTATCAAGAATCCAAACACTATGAAGAAGGCCCAACAGGAGCTAGAGACCATAGTCGGCAAAGAGCGGATGGTGGACGAGTCGGACCTTGTGAAACTGGACTATTTGGACATGGTCATAAAGGAAAGCATGAGACTTCACACTCCGGTCCCATTGCTTCTCCCCCATGAGTCCATGGAGGATTGCACTATCAATGGCTTCCACATCCCCAAAGGATCTCGCATTTTGATAAATGCATGGGCCATAGGGAGGGACCCAGATGCGTGGCCCAAACCAGACCAATTCAGCCCAGAAAGGTTCATTGGGACCAATATAGATGTCAGGGGCCGAGACTTCCAACTTGTACCATTTGGGTCCGGAAGGAGAGGGTGCCCAGGGATGCAGCTGGGTCTAACAGTGGTTAAGTTTGTATTGGCACAACTGATACATTGCTTTGATTGGGAGCTTCCAAATGGCATGTTGCCTGCTGACTTGGACATGACTGATAAAGCCAGCTTTGTCTTGGCTAGAGCCCACCATCTCTTGGCCGTTCCCACCTATCGCCTTCGGGATGTTAGTCCATAGAGAAATTAATTGGTATTAAAATGTCTTCAGATCAGATGATGATGAGGTTCATGCACCTGATCAAACTTCTTGTGTAGTTTGATGTCTAATCCAACCATATATGTACTGTTATATATTGTGTTCTTGTCTGGCAATAGTACTTTTTAGACTGCATTTGTTGACAATAGCCTGTTTTTGGGTAGCAGAATGGTGACTTAAAATTGACAAGAGAAATGATGATGTCCCAGTATTTCTTAATTCAATCCCAGGAATTTAGCAACAGACAGTATGATATGATCAAGGATATAATGGAGAACACTTTTGGGTTTTGGAAAAATCATACTAATTTCATTCATGCAGCAAAGAAATTAAGAATTTAATCTAATGAAAAAAAAGTATTTTCTCCCAATTGATATTTCCAATTAAATATTTTACTCGCTAATCCACCGATAGCATAGAGGTTAGGCATCTCCCACTCCATATAAACGAACAAATATTGATCCCGAGAGCAAAAATAATAAAGAAATATTTTACTTAATCATACATATAATCCCACTCAACACTACTTTAGAAAATTCTGCAGCGTTATATATATATATATTTATATATATATATATAGGTCATGCTATAAATTAAGCTATAAATTTTTTTAATCAAATTTCATTTCTACTTTGAATATGAAAGTAGCAACACTAAACTAAATTGTTTTTGCGTCCGTATGTGATATAAGCAAGCAAAGTTTGGAATGTACGTTGGGTGTATGATTTCTTCGGTTGTTTTGTTGTTTGTCTTTTAATGTGGTAAACATTTTCACGTATGTATGTAGATAATTGCTTTAGCTAGGAATTATTTGGTAGGTATCTGCTCTCCAATTATGTGGAGGTTTCAATGGGCAAAAACTGAGTTTGAAATCTGTTTTAGGTTTCAATTCATAAAGGGATTTGGGTTTGGAACCCAATCTAAGTTTTGATGGATAAATGAAGCCAGTTCCATATCCATGTAGGTTTTGACCCAGGACCAGAGATATAAGTCTTTAGCGTTGAAAATTGTAACTCAAAATCAATTTTATTTGATTAGTTTTATGTTTAACCTCAGGAAGTAGTAGACTTAATGATGCACTATTAATAAGTTGAAAAAAAATAAAAATAAAAAAAAGTCAGAACCGCTTTTGAAACTGCATCCTAATCCTCTAGTCGGAACCAGTTCTGGAACCAAATCAAGGTTCTCTTATAGGATCCGGGCCTAGAGCCGACAAAATATGTTTGTAATTTAGGAATGACTTTTGATTCCAAATCCAATATGATTCTGGCAGGAACCGACCCGTTTACATCCTACTTGTGAGGTTGAACTTAAAGAATACAAATAACTCCTCTAACCCAATTGTGAAAGATGGGTACTTAGTTCAGTTTCTAAAATTGTCCAAATATTGCAACTTTTTTTATTTTTTTTTGGTATCCAGCTACGGGGTTTGGGAACTTGAGAGAATTGCACATGTGAGGAGAGAATCTGCACACACAAGAGTGAAACTCATACATGTGAGGAGAGAGAACCTGCACACAACGAGTGTAAATTTTAGTTTGGTGCTGATTTCAAGGAAATAATAAGTGTCAAGGGCTTAGATTGATTACAGGGGAGAGCTAGGTGGGGCCTTGAGCTAAATTGTTTAATGCTATAGGGACCATAGCAATGCCAAATAGGAGTTGCTATAATAAGTATTAGTGCAAATGTATTTATTATGCCTATGGTTAGACCACCATTGATATGATAACAGGAAAAAGATCGATGGAGTGAAAAGGCAAAATTTGCCTTAAACCCAAAGCTCCAAATGCAGAAGCTGCTATTTGCGTCTAAAAATTCATAATCGAATGAAAATAATGAAGGTGTGAAGAAGACGAAAGTATGGTAAGAAGATTTGAGGAAACATGAGGGAGTTCGGACTTTTTCCTTATTTGGAGTATTTGCACATTATAAAGAGACCCAATGCATTAGGAAACCGAAGTTGAGTATCTTCTTTCCTTTTCTTTTTTTCTTTTTTTGGAATGGGTAACTACCCATTTGGGTAGCTTACATACTTGGTTGGGTAACTTAGGTCAAAATTAAAGTTTGATTGCAAAATTGATTGTGGTTGATATATTGCTAGAATTTGATTAAACTTATACTAGCAACAAATGCCCGTGCTAAGCCCGAGCAAAAAATCAAAATATGTTAAAATTTAAGAATTCTTTTGAAATATTGTTAAGATAAAATAAATATAAAATAAGTTTTTTTTATTATCTTTGAATATTAAAAAAATCTCTATGTATGAAAGTAAATATAAAATAAAGTAAATTTACATAACACAATGACCCCTTGAATTTAAAGGCATTGACCATTACGACCATCTCATTTACGGGTATATTGTGCCTTTGATGATTGAAAATATAAGAAAAGAAAACAAACCGGATGGATCTACATCTACTAAAAATAACCAAAAGAAAGGGATAAAAAAATTAACTTGTTTGATCCATCAGTGGGGGCTACCCTTGAAATGTTTTTAACGTGTGGGACCTACTGATAACTCTACATCCAAAGAACAAAAAAGGGAAGATAAGAAGAAAGGAAATGGAAATCGAATGATTTCATCCTCAATGGGCCACACACCACATATGGATTTATGGTGATGGAACAATTGGCCCCCACAGATGATTGATAGTATAAGAAAAAAAAAATTAAAAGAGAGGGGGGCAAACAAGTGTAAGAAAGGAAAAAAAACATAAAAGATGTACATTGTATGTGATGAGTGTACGTGGATATAGATACGAGTCATCATAATACGTTTCTAATAGTCCTAACTCATGTGCACAGAAATGACATCCTAACAATTATCAAAGAAATTAAGCTTGTGTATGATACCAACCCAGTCTGATTGCCCACTACGGATACATATTAACCTAGAAAACTAATATCTATGCTAATCCATGAGTGGGTCCCATTGCAAAAATAAGTTAAATGTGCGGGGCCCACTAATTGATTTGCATCCATTAAGAAACCAGACAACGAGGCTTGCCTCCCTCCATCAATGGGGCCCACTCTTGGAAAAAAGAGGTTAAGAGAAGGCCATTGAGATTTCATCCAATAGTGGATTCCAATCTTGAAATATATTTAGTACGAATTGGCGCCCACTACTGGAACCATCCATTTGGGGAAAAAAACTGAAAGGAGAGTAAATGAGCTATATTAATCCATGAGTGGGTCCCACTGCATAAATAAGTTAAATGTGTGGGGCCCACTAATTGATTTGCATCCATTATGAAATCAGACAACAGCCAACAGTGGGGCCCACTCTTAGAAAAAAGGGGTTAAGAGAAGGCCATTGGGATTTCATCCAATACGGGAGTCCAATCTTGAAATATATTTAACAAAACATATTTAACATGGGACCCATTGATGATTGAAGATCTAAGGAAAAATAAACAAACCGACTGTAAAGATTTATTTATAATTTGGATAATGACTAGAAATAAGACCCAAATTCAAAAGTCATTGATGATTGAAGATCTAAGGAAAAGAAAACAAACCGACTGTAAAGATTTATTTATAATTTGGATAATGGCAAGAAATAGGACCCAAATTCAAAAGTTCATAAAAATATCTTATGAGAGAGGTTTTAGGAGAGAAAGAGTAGCCCAAAGTGAGGTGACACCTTAAAATAATGTGGGTTTTTTGTACATATTTCCTCTGAAAGAAGAGACTTTTTAGAGATGATGTGGCACCCCCCACAGCCCACCTCCTCTTTTGCTTTAAGATATATAACTAGCAACAAACGCCCGTGTAAAAATATATTAAAATTTTAAGAATTATTTTAAAATATTATTAAGATAAAATAAGTCTAAAAGAAAGAAATTTATTATATTTGAATATTAGAATCTTTTAACATGTGATGAAAATAAATATAAAATGAGAAGTAAACTTACATAACATAACGCCCTCTTGAATTTAAAGGCATTGACCATTACACAAGTATGAATGTGTGTCTATATAGAGGCAGCTCTCCTAATCCAATTGGACAGTGGGACCTTGCTGATGTGTCATTCCGAGGATCCTTAGTGGGGTCACATGATGTAACATCTAAAGATATGCCCATATCCAAATATCTAAAGGTGTGTCCAATTGAATATTTGGTCAGTAGGCCCTTGTTGATGTGGTGTTCCAAGGAGCATTGGTGGGGTCATATGATGTAATATTTAAAAGTGAGCTTTGTTTATCTGGTCTTTAACTTGAAAGAAATATCCCACGGTGTTATCAACTTCTTGGTAGAAGTGGAGAAAGGATATGTGTGATAAGGATAGAAGAAGTTGTTTAGAGGAATATTAAAAAAATTTCTATGTATGAAAATAAATATAAAATAAAGTAAATTTACATAACACGATGACCCCTTGAATTTAAAGGCATTGACCATTATGACCATCTCATTTACGGGTATATTATACCATTCATGAATGAAAATATAAGAAAAGAAAATAAACCGGATGGATCTACATCTACTAAAAAAGAACCAAAAGAAAGGGATAAAAAATTAATGTATTTGATCCATCAATGGGGGCTGCTCTTGAAATGTTTTTAACTTGAGTAGTGCTACATGGACAAACTTTTTTGCCAGAATCTTGGACAACCCCCTACTGGAACCATCCATTTGGGGAAAAAAACTGAAAGGAAAGTAAAGGAGCAACAGTTTGTATTTCATTCATCGGTAGGGCCCATAAAACATATTTAACATGGGACCCATTGATGATTGAAGATCAAAGGAAAAGAAAACAAACTGACTGTAAAAATTTGCTTATAATTTGGATAATGGCAAGAAATATGACTCAAATTCAAACGTTCGTATGCCCGGGCCATAACAAAGATATAATAAATTATTATAATAATTAAAACTATAAAAGAAGAATCCACTATTATTATTTTTAAGAATTCTTAGAAGAAAATAAAGTGAAAAAGATCTTAAGATTTTATGGTAAAAGAAAGAAATTATCTTGAAAAATAATAATGAGAATATTGTAATTAATATCAAACCTATAAAATCTTTGTAAATTGAAAAAATGCATGGGTTAAAAGTCCCCACTAAAAAAGAAAAAATTCTGGATGGAAGCAAAAAGAAAAAATGATACCATTCAAAGAAGGAAAAAAATGAGAAAAAAAATGCGTCCATTTTCCTACAAATACATCAATACCCGGCTGGGGCTCAATTTGTTAGGTGCATCGTGTGGAGTGTGAGTATAGTTTAGATGAGTCCCTCGAAAAGAAAAAAGAATAATGAAGTAAAATAAATAAATAAAGGAAATCAATCATTTAATTAGTTTTCACTTTCCTGTAAAGAAATAAGGTACAAAATCAAACCAAAGATGCCTATCATAAGATTTTGTCAAAGCAAACTTGTAGGCTCCACGCTCGTGCTCAGCCTGGGCCCTAATAAAAATAATTTCTTATTTTATATTACTATAAATAATTAGAGAGAAAAAAAATACATTAAAACCGTACACTAAATTAACGGCCTGTTGTTGGAATTTCAATGGGCCAGTTTCTGGATTGGCCCATTTCTACTATCAATAGGGATTGAACGGCCTGAGTTCAAGAGTATATCAGGTCCTAAATACTAAGTTTGAGCCTGCCTACTAAAAAAACTCAGTCTAATTGCCCACTACGGATACATATTGATCTAGAAAACTAATATTTATGCATAATCCATGAGTGGGTCCCACTGCAAAAATAAATTAAATGTGTGGGGCCCGCTAATTTATTTGCATCCATTAAGAAACCAGACAACAGCCAACATGATTGCCTGCCTCCATCAGTGGGGCCCACTCTTAGAAAAAAAGAGTTAAGAGAAGGCCCATTCTTGAAATATATTTAATACGAACTGGTGCCACTACTGGATCCATTCATTTGGGCAAAAAACTGAAAGGAGAGTAAAGGAGCAACAGCTTCGATTTCATTCATTGGTAGGGCCCACAAAACATATTTAACATGGGACCCATTGATGATTGAAAATCTAAAGAAAAGAAAACAAACCGACTGTAAATATTTGCTTATAATTTGGATAATGGCAAGAAATAGGACTCAAATTCAAACATTTATAAAAATCTCTTAGTTGTAGGAGAGAAATAGTAGCCCAAAGTGAGGTGGAACCTTAAAATAATGTGTGTTTTTTGTGCATATTTCTTTGAAATGAGAGACTTTTTAGGGATGAGGTGGCACCTCCACAGCCCACCTCCCCATGTTAAAATTTAAAAATTATTTTGAAATATTGTTAAGATAAAATAAATATAAAATAAGATTTTTTTATTATCTTTGAATATTAAAAAAATTTATATGTATGAAAATAAATATTAAATAAAGTAAATTTACATAACACGATGAGCCCTTGAATTTAAAGGCGTTGACCATTACGACCATCTCATTTACGGGTATATTATACCATTGATGATAAATGAAAATATAAGAAAAGAATACAAACCGGATGGATCTACATCTACTAAAAAGAACCAAAAGAAAGGGATAAAAAATTAACGTGTTTGATCCCTTAGTGGGGGCTACCCTTGAAATGTTTTTAACGTGTGGAACCCACAGATGGCTCTGCATCCAAAGAAAAAAAAAGGGAAGATAAGAAGAAAGAAAATGGAAATCAAATGATTCCATCCTCAATGAGTCACACACCACATCTGGATTTATGGTGATGGAACAATTGGCCCCCATAAATGATTGATAGTATAAGGAAAAAAATTGAAAGAGGGGGGGGGGGGGGGGGGGGGGGGGCGAACAAGTGTAGGAGAAGAAAAAAACATAAAAGATGTACATTGCATGGGATTAGTGTACGTGGATATAGTATGTTTCTAATAGTTCTAATTCATGTGTACACAAATGACATCCTAACAATTATCAAAAAAATTGAGCTTGTGTATCATACCAACCCAGTCTGATTGCCCACTACAAATATATATTGATCTAGAAAACTAATATCTATGCATAATCCATGAGTGGGTCCCACTGCAAAAATAAGTTAAATGTGCAGGGCCCACTGATTGATTTGCATCCATTAAGAAACCAGACAACGGGGCTTGCCTCCCTCCATCAGTGGGGCCCATTCTTAGAAAAAAGGGCTTAAGAGAAGGCCATTGGGATTTCATCCAATACTGGAGTCCAATCTTGAAATATATTTAATACGAACTGGTGCCCACTACTGCAACCATCCATTTGGGGAAAAAACTGGAAGGAGAGTAAAGGAGCTATATTAATCCATGAGTGGGTCCCACTGCAGAAATAAGTTAAATGTGCGAGGCCCACTAATTGATTTGCATCCATTAAGAAACCAGACAACGGCCAACAGGCTTGCCTCCCTCCATCAGTGGGGCCCACTCTTAGAAAAAAGGGGTTAAGAGAAGGCCATTGGGATTTCATCCAATACGGGAGTCCAATCATGAAATATATTTAATACGAACTGGTGCCCACTTCTGGAACCATCCATTTGGAGAAAAAAAACTGAAGGGAAAAGTAAAGGAGCAACAGCTTGGATCTCATTCATCGGTAGGGCCTATAAAAAATATTTAACATGGGACCCATTGATGATTGAAGATCTAAGGAAAAGAAAACAAACCGTAATACGAACTGGTGCCCACTACTGGAACCATCCATTTGGGGAAAAAAACTGAAAGGAGAGTAAAGGAGCTAAATTAATCCATGAGTGGGTCCCACTGCATAAATAAGTTAAATGTGTGGGGCCCACTAATTGATTTGCATCCATTAAGAAACCAGACAACGGTCAACAGTGGGGCCCACTCTTAGAAAAAAGGGTTAAGAGAAGGCCATTGAGATTTCATCCAATACGGGAGTCCAATCTTGAAATATATTTAACAAAATATATTTAACATGGGACCCATTGATGATTGAAGATCTAAGGAAAAGAAAACAAACTGACTGTAAAGATTTGTTTATAATTTGGATAATGGCAAGAAATAGGACCCAAATTCAAAAGTTCATAAAAATATCTTATGAGAGAGGTTTTAGGAGAGAAAGAGTAGTCCAAAGTGAGGTGGCACCTTAAAATAATGTGGGTTTTTTGTGCATATTTCTCTAAAAGAAGAGACTTTTTAAGGATGACGTGGCACCCCCACAGCCCACCCCCCCTGCTTTAATATAGATAATGTGATATCAGTAATCGTTTCGTATCCCAATTTGACAAGTATGTGTCATCAGCATGATTTTATTTATTTATTTATTTTTATGGTTGAATCAATAATAAATTCTCAACTCAAACTCAGATTTAACAGCCTGTTGGGAAGTTATTAAACAAAACTTTGCCCCCAATACATTCCCTTCCCTTTCGAGCCATGTGATCAGCAAAAGAGTTATGTGACCTAGGGATGAAGTCAAAAGATCTATAAAAAAAAAAAAGGAAGCAAAACAAGAGATATTGAGATCTAAGGATGAATAGCCCAATCACCACAAAATGATGCTTTGTGATTTTGAGTCTCCACATTGTCCTTAGCATCCTAAAAAACCTAAATACTTGTGAAGCCTTCCTCTAGCTTCCTCTTAATTGAAAGAAAGATTGTGCGTGCGCATTTTGGCCTCATCGATGAGTTGAGATGTTGGATATTTTCTAAAAAACCAATAATTCTAATAAGTTTTAAGAGGCACTTGAGTGTGTCTTTTCAAAACATTTTAAATTTTATGTATTTTATAATTCTTTTGTGCGTGTCTTTTGGGTCATTCATGAGTGAATGTGGTCCATTTTCAAAGAGTTGCTTCCAACCGGCCTATAAATTAAGATTATTTTCAAGTTCTTCACATAACATTAATAAAGAGAATACAGAGATTATAGAGTTTTCTCTTTTACCAATATTTTATGGTTTTTGAGGGCAGTTTCATATTTCTTATTCTAATGTGCTAATTTGAAATTAAAATTGGGCATTATATCCTAGAGACATAATTTTATATCAAAACCACTAGCGTGTAGGAAATCGTGTTCAAATTGTGAACGAAGTCCTACCCCTAAAAGTCCAAATATTAAATTAACTCAGCATCATGGTTATCATATCGCTCTTCAAAATATGCTATATCACTGGTAGCCTAATATTTTTAATGAATTGTGATGATGCCAAAAATAGGTTTCGGACACCACCGGTCAAGTAATAAATGCTAGGTGAAAATGTAGTAAATAAATGAGAGAGAGAGAGGGAATTTATAGTGGTTCGGTCTGTATGACCTACGTCCACTTTGAATATGGTGATCTTTGATTGATAAGGTGGATTACAAGCGAGAGAGAGAGAGTAAGATGTTCATCCCCTCAGTGATAAGAGGGCTCCTCTATTTATAGTCCTCCCCTAACAGATGGGGACGACTTCTCTTTGGAGCCTCAGAGCTGTCCTCGAGGGACGGGCCAGGTGGAGGCAGGTGAGATATTCTCCGCAGGAATTGGTAGAAGCGGGACTGCTTCCAAAGCGACGTAGATGCCTGCCTTGACTTGGTCACTCCGTGGATCTGGACCTGGGCTTCCCTGGTGGATTTGGATCTGGCTCATCATATTCTAGGCCACTTGGGCCTGACTCATCAAATTGTACAAGGTCTGATATACCATATGTTGTGGGCCTACTTAGTACGTTCACTAGCAATCGAAATCATACTCATTGAGTAGAACTCTTCGTTGTTTAAAATATACTATATTTTGTTTATAAATTACTTATTAGGTTCGTGTTCGTGGGATGGGGTCCCCTCATAGAGACATCTTTGCAATATAGAAAGTCAATAAACTGGTACGACTCTTATTTAGTTTTACACTTAAGGGTTTCCTAAACCCAATAAAGAAATACTCTATGATGGAAAGGGGATTGTTAAAATAGTTCTATATGGGGAGACGGGGGATCCAACGCCGCCCATGGGGAGCCGGGCCACAGCCCCGTCTCCCCATCGGTGCAGGTAGCAGGCCTCTAATGGAAATTGTAGATCTTCACTTGTCACGTCCCCAAAATAAGAATTGGGGAAAACGTGAAAAATAAAATTTTAAATTTAAATTCCTGTGTTTAATACAACACAAGCTTCCAAAAGTGGACCCACATAAAATTTCAACATGTGGTGAGTCAAAATAAAATTTCAACAAATGCAACGGAAGCTTTATTCAATTGGTATTCAAAGTTTTTATAATAAAACCCATCACAAAAATCAAATAAATATCAATAGTTAAAGTTGCAGAATGAATAAAGCAATTACTAAGAAAAGGTTTATCATTGAGGAAAGTTCATCTAAGGAATTACTACGATAACGTTCTCTCTAAAGCAGATTCAGACAATACCAAAACCGTCTCCGGCGTCCCACTCAGGTTCGTCAGTTGGCTCAAACGTTTGAAACGTTTGATCCTCCTCCGTTTCCTCGGTAAAGTAGGGCTCGGTACCTATTATGCACCAAATATTACAAAGTAAATAGAAAGTACATAATCATAATTCGAAATTAAATACCATTACGAGAAGAATAAAGACAAGTGTGATCATATAGAAGTTGAAAAAGGGGGTTTGAAACCCAAATAATGGTGGGTAATGGCCGGAAGCAAACCGATGGAATGTCTTCAAATCTCCGATCTCTCTCATAAAATCAATTAACATCATGCAAAAAGGGCATCAAAGGGTTTCTATATGCATCTGTAGGTGCAGAAAATAATGACCCACAATATCTGGGGAGCCTTAGAGGACTTATCCAATGATGGTGATGACTGGGTACCGTCCGAAAGCCTGAAAGAGAAGAACACACGGTCAGAGGACCCTGGCCTGGGCGGCGCAAGGCTCTCCGATGCCAAAGTCAGTGAAGGAACTGGAACAATGGAAGGAGAGGAAGAAGAGAGGCAGAGTAACAGTTCTATGAGTTATCTTCTGCGTACCTTGCATGTGAAATGCAGTCCTTTTTATAGACGATTTGGAAGATATCTTGGACGATATCTTGGCATGGGTCTCATGATTCGACTGGGAAGTCATGATCAGCCCACGTTGCAATTAATGCGGTCCAATCCAGCCCACTCTGCATTAAATGCGCGTCGGATCAGCCCACGTCGCATTTAATGCGCGTCTTGTTGGGCCAGATCGTGTTGGACGCCTTTGGCGGTAGGGGTACCATCGGATCTGCCCTCGGGCCCTGTCCTGATATGGCCTCAGCCGCTGGATGCCGCCATGTCAGTGATCTGGCGAAGATTGTGAGCGGCTGGATGTCGCATCTGTCTCGCTAGCTCGCGCCCCCACTCCTCCACGTGCTTGATGACGTGGGAGGGGATGAGGGCGCAAGTGGAGGTTCTTTCTTACTTCGGCTCCCGTCTCGGCTCTTTCAGCCGAGGTGAAGCTCTCTGCCGAGATGGCCGAGCTCGGCGCTAGTGGCCCGGAGCTGCTTGACTTCGGCCGGACCTCTTGTCCTGGCAGCCGGGGTGAGCCTGGTGCCACATGGATGGCACGCGGACGGCACGTGAGAGTGTTTAAACTCATCTGATGGTTGTGATTAGCGTAATCCTGTGGCTCTGGAAATCTCCCCACACAATTGCCCCCTAGCTTTTGACCTCTTAAGCGCCCTGGCCTTTTAGTGGTCGAAAGCTAGAAGACTCGTCTGGGGATGCGACGGTCATTGCCTGGTATCGCTTCAACTGTCCTGAAGCAATGAATGCTCTGTCTTGTCTGTACTGGGAAGCGAGTCGACGGCTACACGGGTCGCCTCTTCACTGATTGCACTGTCTTATTGATGGAATGGGCGCAAATCACGAAATCCGCCCTTTCGAATTTCGAAAGCAGCGCGCGCCGAAGGTTTGTTTTCCATAAAGAGGGTCGTCTCCTTCCCTTCTTGCTTCTGATTTCTTTTCGCCTTTGCCTTCATCTGTGATTTCTGCTCTGCTGCTCGAGGTTTCTTCAAGCGAGGACGACCCTAGGGCGTGTCTGGACCTGTACTCGTGTCGCCCCTTCTGTCTCTGTAAGTTGCTTCGCGCCTCTGTGTAGCTTTTTCTTAGGGTTTCGCGACCTTTAGGGTTTATCTTTTGCTGTCCCCTTCTTTAGACATGGGCACCCCCAGGTTCAATCTAGATACCGAAGAGGGAATAGCTAGATTTAGGGCCGCTTTTGATATTCCGGAGCGAGTCCTGCTCAAGCCGGCGGACTCCGTCGACTATGCCACGATGCGCTGGTCCGGCGGCTGGATGCCGTTCCCGCAGATCTCCGTGATCGAGGGCGGGGGTCAGATTCCCCCTGCACCCTCTACTTAGAGCTTGCCTCAGTACCTAGTCCCTTACCCCGTGCCAGCTGATGCCCAATGGCTATAAGGTCATCATGGGCACAGCGAAGCTGAATGAGATTCTAGGGACTGACTTAGGTGTCCATGATATCGAGGACACCTACGATATCTGCAAGGCCGGGGAAGGGAAATATTATCTCCGGGTGAAGCCGCAGTGAAGAGGCTTCGTCCTGGCCTTGGAAGATTCAAGTAAGAATGCCGAAGAAGCCTTTTTCTGCGTCTCGGGGGACTGGGAGTTCGGCACTGGCGAAAGTAGGAGGTTTCGGTCCCGCGCCGCCTCGGGACAGTCCCAAGTTAACATCGCTCCTTTTCATTCATCTTCTTTGCTCGATCTCGATGATGCCGAACTGACTTCTTTATTATTTGTTATGCAGAGGCAGGTGCGAGACGACGCCGAGCTGCGAGTGAGGGCTGGAGGAGGAACCCTGACGACATCAACAAGGTTGAGAGGTACAAGGGGCACGAGACCAGGTCAGCTTGGAAGCTGCTCGGATACACGCCGAGATATCGCGGCCACTACCAGAGGACCGGGGTACCCGAGGTGGACGAAGCGCACCCTGACCGTCCAACCGTCTCCCTTGCTGTACCTGCCGGGATCCCCTTGAGCGATCCTGCCGCTAGCCGAGCCGCGTCTGGGTCCGAGGCATCCACTTCCAGTTTGGAGCCGCCGAACCTGAGGCAGATAGTGGACGCTTACTCTTCTGATCAGGAAGAAGATATGGCGGGAAGGTCGAGGGAGCCGGTCATCAAGGACATAGCGGCCAAGTTCAGGCGGGGGTCTTCTTCTTCTTCGACGCCATCTTCTGCCAGCACCCGAGCAGCTTCGAGCTCGGGAGGTGCTGGCGGCACTTCCGCTCCTGCTCCTGCTCCTGCTTCGAATGCGGGAGTTCGGCGACGCTCGCCGGAGCGCCCGAGGGAGGGGTCCCCGCCCAGGAAGAAGTCCAAGGCGGGGGAGAAAGACTTGGGGGCCGAACAGCCTCCGAAGGGCAAAACCCCTGCGCGGGCCCCCGGAGTCAAGGCTCCAACTGAAAAGAGTGCACCGGCTGAGAAGAGTGCACCAGCTGAGAAGAGCGCGCCGGCAGGCGGGCCGTCCGGCGGTACGACTCGCGAGCGCACCATCTCGGCGGGGCAAGGATCCGGGTCGTCCTCCGGACCCCGAACTGCCCCAGCGCCATGGAGGCCGAGGATGGAAACGCAGCCCGGTAAGCCTCTGAACGTCGAGGATCGGCTGCTGGGGAACGCCGATGTCATCGGGGCTCTCGCCAAGGTCTGCGCTCTGCCGCGGGATATGGAGACGCACGAGAGGTTCGATAACGAGAGCCTGATGGTCTCGGCGATTCAGGCTAACCTCCTGGTAAGTGCTTTCAGTGTTTTCCTTCCAAGTAATTTGGCTCGATTGCCCCAACTTGACTCATCTTTCTCCATTTGCAGAACGTGCAGAGGCTCCTGACCGTGGTGGGACGGAGTGACAGGAACGCTGCACGGGTCACCCAGCTGGAGTCCGAGAGGGACAAGCTGAAGAAGGAGCTGGAGGAGCTGCAGGCGGGAATGGAGGGGATGAAGAAGGCCAGCGCTGAGGAGGTTGCTCGGCTGGCGTCGGCAATGGCTGGTGTCGCCGAACTTACGGCGAAGACCAACCAGCTGAAGGGCGAGGTCTGGGCAAGGAACAAGAAGACCGCCGAGCTTGAGTCGGAGCTGGCCAGATTAAAGGCTGAATCGACGGCTGAGGGGACGAGGCTGCGCGGGGAAGTGCTGGCTGGGCGAGCCGAAACAGCGAAATTGAAGACGGCGAACGCCGAGCTGGAGAAAGAGAAGGCCTCTCTTCTGTCCGAGGCCCAGTCCGCCTTCCAGGATGGGGTGGATCACGCCACCGAGCTATATGAGAAGCAGGTGGAGGAGATCACCGCCATCCTGTTCGAGGAAGGATGCCTGGCCGCACTGAGACGTGCGGGGGTCCCCGAAGATCACCCTGTCTACCGGGACCTGCCGAAGTACTCGGACCCGGCTCTTGAGCCGAGCTCCGCTCCTGCAGCCGAAAGTGCCCCAGTTGAAGCTCCTGCAGTTGCTCCTGCTACTGACGACGCTCCCGTTGCCCCGGTCTCGAGCGATGCCCCGGCCGTGCCTCAAGGTGATGCCTCCTCTGCCCCTGCTTCGGCTGAGGTACCAGTTGTAGCCCTTTCTGCCAGCGAAGTTCCAAGCAAGGACGCGGTTTCGGCCGAAGCTGCTGGTTCGGCAGATATGGTGATCGACCTGGTGGAGTCGCCGAAACCACAGTAGCTTGTAATATTTTTGCTTTCTGCCTTGTAATACTTCTCTATTATCAATGAAAAACGGGCTCCTTTACTTGAATGTTTCCTCTCTTTTGTTTTTGGATGTGATATTGAATAGCATTGAATACGACGCATGACCATCGAGGTAGAGAGAGTCACACGGTCTTCATAGCTGTCTGTGCCGATTCTCCGTATTCTGGAGATCATAAATAGCAGTAAACATGGTGTTACTGCCGACGAGGGAAACGGGCGGACGTCTCCACGTGGCGCCCTAGGGATCGCTGGTCACCAGTCGTGCACCCCAAATAATGCGTGGGAGACTTCGCCCCTTAACTTCCTTCGGAGATTGAGCCCTTCTTCTTCCTATAAGTAGGGGCGATAGGCTCGCCATGGGCGATGAGAAGAACAGAACGTAGGATAGTTTAAATCACGTAGACATAGGAGCCATGCCCAGCGGGTGTTCAGAAGCAGTCGATCCGGGGGGAACCCCTGCGCCTGCGGGTGGCTTTCTCCAAAGGGGGAAGCCCATCGTGGTCTGCGCGCTCTCTGAAGGAACTCCCCGTGGACCACGCGCTCTCTGAACGCGGGTTCATGGCCGACCGTCCCTGGTCAGGTTGCGGGGGAAACCTCTGCAACTGCGGGATGGTCGGGTCCTGGGTGTCTGCCGATCCTGCAGGGTCTTGTGTGGCATCGAGCTCGCGCCGTGTCAGGATGGTAAGACTAAGGGTGGAGTTGAGGCCCGCTGGACCTGGGGGCTCTTCAAACTTTGGTCTCACTGACCGGAGGGTGTTGAAGAGCTCGGCGAGGTCCAGGGCCTCCGAACTGGAGGGGCTCTGCAATCGCTTTGGTCTGACCAACCAAAGTGTATTATAGAGCTCTGTGAAATTCAGGATCACTCAGAACCTCCAGTCTATGATCCGGCATCTTGGAGTCTGCAGCCCGAAGAGTCGGCGAAGATCAGAGTCTCCCAGTTTTCACCTCATTTTCTGTTTTCAGAGGACTGCGATCATCCTTTTTGTACTTTGCTTTCTGTTCTGTAACTTTTGTAATGAAGCAGTTTACAATGAATAAAAAGGAGGAGTTCTGTGATCACCAAACTGTGTACAATGCTTTTGAGTTCTTTCTTACTTTCCTTGCACTGTTCTGGAATACTTGCATTTTTGTGTGTTTGAGTGCTGGCACAGCTCTCTCTCTGAAAAGCTGTCTCTGAAAAGCTGACCTTGGCCGAAATGGCTGGCTTTGGCCGAGACGAGCTGCCTTGTGCCGAATGGAGTCATCATTCCGCTGGTCTCGGCTATGGGAGCGTGAGCTCGGCAATGATCTTTGAGGGGTGTATACACCCGGACTGTAGGAGTGTAGGAACTAGACCATTCCCAGGGCGTAGACCCTTGAGGGGTAAAACCCTGATTTTAGGAATTCGGCCGAGTGTCCGAACTCAGGCTTTCCAGGGTACGACCCTTGAGTGGGTTCAAAACCCGGGACTTTAGGAATTCGGCGAGTGTAAGAACTCCAGGCCATTTCCAGGGCGTAGACCCTTGAGTGGGTTCAAAACCCGGGACTTTAGGAATTCGGCCGAGTGTAAGAACTCCAGACTATTTCCAGGGCGTAGACCCTTGAGTGGGTTCAAACACGGGACTTTAGGAATTCGGCCGAGTGTAAGACTCCAGGCTATTTCCAGGGCGTAGACCCTTGAGTGGGTTCAAAACCCGGGACTTTAGGAATTCGGCCGAGTGTAAGAACTCCAGGCTATTTCCAGGGCGTAGACCCTTGAGTGGGTTCAAACCCGGGACTTTAGGAATTCGGCCCGAGTGTAAGAACTCCAGGCTATTTCCAGGGCGTAGACCCTTGAGTGGGTTCAAAATCCGGGACTTTAGGAATTCGGCCGAGTGTAAGAACTCCAGGCTATTTCCAGGGCGTAGACCCAGTGCTGCCGGAATCAGTCAGAGAGAGACGACAAATTGATGACAAAGCGAAAGCTGCTTTTATTGATTCTGAGATTCAATACATCCTTAGAAATAAAATTTCTTCAAGTGGGATGCATTCCATGGTCTCGGCAGTGGCTTGCCTTCTAAGTCTTCGAGCTTGTAGGCTGACTTTCCTGCCGGTGAGACTATTCTGAACGGGCCATGCCAGTTCGGGGCCAGCTTCCCTTCGTTTGGCTCTCTGTCAGCTGGCAGGGTTTTCTTTAGAACCAGCTCTCCCGCGGAGAACTTTCTTTCTCTGACATTTTGATTGTATGCCCTGGCTAACCGCTGCTGATAGTCGGTCAGTCGCAGGGCTGCTGCTTCTCGTCGCTCGTCTGCCAGCTCCAGCTCCATTGCCAGGTTTGTCTCATTCCGGCCTTGGTCGACCAGCTCTGTCCTCAGGGTAGGAAGGCCGATTTCCAAAGGAATGACTGCCTCCATCCCGTAGGCCAGAGAGAAAGGTGTTGCCGAGGTGGACCTCCTTGGAGTTGTTCTGTATGCCCACAGCACGCTCGGAAGCTCCTCTGTCCATCTGCCCTTTGCCTTGTCCAGTCGCTTCTTCAGGCCGTCCAGGATCACTTTGTTGGAGATTTCTGCCTGGCCATTACTCTGTGGATATGCCGGAGTGGAGTAATGATTTCTGATGCCGTGCTCTTGGCAGAAGTCTTTGAAGGACTTGGAGTCGAACTGAGTCCCGTTATCCGAAATCAGGGTCCGGGGGATGCCGAACCTCGTAAGGAAGTTTTTCCAAACGAAGTTCCTGGAGTCCCTGTCCGTGATTGAAGACAACGGTTCAG
Source organism: Litsea cubeba (assembly GCA_012931725.1). NCBI lineage: Eukaryota > Viridiplantae > Streptophyta > Magnoliopsida > Laurales > Lauraceae > Litsea > Litsea cubeba. The sequence continues at coordinate 14,309,475 of CM022952.1, forward strand.
CTTCTATCCATTTTGTGAAGTAGTCCGTAGCCACTATCAGCCATCTCTTGTTTCCTGGAGCTCGGTGAAGAGGCCCCACAATGTCCAGGCCCCATTGAGCGAAGGGCCATGGGCTAGAGAGGGGACTCAGATCTTGTGCTGGCTGATGGAGGGAGTGGGAGAACTTCTGGCACTTCTCGCATTTCCTGGCGTAGACCTGCGCGTCTTTCTGCATGTAGGGCCACCAGTAGCCCTGGCTTATTGCTCTGTAAGCCAGGGATCGACCTCCTATGTGACTGCCGCAGATTCCTTCGTGGATCTCATACAGGAAGTCGTCCACCTTGCTTGGATGGACGCATTGGAGGTATGGACCTGTGAAGGATTTCCTGTAGAGTTTGCCTTCGGGAGAGAGCCAGAATCGCGCTGCCTTGAGTCTGATCCTGTGGGCTTCAGCCTTGTCCTCGGGGAGCTGGTCGTCCTTCAAGTAGGCGACAATTGGATCCATCCAGCTTGGGCCGAGGTCAGCACAGAGGACAAGCCGAGATGAATGGAGTTCTAAACTTGACCTTGATACTGACCCAACCTCGATGGTCCTTTTCTTCCCTGCTTCGACAGCGGAGGCCAGGTTTGCAAGCGCATCTGCGTGCGTGTTGGTATCTCGGGATATTTGCCTGACCTCGGCTTTCTGGAAATGAGAGAGCAGTTTTTTCGCAAGGGCTAAGTAGGCCGCCATCCTGTCGTCCCTGGCCTGGTAGTCTCCAGCGAGCTGGCTAGTTACCAGTTGAGAGTCGCTGAAGATCACCAGGTGCTGGGCTCCCGCCCTTGAGGAGGGACGTCCGTCGACGGTGGTGGCAGCTCGAGCGCTGCTCTCGAGGACTCTACGCCCTTCCTAGCTTTCGGAGGCATGGCTTCTGGGAGATTGAGGTTGAGAAGGTTGGGAAGGTTTGGGAAGGTTGGGATATTACTTCCCCACAGACGGCGCCAATTGTAGGTGCAGAAAATAATGACCCACAATAACTGGGAAGCCTTAGAGGACTTATCCAATGATGGTGATGACTGGGTACCGTCCGAAAGCCTGAAAGATAAGAACACACGGTCAGAGGACCCTGGCCTGGGCGGCGCAAGGCTCTCCGATGCCAAAGTCAGTGAAGGAACTGGAAAATGGAAGGAGAGGAAGAAGAGAGGCAGAGTAACAGTTCTATGAGTTTTCTTGTGCGTACCTTGCATGTGAAATGCAGTCCTTTTTATAGACGATTTGGAAGATATCTTGGACGATATCTTGGCATGGGTCTCATGATTCGACTGGGAAGTCATGATCAGCCCACGTTGCAATTAATGCGGTCCAATCCAGCCCACTCTGCATTAAATGCGCGTCGGATCAGCCCACGTCGCATTTAATGCGCGTCTTGTTGGGCCAGATCGTGTTGGACGCCTTTGGCGGTAGGGGTACCATCGGATCTGCCCTCGGGCCCTGTCCTGATATGGCCTCAGCCGCTGGATGCCGCCATGTCAGTGATCTGGCGAAGATTGTGAGCGGCTGGATGTCGCATCTGTCTCGCTAGCTCGCGCCCCCACTCCTCCACGTGCTTGATGACGTGGGAGGGGATGAGGGCGCAAGTGGAGGTTCTTTCTTACTTCGGCTCCCGTCTCGGCTCTTTCAGCCGAGGTGAAGCTCTCTGCCGAGATGGCCGAGCTCGGCGCTAGTGGCCCGGAGCTGCTTGACTTCGGCCGGACCTCCTGTCCTGGCAGCCGGGGTGAGCCTGGTGCCACATGGATGGCACGCGGATGGCACGTGAGAGTGTTTAAACTCATCTGATGGCTGTGATTAGCGTAATCCTGTGGCTCTGGAAATCTCCCCACACAGCATCCACACACGAATCAATGAGAAACAAGCATTAAATTTACAAATTATGGTTAAGCACTTGCCTTTCACCGGGGTTGAAGAAAACGCAACAAATCTAACCAATACCCAACCTGAGATAACGGGGGCGCTCGATCACAATCCTATCACCAATCTGACATAAGAGATGGGAAAGAAATGCCCAGATGAGCAGATCTATTATAACCCTACCCAAAACCTAACATTGGAAAGAAGAAGAATATAACCCAAGAGTATAGATCTAATCCTAATGATTTGAGGAGAGGGTTACCTGAGATAAGAAGGTCGAACCAAGAATGATGGTATCTTCAGATCTTGATTCCGATGGTTGGATCCTTAAGTTGCAGTGGCTTGGGAAGTTGAAAGAAGAAGAAGATAAACAGGGAACGAGAATAGTTGCAGAGGAAGAGATAAGGATGTGCGTTCGTAATAAGAGGGATTAGGTTAAGAGAGTATTGGGCTTAAGTCATTGGGTCGGGTCAAACTGCGGGTCAAGTCATCTACCCACTAATCCAACTCACCAATCCACACCTCTAATCTATCGTGTGCCCGACTTAATCCTACCCACTTAAATAACTAAATTAAATACATTTAATTAAAATAATAGTAATATTCTAATAAAAATATAATTATAAATTATAAATGGGACCCAGATCTTACATCACTAATAGGACTTTTTTGTTTTAAGACATGCCAGCCACTTTTATTATTTGCAGACTTTTTTCTTTATTATACACAGGAGGGTCATACTTTGGTCTTCATGGTCTTCCATATTCTGACCAGTAGTCTTAGGGATGAAAGTTGCAAGAGGTTTCTAGAGACTGTGGAACATGCGTTTAAGCACTGAACTTGGACCCTATATATATATACTGGCCAAGCAAGACAGGTGTGTACACAGTGGGATGTCTAAAAGTCAATCAGCTTGATTAGTTTTTACCTCAAGCAGGCCACTTGTGTACAGTGGGATGTCTAGTAGAAGTCAAGCAGGACACGTTTAGGCTCGATAATCATCCTTTTGGTGAAAAATAGGATTAATGGATATACTGTCAAATGTTCAATTTAAGTCCATGAAATATTCGGTAAGAAAGTTTTTATTTTACTTTCCTTATCATGTTTATTATAAATTTCAGATGACTAATCTCAAAGCACTATTATATATATCTACTTAAATTAGTGGGATTCAAAAGCAACAACGAACTAGTTGCAGAAGATGCAAAAGGATTTCTATCGACAAATAAAGATCCTTTCAACTAGTCCTTCTCACTTGGGACCAGTCCAAACAAAAGGATCTCAAAGCGCTATTACTTAAATTAGTGGGATTCAAAAGCAACAACGAACTAGTTGCAGAAGATGCAAAGGATTTGCATCGACAAATAAAGATCCTTTCAACTAGTCATTCTCACTTGGGGCCAGTCCAAACCAAAAGATCTCAAAGTGCTATTATATATAGCTACTTAAAAATAGTGGGATTCAAAAGCAACAATGAACTAGTTGCAGAAGATGCAAAAGGATTTCTATCGACAAATAAAGATCCTTTCATAGTCCTTCTCACTTGGGGCCAGTCCAAACCAAAACGACGACTATGGAGCATAATAATAATAAACTATGAATAAAGTATATATATATATATATATATATGAGTAAGGCTCTCCTAAGCTTAAGCTTATGATATGATTCAGTAAGCTAACGCTTTTAGGGCCCATCCTTGATCCATCCAAATGGACCAAACACACGACCCCCTTAAATTGCACAAGCCCACCAACTTTTGGTCAAATCCGAATTTACTAGACCGTTGGATCGACTATGTACCAATCCGAATAGACCGTTGACCATTAAACTTTTGGTGCCCAGATGGAGATGATAGAAACCACAATTTGGGCTGATTTTTTGTAGGAAGGAGGGTCCTAGTGAGTCCTTGAAATCCCCCCCACCCCCATCCCCATATGGGTCCCCAAGTGGGCCCCACTACGTAATTGAGCTTACTTCAGCTTACCTTATCTTAAGCTTCAGCTTAGGAGAGCTGGCCCCTATATATATATATATTTGGAGTTTTGACATATTGGTTCACCTTGTATTTTTGTTATCCCAATTTCATTACTCAAATTTACATAGTATCACCAGAGTCGTTTGACTCTGGTCTCCTTTTTTTTTTTTTTTCCTTAGATCTCATGATATCATTGGTTTTTAAAAAATCATGATATCATGGGATCCAAAGTCAAACGACTCTGGTGACATTTAGTGTCTTTTAGTCATGAATTTGGAGATTGAGTGTCTAAAGGGCTTTGAATTGTCAAATCCCCTATATATATTTTTTTGCATGAATAAAGTATATTTTTAAAGACATGGTGAGGTCATGACAATCCTCCTCTACAATTATCTTGATACCATCTCACAATATCAGCAACATTTTTTGAAAATATCACAATATTCACTTGAAACACTATTTCACAACGTTACGTGATATTTACAAATCTCACATGAAGATCTTGTAATCAGTCCGTCTATATGGCCCGAATGGTTGGCCCAAATGAGAGCCCGGATTGCCAGCTAGCTGGAGGGCTACAATCATTCCTCTTTTGCTTGGGGGGATGTATTGAATTTTTTTTTATATTTCTTTTATTTGATGTGTCTTCTTTCATTTCTTTTCTTCTCCAACGTCACATCTCCATCAACCTCCCAGACTCACCTCTCCATCGTCGTCTCACCACTTCATCTCCCTTGGGTGGGTTTCAGATTTTCCGTCACGCCTCCTCTTCGGAGGGTGGACCCCACATGTCCTATTCCACAAAAAGGCTAGATCATCATGGTCGCCCAAGGGTCCACACTTAGATGTGTGGGTCTGATCTTTGATCAGGTGGGCCATGGTGTCCCACAATCCAGTGTTCTCCAACGTTATGATGGGTGGGTTTCAGTCACGCCTCTTCTCTTTGGATGTTGGGCCCCACATGTCCTATTCCACAAAAAGGCTAGATCATCATGGTCGCCCAAGGGTCCACACCCAGATGTGTGGGTCTGATTTTTGATTAGGTGGGCCATGGGGTCCCACAATCCAGTGTTCTCCAATGTCAAGATGGGTGGGTTTCAGTCGCGCCTGTTGTCTTTGGATGGTGGACCCCACATGTCCTATTCCACAAAAAGGCTAGATCATCATGGTCGCCCAAGGGTCCACACCCAGATGTGTGGGTCTGATCTTCGATTAGGTGGGTCATGGGGTCCCACAATCTAATGTTCTCCAACGTCAAGATGGGTGGGTTTCAGTCACGCCTCTTCTCTTTGGATGGTGGACCCCACATGTCCTATTCCACAAAAAGGCTAGATCATTATGGTCGCCCAAGGGTCCACATTCAGATGTGTGGATCTGATTTTCGATTAGGTGGGCGATGGGGTCCCACAATCCAGTGGATCAATTGCAGCAGAACACCAGCCACGACTTGACCCATGCGCAGACTCATCCCCAGACCTCACCTTCATCTTCATCTTCCATCTCCATCCCTCTCGATCCTCTTCCCTGCATAGAACACCAGCCACGACTTCGATCTCAGCCCTTTCCATCTCCATCCTCCCATCACTCCCCTGGACAAGTTCATATCCCACGCATCTCCCTCATCACCCTCGCAAGCCGAGACCCTCTCCTTGTGTAGATCTCATCGCCCACCTCCATCTCCATCTTGATCCTTGGCTTCCATCTGATCCTAGCGCAGAAGACCCATCTTACCCTCACCCATTACCTCTCATCTCCATCTTTTCCCTGCGCTCTGGAAACAAGTCACATAAAAAAATAAATAAATAAAAGAAATCCAATACATCCCTGAAAGCAAAAGAGGCATGAGTGTAGCCCTCCAGCTAGGCCGCCACTCATCTCCATCTTTTCCCTGCGCTCTGGAAACAAGTCACATAAAAAAATAAAATAATAAAAGAAATCCAATACATCCCTGAAAGCAAAAGAGGACTGAGTGTAGCCCTCCAGCTAGGCCGCCAGCTCGGATTCGAGCTCTCATTCAGGCAAACCATTTGGGCCATTTAGACCTTTTGTTTTGCAATATAAGAATAAAATGAGAAAAATGGGCAAACTTTGAGATAATGATAGCTTACAGTATTGATTTTTATTGTTAAAGTTTAATTATTATTTTTATTATCTAAAACTACTTTATCTTTTATGGTAAAAATGCCCCTAAATTGAAAATTATGGGTGTCGACATTTCCCAAAGTGAGAGTTCTTCAGGAACATTTGTCATGATGCCTAATACAGTGATACATTGGATAAGGACAATTAAAGATGGGAACTGATGTACGTCTCCAAACAGATATGTTTTTTTTCCTACCTCTCTTTAGGCTTGGAATACACATAAATAAGGGTGCCTTGCCTTGTTTACTTGTGCATTGTTCCTATGCCCATGGCCATCACTACCATGTATTGTTGGAGTCCTCCTTCCCTGCTATTACTGGCTGGGATCTTCTCCTTTTTCTATCTCCTTCATCATGGTCTAAAAGGAAAGGAGAAGGGAAAAACATCTTCAGGGCTGGGATCCAAGAAGAAGTTACCTCCAGGCCCAAAAGGATTTCCCATACTGGGATGCCTTCCCATGTTGGGCCCCTTCCCTCATCTCACATTCCATAAATGGGCCAAGCAATATGGCGACATCATGCACATGAAACTGGGCCACTTCCCGACAGTCGTCGTCTCGTCCCCTCAGGCAGCCCAACAGTTCCTCAAGACCCACGACCTAGTTTTCGCTAGCCGGCCCCTCACCGAGGCCGGCCGACTCATCTCCAACAACTACAAGGCCATGAGCTTGACCCCTTACGGGATGTATTGGCGAAACATACGTAAACTATGCACCCTAGAGTTGCTTAGCAGTGTCAAGATCGACTCGTTCAGGCCCGTGAGGGAAGAGGAGGTGGGCCTGCTTGTTGGGTCACTAAAGGAAGCTGCCGAGGCCCATGAGGTTGTGGATCTTACTACTAAGGTGGGTGCCTTTAGCAGGGACATGACAAATAGGATAGTGATGGGGAAGAAGTACATGGAGGAGAGTTTGCGGAAGGGTGGTTTCAACTTCAAGGAAGTGAATGAAGAGATCATGTATTTGGCTGGGGCTTTCAACATAGCTGAATTCATTCCTTGGACTAGAGACTTGGACCTCCAGGGGTTGGGCCGACGCATGAGGGCGGCTAACCACGCCTACAATGTATTCTTGGAGGGGATCATTGATGAACATGTAGAGAACAAAGATGAGAAGCATCAGAAGGATTTTGTGGATTATATGCTGTCATTGATGGAGTCGAACGACTACGAATTCCAGTTCGATCGGAGCAACATGAAAGCTATTCTATTGGTAAGGCGCCTTTTTACCTGAAAAATTCTTTTTGGACTGACCCACTTGGCCTGTGGATCAGTATGCTTGCTTTCTTGTGCGCACCACTTTATAAATCTATATTAGCTCCAAAATCAAAATTGCATTATCAACAACCATTAGTCCTCTTTAAGTTTCATTTCAATTGGAGTTCGGCTCCCTGTTTTAAACATATATTTTGTCAAATTAATCAATGATTTTAAACATATGTTTTGCTCATCGCTAAACGGGGATCCTGAGCAGCTTAGATTTGCAGTGGTTGGCCCCGCTGGTAGGGGACACAAAATTCTGGGGCAGACTGCTTCACATGCCACAGAGGATTCGAACTCCATGAAAGCAGGAAATGACACCATGACAGGCCATGAAATGGGCCTGGCCGGCCTGTTTAGATGTGTGTTTACTTTATCTGTTGGCTCCATCATGAGATGGGTCACACACTCAAGATAGGCCTAGTTCCAGAGGGTGAAAAAAAGGAGTAATCAGATAGGCTAGGACTTTGAAACTCTGCTTATCAACAATAACTGCTTCTTAGATACATCTTGGGCCCATATGTAAGGTAAGTTGCCTGAGGGAGGAAAAAAAAAAGAGACTTTATCTAGACCAGAAAAAGGAGGAAAATGAATGGCCATTCTGGGACCAGTTTTGCTAATGGCCCAGCTCTATGGCTCAGTCCAGCCCAAGGTTTCTGACACAAACGAAAAAGGCTTTTCAAATGGGTCAGTTGGGCCTGGTACTGAACTGATTGACCCGAGCTTTGGGTACAAGCCTATTACAATTTAGACTTTCCCATGACCAGGCCCAGCCACGGAAAGCAAACCTATCTATACTGAAGGGTTGGCCCGTGGTGACTCTTGGATCCATTGGCTGGATCCGAACATAAATATTAGGCAGGGAAATTATATTAAATGTCTTGGCCCAGCCCATTTGCTATCCTACCTAATTTGAGTGATATAAAATATTTATCATTATATTGCCACTAAATGTTATATTATATTATATATATTTAAATTTGAAATCCTTAATCTTTAAACTGAATGATTGGACAATGAAATTGAACAGAGAATCCCCATCCCTGAACCTTTCCTATTCATGTCCTATTGAATATGGATCATTGCCTAATATAGTTTGAAGTATTTGGTGGGCCCCATATGTGTCATCTGGACCACTTATCATGTGGCTGGGCAAGGTTATAGCCATGAAGACCAAACATGCTTTCATATTTCATATATTGGAAGTGGGTCAGGGAGGAAGTTGGAATACTCAGATAGGATCTAAGCTCCACTTGTTGTAAGATGATCAAGATCATAATCTTTCAACAAACTCTCTACACTACACCAAAGGTTTCATTCTTGCTGTTGCAATAAATGTTTGTATTATGTAGAATGAAACCCCCTAAGTTGCAATTCTAATTGCGATTGCTCAGGGATATGAGAGGTAGCTCTAATTATATCATGGGCATAAGCACATTATCGAACCACATTAATCTTATTGTGTTTTTATTGGTTACTTGTTTATTTGTTTCATCATGAATCATTATGCCTCATCAACTCGTAGGAAATGGTTGTGGCTGCGACAGACACAACATTTACAACGATGGAGTGGACCCTCTCAGAGCTCATCAAGAATCCAAGTGCTATGAAGAAGGCCCAACAAGAGCTAGAGACCATGGTAGGCAAAGAGCGGATGGTGGATGAGTCAGACCTTGTGAAACTGGACTACTTGGACATGGTCATAAAGGAAAGCATGAGGCTTCACCCTCCGGCCCCCTTGCTCCTCCCTCATGAGTCCATGGAGGATTGCACTGTCTGTGGCTTCCACATCCCCAAAGGATCTCGTGTCCTTATAAACGCATGGGCCATCGGACGGGACCCAGATGCGTGGCCCAATCCAGATGAATTTAGCCCAGAGAGGTTCATTGGCACCAAGGTAGATGTTAGGGGCCGTGACTTCCAACTTGTACCATTTGGGTCCGGAAGGAGGGGGTGTCCAGGGATGCAGCTGGGTCTAACAGTGGTTAAGTTTGGAGTGGCACAACTGATACATTGCTTTGATTGGGAGCTTCCAAATGGTATGTCTCCTGCTGACTTGGACATGACTAATAAAGCCAGCCTTGTGATGCCTAGAGCCCACCATCTCTTGGCCATTCCAACCTATCGCCTAAGGGATGTTAGTCCATAGAGAATGAATTGGCGCCAAAATGTCTTCAGCTGATTAGATGTTGATGCTGCTGCACCTCATCAAACTTCTCTGTTGTGTGATTTTGCAAGTATAATCCTGCAATGTACTGTTATCCATTGTGTTCTTGTTGTGAATAGTACTTTTTAAGAATGTGTTTGTTGCTTAATTGCATGTTTTGTAACAGAATGGTGACCAAGAATTCGCAATAGAAATGTTGATGCAACAGACTCTATGATATCAAGGGCATTGTGGAGAACTCTTCTTCTATTCTATTCTTCTTCTTCTTCTTCGTTTTCCTAATTAAAAGGAACGACGTTGTCACGTTGATTGATATACATTGTTATGCCTTTCTTTACTAGCTTAAGCTTTTATTGAATGTAGGTGAGTATAGTCTAACGAATATGAAACCAAATTCCAATGGTAGATCATATCTTGAGAAGAGACAAAAAATTTAAAATTAAGAAAAGATAATGGAGTTTTTAAATTTCTTTACACTCGCACATATGGGTCACACATTAAACCCGATGTAGGCCTTCTCACGAGGGATGGGCCCAAATGACCCAACGTACATATACACCATGTGGACCACAATGTGGATAAAGATAAATATTAAATGCACATATAATCACAATGATCAGACCAATATAACAGTTGCAAAAGTTTGATTTTTAAAGGAAGTCACTGTCATTTTTATCCATACATAGGTATTTTCTCGCTCTTGAAAAAAATGTGGAGACTGCTATGGATGGACTAAATAGCCCAAATTATTATGTTGTGATGATCTTGACAGTGGAAGTTTCTTGAAAGCAGGGAGGGTAGTTCCTTTTGTTGGAAAATTCCATCATGTGGGGCCACACATGTAACCATTAAATGTGTTATGCTATCTTTGGTTAAGCCTAAATTAAAGTGATCTAATTAAGACTTAAAGTTTTAAGGCTTAATGGTATAATTGTCATGGGATTAATGTGTAGATACCATAATGTAATTTCTAATTTGATGAGGGGCCAAATTAGAAATAACAAAACTTATGATAATCTCATTATTATATATTAGGGTTATGGTTCCCAATTCATATGGTAAGTTCCTATTCTCTCTGACATCCCATCATCAGAAAGAATCAAGCTTTTCTGGGTAGCCATATTGGATTGGAAGATCAACAACCTGTGAAGAACTTCATTCAATGGATACAGGTATGTTTCCGCTTTACATCTCTCAATGATTTGACATGGATGATCTTGGTTGAGAATAAGGTTTTCTAGATTCTTATTTCTAACAATTGGTATCAGAACTTCTCCATGTTAAGCCATTAGAAATCAAGTATTTTCTTGTTATGGCTTTCTATTAGGGGTTCCCCAAATTACCAGAAAGTATCTTGTATCTGGTATTGTGGATATTATACATCAGACGATTTCTATTCACGAATCCCTGTGTTTTTTTTGGGTCAAAAACAAAAGTGCACGTTTTGACCCATGCGGTTCTTAATCGAAGCCATCTGATGTATCCATTCATTTGGATCAAGTCTATTGCTTTGCATGCGTGATCAAGCTTTCTGTACTTGATTTCAATTGTCATTGGATCAAGCAAGATCAATTTGTCTCACCATCACGTTCGGCCTGATGGGAATCTTTTTTTTTAAATTTGTTTAATGGATCAAATCTGCTTGCCGTCGCCTCGGGTCATGCAAGTGCTTTTCTGTTGTTGATTTATTTATTTTAATGGATCTATTCATGATGTTGAGTTGCCATTGCCCATCAAGCAAATATAATATTCAAGTGTTGTTGACTTTCTATTTGCCTTGGGACATGTGCTAGTATACCTTGTTTTCTTTTTCTTATTCCAATCCTGTTCCAGCGTAATACGAACATGGATCAAGTTATTTTTTTTATCAAGCAATCTGTACTTGATTTCTTTTCACCTTGCGACATGGATAAAGTACCCCTTGACATTCATGTGGGTGATCGTCCGGTATTGTATGTTGACCGTCTCATTACACCTGCAACCTTAAGAATACATACAGCCGGCTGAGATTCCGGATTCTTTCATCGTATCCATACTGGTGTTGTCCGATCTGGCGGCGAACTTTGTATGATTCAGATCTGCGCATTAAGATCGATGGGTTTTACGCCACCGTTCGTCGCTTTATTTATTTTTATTTTATTACTTTATGTTTTATTGTTGTTAGCGGCGTGAGGTTTAGGGCGGCGTAACAACAAAATCTAGGGTTTTCTTCAACTCAAATTCAAATATTTTATGGTATATCTTTTATGGTTTAATATCATAGTCCATCATTCTAAATGGGCTAATTGAAACAAGATGTCACCAAAGTGACCTCTCTTATGTAGATTGTTCATAAGGAATATTGGATATTTGTGTGTATGTAAATTCATACGGGTATTAGTCAGCCCAAAGGAAGGTTAACACTTGGTCGAATTGCACACACACCTGTGGTGGTAAACATGTGACAATTATAAGGTTATACATGTGAATAATAAGTCGATCCAAAGATAGATTTATTATTTGACATCACTTATTGTCAATGTTCGATCACTACAACAAGCGTACTATTTACAATTAATATTACTGTCCAAAGACTTGATATTAATGATGTGCTAGGTACCTTGAGATGAGACTTACCATTATTTGAATTTATTGATTATTATATTTGGTTATTAATATGAGCATGTTTGTCTGTTTGTTTGTTTTTGTTCTCTTTACAACTAGTGTTTCTACTATATCTGCTAATATCAACAATATACCTGTGCTTAATGGGACCAACTTTAAGGATTGGAAAGAGAACATAGAAATTATTCTCGGCTGGATGGATCTAGACCTTGCACTACAGACTGAGCAACCCGCTTCTCTTACAGATGCAAGTTCTCCTGATGTAAAGAAGAACTTTGAGAAGTGGGATCACTCAAATCGCATGAGTCTTATGATCATCAAGAGCGGCGTTCCAGAGGCATTTAGGGGTGCAGTATCTGAAAAGCTAACCACAGCCAAAGAGTTCCTAGCCGAAATTGAACAGCGTTTTGTGAAAAATGATAAGGCAGAAACAAGCACGCTTTTGCAACGCTTGATTTCCATGAAGTACAATGGCAAGGGGAACATACGGGAGTACATTATGGATATGTCTCATATTGCTTCTAAACTTAAGGCACTGAAGCTCGCGCTGTCTGACGACTTGCTCGTGCATTTGGTATTAATATCACTTCTTGCACAATACAATCAATTTAAGGTCAGTTATAACTGTCAAAAGAAGAAATGGACTCTTAATGAACTCATTTCTTATTGTGTGCATGAGGTAGAAAGATTGAAGCAAGACAGAACAGAAAGTGCTCATTTGGCTAGCACCTCTAAGGATAAGGGCAAAAAGATGAAGAATAATGAAGCTGCTAAGGGTCCAGCTCAAAAGAAACAACAGCAGGACAAAGATGGTTGTTTCTTTTGCAACAAGCCTGGACATGTAAAGAAGGACTGTACCAAATATCCCGCTTGGCGTGTCAAGAAAGGTATATTTCTTACTTTGGTCTGTTCTGAGGTAAATTTAGCTTCAGTTACTGAAAACACGTGGTGGTTAGATTCTGGTGCTACTACTCACATCAGTGTTTCTATACATGGTTGTCTGAGCTACCGAAAGCCAAGTGATGCTGAAAGACACATCTTTGTGGGCGATGGAAAGTCAGTAGAAGTAGAGGCAATAGGGCATTTTAGGTTGTTATTAAAAAACTGGTTATTTTTTGATTTTGTCAAATACTTTTATTGTACCGTCTTTTAGACGGAATTTGGTTTTAGTTTCTTTCTTGGATAAGTGTGGTTATTATTGTTCATTTGGAAACAATCAATTCAATTTATCTATAAATTTAAATATTATTGGAACTGGTTTTCTATGTGTATATGACAACTTATATTTGCTTGATACAATTGTTTCTTATAATGAATCCTTGCATGTGGAATCACGAGGTACTAAGCGCAAGCTGAGTAAAAAAAATTCAGCCACATTATGGCACAAACGCTTAGGTCACATCTCTAAGACTAGAGTTGAGCGACTTGTGTCTGATGGGATTTTAGATTCCCTTGACTTTACAGACTTTGATGTTTGTATTGAATGCATCAAGGGAAAACAGACCAAAATAAAAAAAATTAGGTGCCAACAGAACTACAGACGTCTTAGAATTGATAGACACAGATATATGTGGACCATTCCCTACGGCTTCCTGGAATGGCCAACAGTATTTCATATCATTCATAGACGATTACTTTTGCTATGGGTACCTATTTCTCAATCATGAGAAATCACAATCTTTGGACGTGTTCAAAACATTTAAAGCTGAAGTTAAGAACCAACTCAACAAAAGAATAAAGTGTGTCAGGTCTGACCGTACGTGGTGGTGAATACTACGGCAAATATGACGGTTCAAGTGAACAACGTCTAGGACCGTTTGCTAAATTCCTAGAGGAATGTGGAATCGTCCCACAGTACATCATGCCAGGGTCACTTAGCATTAGCTGAAAGGCGAAACCGGACTCTTAAGGATATGGTAAGGAGTATGATTAGTCATTCTACTTTACCAGAGTCACTCTGGGGAGAAGCACTCAAAACAACAGCTTATATTCTGAATAGAGTGCTAACTAAAGCAGATGCAAAAACACCCTATGAGCTTTGGACAGGCAGAAAGCCTAGTCTAAAATATTTTCACATTTGGGGATGTCCAGCTGAGGCAAGGCCTTACAGGCCACATGAAAAGAAATTGGACTCCAAAACTGTGAGCAGCTATTTCATTGGCTACTCTGAGCGATCTAGGGCTATAAGTTTTATGATCCCACACTTACGTCAATTTTTGAGACGGGAACTACCACGATGTTGAGTTTGGGGGGAGAAATAAGGTTAGAGACATTGTCTTTGAGGAAGAATTGGTTTCGATTCCCGCTATCGCTATTGAAAATGTGCCGGTCTCTATACCTGTCTTTGATCAAGAAGCGAATCTGGATCCTCAACCAGACAATGTTGATCAAACCCCTTATTCAAGATGAGGTGATTGTTCCTGAGGAACAACCTCACGAACCAGTGCCATTAAGGCAATCCACTAGAGAAAGGAGAAATGCTATTCCAGACGATTTTTTCGTATTTCTCCAAGAACATGAGGAAGAAATTGGAATGGTGAGAAATGATCCAATCAACTTCCATCAAGCCATGTAAGGTTCCAACTCTCAAAAGTGGATTGATGCCATGAATGATGAATATAAGTCTATGCAAGACAATAAGGTTTGGGAACTTGTCCCATTACCAGAGGTGCAAAGCCCATTGGTTGTAAATGGATTTTTAAAACCAAAAGGGATTCAAATGGTAATGTGGAGAGGTATAAGGCTCGTCTTGTAGCTAAAGGCTTTACCCAAAAGGAAGGGATTGACTTTAAAGAGACTTTCTCTCCGGTTTCATCGAAAGACTCTTTTAGGACAATCATAGCACTTGTTGCACATTTTGATCTTGAGCTTCATCAGATGGATGTCAAGACAGCGTTTTTGAATGGTGACATTGACGAAACAATTTCTATGGTGCAGTCAGAAAACTTTGAGTCGGGAGACCCAAAGAATATGGTCTGTAAATTGACAAAGTCCATCTATGGACTCAAGCAAGCTTCTCGTCAGTGGTATCACAAGTTTCATCAAGTGATTATCTCGTTTGGTTTTGAGACAAACGCTGTTAATAATTGTGTGTATCACAAATTCAGTGGGAGTAAGCACATATTCCTGGTTTTGTATGTCGATGACATACTGCTTACCACAAATGATATAGGCATCTTACATGAAACCAAGAGATTTCTATCAAAGAACTTTGAGATGAAAGATCTTGGTAATGCTTCTTTTGTATTAGGGATCCTGATACAACGTGATCGTTCTCGGGGTATTCTTGGATTATCACAAAGAAGCTATATCGATAAAGTACTCAAAAGGTTTGGCTTGCAGGACAGCAAACCAGGTGACACCCTATCTCTAAGGGAGACAAGTTCAGTCTCAATCAGTGCTCTAAAACTACCCTTGAAGTTCAGGAAATGCAAAAGATCCCCCTATGCATCAGCTGTCGGGAGTCTAATGTATGCTATGGTATGTACGCGTCAGGATATTGCGTACATTGTTGGTATGTTAGGCAGGTATTTAAGTAATCCTGGAATGGATAATTGGAAAGCAGCCAAGTGGGTTATGAGGTATTTACAGAGAACAAAAGATCACATGCTCACATATAGGAGATCAGATCAATTGGAGATCAGAGGGTATTCCGACTCCGATAATGCCGGATGCCAAGATAGTATGGAATCCACATCAGGCTACATCTACATGTTCGTTGGTGGAGCTATTTCTTGGAGGAGTGCCAAACAGACACTCGTAACTGATTCCACCATGGCAGCAGAGTTTGTAGCATGCTGTGAGGCATCCAACCATGGAATATGGCTGTGGAATTTTGTCACTGGGCTACGAGTACTGGAGGGTATTGAAAGACCACTAACACTCTATTGTGACAATAAGTCAGCAGTGCTATATTCCAACAACAACATGAGCTCATTTAGGTCAAAATATATTGCCATTGAGTTTCTAGTTGTGAAGGAGAAAATATAGGATGGACAGATATCCATAAAGAACATTGGGACAAACTCCATGATAGCGGATCCACTTACAAAGGGATTACCACCCAAGGTCTTTCATGAGTACACTGCTCGTATGGGTGTTTTTTTGTGTGAGGATATCACATTATAGTGGGATTTTGTATCATTTTATATTTTATTATTTTATGTTTGATTTTGGACATAATTCTGCATTTATGTATATGGCTATTTTTCTGATCAGAAATAAAGTTTTTAGTTCATTTCACTCTGTTACATTGTATTAAAGATTGATTTCACTAAGGAATACAGTAGGACCAGTTGGAAATAGACATGTATAGATCACATTGCATGTATTTTCCATGCTATGCATCCATGATTGATCTATGTCATTTGGTTATGTTGTTGTACGTGACCATTGATCGGTTTAGTCATGTTCAATGTGACGAAAACCGCTTTGATCCAATAACGGCATAATCAATGGACGAGATTGTTTGGATATACCCTAAGATTATGATAGAAGAATTTTGGAGCTCATACAGTCATACACATTTTTTAAGTTACATATATGGCCCAATGGGAGATTGTTGGAAAATTCCATCATGTGGGGCCACACATGTAACCATTAAATGTGTTATGCTATCTTTGGTTAAGCCTAAATTAAAGTGATCTAATTAAGACTTAAAGTTTTAAGGTTAAGGGTATAATTGTCATGGGATTAATGTGTAGATACCAGAATGTAATTTCTAATTTGATGAGGGGCCAAATTAGAAATAGCAAAACTTATGATAATCTCGTTATTATATATTAGGGTTATGGTCCCCAATTCATATGGTAAGTTCCTATTCTCTTTGACATCCCATCATCAGAAAGAATCAAGTTTCTTTGGGCAGTCATATTGGATTGGAAGATCAACAACCTGTGAAGAACTTCATTCAATGGATCCAGGTATGTTTCCGCTTTACATCTCTCAGTGATTTGACATGGAGGATCTTAGTTGACAATAAGGTTTTCTATATTCTTGTTTCTAACACCTTTAAGTCATCCAACTTGGTATAAGCCCTATTAAACTTATTACAGGCAAAAAATAGAGTAAATAAAGTTAACTGGCCCTAACAGTTTAAAATTTCAACTCTACCATGTTTGGATGAGTATAGCCCAACAGGTGAAGTATTGTTGTCAGCCACATGTAATTCATTTCACTTCAACCCTATATGCTTCAATTTTCTTGAGTAAAATAGATTCTACTCCAAACCATAACTTCACACAAAGCATCCAAATTGATTGAAGTGAAGTAATCTACCTAAACTTCAACCCATTTCTCTTCCACTCCACTCCTCATATTAAGTCTACAACACTTTATTCCACTCCTCATTTAGGAGATGTGGTATGTCTAAAAGTTGAGCTAGGTTGCAAGCCAGCTTAGTTCAGCTCGATCAGTCTTGACCTCAAGCTTAGCCCATTCTTACAGGCTACTAGGTTTGGCTCAGCTTAGCTAAACTCATGTTTAGGCCCCACATAACTGCATGATGATCTAAATCATCTTTCATAAAAAAGGAAGGCAAATATATAACAATACCCCATAATGACAATCTTACCTGCCTTCATCTTTTCAGATGAATATAGACCACTATCAGGAGTTTTTAATGAGCAGTCAATAATTCATCATCATGATAATCTTAGAATCATTATTTTAGGCTTTGCCTTTGCAAGTTCTGGTTTTCTACTCAATAGAGCTAAGATTTCTTATTCACTTCAAACTAATCTAGTCTAGAGTAATCTCCTTCTATGACTTCTATGACTTCTTCTAGTGGTTGCTCAAAGAACTTTGATGAGAATAGAATTTTTGAAACTATTATACAAGCATACAAGCATCTAAGTAAGGATCCATCAGTTTGATGGTCATAATCATCCATCCAATATTCTATCCGGTGGACTCCATCATGTATTGCTTATGAGCTAGTTGGATCCATGTCAAAATGTGCAATTCTTCATTTATAGTACATGCAAATGTCCAATAAAGATACTTGTGTACTACCTCTTAGATGTAATTTGTGGTGATGTAGAGAGAGACTAACAAAAAGACAATGGATTCTACAGGTTCCATGCAATAAATTATCTCTTTCCTTCCAAAACAATTGTAGCGCAGAGTTTGTTAAGGCTCATTGGCCTTAACAAATACTTGGCTTGAAAATCATCCTTCGGTTAGAGCAACGAGTCTAACGGATGTTATTTAATATTCAATTCAAGGCCATGAAATACATGATCTTATTTTCTATTTCGTTGTTCATACCATGTCTATCATTACTTTTAGAGGAATTTACATCGTAGAGCCCTGTAGTACCCTATACCACTTCTGAAGTGTCGTATTTACCATGGACACGGATAAGGCTCCCCAGGTGTGTTTCGATATAAATTTTTTGTCATTTAGTGGTATGATCGATATCGACCATTCCTCGATTTATACCCTTCGCAAAAAGGGTCCTTTTTCCATTCCTATCGACCACTTTTCTCCACCTACTTTTCCCCTTTCGTCTTCTTCTCCATGCGGTCGAGGCCCCCTTTCCCAGTGGTCAGTGGTCGCCTTTCGCTTTCTTCTCCATGCGGTCGAGGCCCCCCTTCCGAGTGGTCCCTGGTAGAGCTTGGCGCCAGTTTTCGAAACTGGTTCAAATGAAGGTGCGTTCATTACTTTCTCTTTTTCTTTTCTTTCCTATTTTGTGCCCTAGATTTTGAATGGAAACCGTGGTTTTGACAGTGTTCGTTTTGATGGGTCTGGGTTGTGGTCCGAGTTGTTCTTCTCCTCCACACCTATCCAAACGGATCCCTGCTCATTGGATTTTTTTTCCTATTTTGTGCCCTAGATTTTGAATGGAAACCGGGGTTTTGACAGTGTTCGTTTTGATGGGTATGGGTTGTGGTCTGAGTTGTTCTTCTCCTCCACACCTATCCAAACAGATCCCTGCTCATGGAACCCTGTTCATCTTCTTCTTTTTTATTTTTGTTTGTGAATTCATTGAGTGGTACTCTTATAGCATTTGCCATCAAAAGGGCATAAAAAGACAATGGAGTTTGTCTGAACAATGGCTGCTCCTTTCAATGTTGTACAAACAAGTTGGAAATTTAGATAATCACTCAAGTTGTAAAAACTAAAGAGAGTAATTCAGTGCCAAACATCTGACCAAGATAGGGCACTTTGTTATGTTTTCTCTTGATTGGACATAGTTTTCCTTCTGTTCGAAAGGTTTGAAATAGTCTATTAAAATAGACTTAGAAAGAAGTTCAAAATCTATCTTCTTAGTTTTGACCAGTAGCAATATTTTGTAAAGCTGATTCTATGTAGATGATTAGTACACTTGTGAACATCTTGCATGTCACTTGATTAACACTTAGGGCCTATTTGTTTGCATGGAAGACATATGAATTCCTGTCAAATGAGCTTAATATTTTAGGGTATTAAAGAGGTGGGGATTGAAGGACAGGATATGGGGGTTAAAGGATTTGAAGGAGCAATGCAGAAGGGTCCTTGACTTTCCAAGATTTGAATTGTTTGAGTAAAGACAGTTTATTTTTTAATGTTCACCTCTCTTTCTTCATTTTTAAGAACTTGAAGAAATACAATGGATGAATTCAATTCTATGAATCAAATATTACCTTAGCATCTTACTTCACAAGTATGCAAGCCAGCAATTTTTTGTTGGGAACATAAAAGATGGATTTGATGATGCTTCTGTTCCTCATTGCATCTTTGCTCCTCTTTTGTTTGTTGTCTATTGGATGATACTTTTGTTCCTCATTGCATCTCTGCCCCTCATTTTGAAGGTTTCTTTTGAATTTTGTATGAGTGAGAATGTAAATGAAAAACGTTTTCTTATGCATGCATATGTGCTCTACTGCTGTTCTGTGACAATGCCATCTTAGTCATTTGATCTACAAGAACTATACGTGACTGCGACCAATTAATTGATGTCATTGAAGGAAATGGTTCAAATAATTATGCACAACAAGTAAGTTATAATAATAAGTTGAGACAATCATGCAAACTGATGAGTTGATTAAATAATACTCAGATTTTCTGCATTGTATTCCTGAAAGAATATAACCGAAAACACCCTAGAGAGGCACTAGGAAGAGATGAAACCTCAAGAAACCAGATGCAATCATCAGGTGCCTATCGGATGTGAATTTCGACCCCCCCAAAGAAAGGGCATTTTGCGTGGGGAAATCTCCATTCATCTATATATATGCTATTTAGATTTTACATCGAAAATGAGGATTCCGACTACCCTCAAAATCAATGGATCACGATCGCCAACTACGGTAACGGCTGTAACACCGTTTTTCGATGAAAGCCGAAGAAATGTGGGGAGAAAATAAGTGGGTGGGTTCTTCCTCTAGTCCAATGTGCTGCCGGTAACACACGACGATTGTCATGTCACATTAATTTGGGTCTCTTTGGGTCTCTTTAATATAGGGTCAATTCAGGGTCAAGAGTTAAAGTCCAAATAAAGATTAATCCTCACACAATAAAATCATAGTATATCCAAGTAAAATAAAGAAAAATAATGGGGGGAGGTGCCAAATATTTAAGAAGAGGATTGGCCCTGTTCTCGGGTACCCCTTTCAGATCCCTTGGCAAAATAGGGTTTAAAGGCAGACTTTTCAAACCAAAATGATGATGCAAATGAGACTTTGAGTTGTGATTTCTGTATTCTTCGTATACGATACACGAGTGATAAAAGTGAAAGGCCGATGGGCCGTAATTGATTGGAGATGGCCGATGGGCTAGTGTTTGTTTTAGGGTGGCCGATGGGCCATGAAGTAAAAAAGCGTGTGAAATCACTCATCTCATCTCGTCATTCTCATTTATTCAATTTTAGAAATCAATTCTTCATTTCCTATTATCATTAAGTTTGATTAAATGTCTGGCACCTAAAGTGGAGGAAGAAATAAAGAAAAAATATTTTTGGGTTTGTTTTATTGGTTTTATAGTTTTTTTTTTTGGATTTTTGATATGGGGCTAGAAGGGCCTAACTAGGGGATTTACTTGGATTTACATAATTAAAGCTTTATTATTATTGATCATCGGATCAACCTAACCTACGGTCCTAGGCCGCCCACATCAGCTTTCCCAATTCCCTAACAGAACAGGAAGAGTGATGGGGTGAAGCCTAATACTCTAAGCTACCTAACAAGGTAATCCAATTTAATCCTAGGGTGTAAATAGCCTAAGTTTGATAGTTCCTTTACCTAAGCAACTTGTTAATTGTGATATGGTTTGTTTGTTTTAGGTTATATGTTGATTGAGAGTTAAGTTAAAGGTGTTTTAAGGTTCTGATTGATGTGTTGAAGGTTCTGGAATTTCAAGTTTTATTTCAAATGATGAAAGGATGTCGAAATCGGTGAAACAGGGTTGGCAGAGGACTTGGGTGCATGCACAGGGGCGCCTAGGTCACTCTGGTGACTTAGGCGCACACACAGTAGCGCCCAAGTACCAGGTTCTGTGTGGTTTGGCTAGTGGTGATGGTATCAGCTTGATTTCGGGATGTTGTAGGGTCTAGCTTAGTGTAACTCTCTGTTCTGATATTATTTCAGGTTCTGGGTTGATTTTAATTTAGTGACTTAAATCCAGAATTCGAAACACAACCAGAATTCGCAACTTGGGCCAGACAGAGGACTTGGGCGCACTTGTGTGGGCGCCCAAGTGCTAATTTGATGTTTTTGTGTCCACTGGCTTGATTTGAGGTTCCGGGTGGGTTTAAGTTAATTAAATCTTAGATTTCAGGGCTGTTATTGATTCTGTTAAAGTTTTGAGATGTTGATTGAGGTCCAGGTTTCAAGTGAATAAGGATTCAGCGGTCCTAGGGCAAGAATGAGAGTTGGTTATTTCCAGGATTTATTCACTTAGATTTAGAGTTTCAAGTGATCTATGTCATTGAATTTTGTATCCCGAATTGGTTTTGAGTCTCTGGACCTTAAGTGTGATAATGGTGGGAGTTCGGGACTCGAAACGTAACCGAGACGAGTCCCGGGGCTGGACCAGGGAGATGGGCGCACCAGCAGTGGCGCCTAGGTCTTCTGGGGTGACTTGGGCGCACCAATAGTGGCGCCCAAGTGTTTGTTTACTGGGCGGCTTCTAATTCGATGGATTCTATAGTGCTTCTAAGTCGATTCCAGGTAGTCTAATTTGGGTTTCGGTTGAGGAATATTTTTATTCTCTGAATGTGATTGGTCTTGTTTCAATTAGGCTTTGGCTAAGGTCTTATTAAGGGATTGGTGATTAGGATAATTAGAGTTTGAACTTGGGATTGTTAATTAGACTTCATTGATTAGAGTTAGAGGTTTGTTGATTAAACTTATTATTTAGGATTTAGGTTAATGATTTTTATTCATTAAGGTTGAAATTGATGTTTTAATTAAGGTATTACTAATTAGGGTTTTGCTTATTAGAAATTGCCTAAAGGTCTTTTAATTAGGGGTTTTTTAGTTAAGGTATTTTATTAGAATTGATTAAGGTGTTTTAATTAGGCATCTTAAAGAGGGGGTTTTAGATTGGGGTTGATTAATTCACTTAGGCACGAATAGAATAACCTAGGATTATCTACATAATAGCTACTCTTTTTATGAAAATTTTCTATTTCTTTTTAATATTTTTTTTTTGGATTCTTTTCTAATTACTAAAGAGCAAGATGAGAAGGAAGAGTTTTATGCTTTTATGATTTTTTTTTGTTTTGGTGTTTTATGTAATATCAATGCAATGTAAAGAGTGATGATTCGATAATTCGAAGTTTAGCAATTCAGCAATCAATCAAAATCATCACAAACATGAAACAAAAAGTTAAACAAAATGCGAAGTATAGGAAATGCGGGTCGGAGGGCGAAACAGAGGCTTGGGCGCACCTACAGGGGCGCCCAAGTGTCTTCTCTGCAAATTGTGATACACTTTTATTTTTTTTAATGATATTCCGACAAGATTTCCGATACTTTGTGACTGAATGCAGGGTCCTAATATGAACTACTGATATTAGTGCTCTCGAATCTGAAAACAATGGTGCGAGGGTCAAGATTTGGGGGGACGGATCCCTTGGCAGGGACTTGGGCGCACCCACAGTGACGCCCAAGTGCCTCTGTGTTTTCTTCTCTTCTTTTCCTCCCTTCTTTAGCAATATATTTGGTTCTTTTTTTTTTATTCTTTTCGCGCAGTTCAGAATACCAAGTTACAAATCCGAAGGTATATGGGAATAAATTCGAATATGAAAAATGAAGTGTACATAAAACGAAAATCGGAGCCAAAGCCCTGTTGGATACCGCGATCACTGAGAGGGGGGGGGGGGGTGAATCAGTGATTTCTAAAAACAGGTCCAATTCAACAACAAAACAAGTCAAACCACACAATGACACCAGATTTAACGTGGTTCACCGAAAGGCTACGTCCACGGTTCAAAGACTGTCCGAACACCAATCCGGGACAGATCTGAATCTTATTTAGTCGCACCAACGACAAAGAGCACCAACCCTTAGTTTCAGATAGCACCAACTATCTAGGAAGCACCGACTCCCTTTACAATTTATCTGCACCCACAGATAGGATCACCAAACCCTAAACACCAAGCACCAACTTGATGTAAGAACAGAATAGAAGATTAATTCTGTCTACAGCCCTTCCCCTCTACAATTCTCTCTCTCTCAATCCCTTACAAATTGAAATTTAAAGCATAAAAGAGAGACACTTAACTCATGGACGAATCACCATCTTCAAGAGCATAATCTCGTCCATAATTGCTGTAGAAAACGTCTGATAATGCAGCAACACAGCAACACAGCACCAACACTCTTCTTCTCTCAAAAACTCTCTCTATTTTCTCTCTAAAACTCTTCTCTTCTGGTGTATCTTTAGAACGACCCATACATGCCTTTTTATAGGTTTTAATAACCCTTAATTGTATTCAAAACGGGCTACAATTCGTTTAGAAAGAGTCCCAAACAAATTAGATAAGAGTGCTGGATTTTCGTGCAAAATTTCTAATTCTGCGCAACTCTGGTTCCCGTGCTCGGTCGACATCCTGGCTTGCTCGGTCGACCGAAGACACTGACTGGAAACAGACAACTTTCGAGCTCGGTCGACATCCTGGGGTCCCGGTCGACCGAAGACACACTGTGTCACGAAAATAACTGAGAGCTACCTGAATCTGTTTTCTGCAGGTTTCTTCTTGCTCGGTCGACCGCATGAAGAGCCCGGTCGACCGCGTGCTCTGCTTCAGGAATTCTGAATTCCTGACTGTTTCACTTCTGATTCCTTCTTTTCAGCTCTATCAATACCAGCTTATTAACATCATGTTTGTGACAATGTGTTGACAAGAATTCCAACTCAAAACAATACTTTGAGATGCTAACTTCTTCAATTCATCAAAAGACTTCTCAAGTCATCTCAAATTCCAACAAGCCCTACCTAGAGACTTGGGCGCACTCACAATGGCGCCCAAGTGCTTTTCTACACTTTTCTTTTTCCTTTCGCAATATGTTTATGCTTTCTCTCAATGTTTTTTATGCGATTCAGAACACAAAGTTACAGATCCGAGAGTTCTGATATCACCTTGAGTGAGAATCAATTCGGATCTGAAAAATGAAATGCACGCGATATGAAAATCGGGGCCAAAGCCATACACAGAGACTTGGGCGCACCTGAAGTTTAGCCCAAGTGCTTTTCTACACCTCTTTTCCTCATATTCGGATTTTTCCCAATGAAAATGATATGGATGCAAGATCTATTCTAATCATGAGTTCAGAATGATGAAAATTGTGCGGATCTACAAACTACGAATGATCCTTAGCATATTTCTAATTATGAATGATTATTAAATATCAGATCTACTACAATATACTACTATTAATGTAAATCTATGATATATGCATGATCCTAAGCATGTTTCTAACTATTGATGATGAAGGAGATTAATGGAAAAGGCTAGACCTAGAAATACCGGCTTGGATCTGTGTTTTTCAAGTATTAGATCGAAGTTCTCGCGTAAATCCATGAACTTTGGAAGCTTTCTCCATTGCTGATCTTGAAACCCATAATGCTCTTTCTTCTTCTTTCTCCTAGATCTAAAGCTTTCTCTATGGTGGCTACTCTATTTCTCTCCTTTTCTTTCTCTTTTTCTCTCTTTTTTTGGTAGCCTCCTCTGTAAATGGGGTTTAAGAGATGCTTATATAGCGGTTTTGGGCGTGCAAGAGGAGTTAGGGCTGCTGTTTACATGAGCTTCTAGAAGGTTCTCGCATCTCAAGATGGATCTAGGGTTTCGGGGGACTTGGGCGCACACACAGGTGCGCCCATGTCTCTTTTGAGGCTAAGTTGGTTTAGGGTTCGGTTCTGGATTGGTTTTGGGCTGAGGTTGGGTCGGAATTACGAATAGCAAAGCGAAAACCACCTAAGTTTGCAGTGAATGAACTTGTAGGGACAGCTAGGGACTTGGGCACACCTATGTTTGCTCCCAAGTGCAGTATGGGACATGGGCGCCCCTAGGGTGGCGCCCAGGTATGTTTCTGGTGGGGGCCGTTAGGGTGGTCCTTTGATGATTGTATCTTTTGATCCGTTTGTCGGAATTAGATGTTCAGCATGACGTCGAAAAGCACTCGAAATATAGAATCTGTTGGTCCATACATTCTAATGGTCAGAGGTCAGGAATAGTAAGGGATACTTGGATCAATGATCCTAGCCTCCTAACTTATGCTACTCTCTAGGAACAACCTGTGTTATATGTAGTCTGGAAGGGGCTTGGATAGTGTTGTAGTCCGTTCCTTGTGTGAATAGTGGGTTGAACTCGAGATCTCGACGCGATTTGGCTTTTTTCTCTCACGAATTTCTTAGAGGTGGTTGAACTAAGTCTAAAATTATCAACAAGCATCTTCATCGTCATTAATTAATCTGAATTATGTCATTAATCATTTAATTATGAGTGAAATGGGGGAACCGATATATATGACAGGTGTTTAAGGCCAACATAGGGGCCAAATGAGGTGTCTACAGTGCCGAGTCAATTTTAAAAACCAAAATCTTGTCATTGTTTAGGAGCACAGCTGAGTGACCCCTACATGGGGTAGGTTCCATGCCTAGCACCATGGGTATCTCCCTGCCAATGGGTTTAATGCATCATTATACTAATTATCAACCATAACGTAATTAGTGCATTGCAAAGTGATTAGCAATCTCCCTATTTGCCCATCGACTTATCCAAAATTCACACATGCAAATAGACACAGCTCCGTCATCTATCCTCCAATCACATACTGGAAAAATATCATGACAATTGAGTTGGGTATGTGAACTTTCATACTTGTCCAATTGACAGCAAAACAACAAAGATGAAGAAGAAGAAGAGAGTGCATTTATTTATCAAATTCACTTACTACTTTTTCAAACATAGTGGTAGCCGTTTGGCCACCTTCAGTATCCAAATCTAACCCAACAGGGAAATTTGCTTCCAATCCTTCTGGAGAGAATTCATGTGCTTCCCCCTGATCATGGAACCATGAAATTAACACCCCTGAACCCAAAATGATCAACAACTCATAAAATCTCTATAATTATCAAAGTCATCTTAGCCTAATTCCATCCACTAAGATGGAAACGAAATATTCAGATATATGAAATTAACCTTAAACTGATCTACAAATAACAAAATGGCAAACAAACAGAGATGATCAAATTGATAAAATCTCCAATGCCCAAAATCAAAATAAAACGCACAAAGAGAGAATAAAATCTCACCATAAAAATATCTTGTCCTCCAAATCAAGAATTTAACTTGAATACAAATAAAAAGAAGATGTTTTTGGGCTAAAACCAATCCATCTAAAATGATACAAAAAAAAGGTTTCGAAAAAAAAAAAAAGTCAGATCCCAACTGAAACGAAACTAAAGAATGCAACAAGCTCCATGTATCATCTGCTAAGCAATATTGAAGGGAGCAAACTTTCTCTTCCTTGTTTTGATAACCATTTATATTATCAAAAAAATTTCCATTCCGCATACGGAAACGTCCGACAATAGAAATTTTTTTATAGGAGTTTGGATAATTGGATTGTCAAAAATTCTAAAACAAACCAGATTTATGTCACTGGGGAGTGATATAGAAAAGAAAAAAATAAAATACAAAAACATGTATTCTAATCTCTTTGGTGAACCCCAATAAGAATGGTTTAGGGTGCCTCCCCATTGTTTCGCGTTTCTTTATCAATTTCTGCATTTGATAAGAAGAAATCCTAAAAGATTTCATTCCTGATTCATATCATAAGAAAAAAAACAAAAACAGTACTATACAATCTATAAGTTATCAAAATGTAGGTATGATTAATCTGAAAAGGTATCTCTGTGAGTAATATCAAGATAATTTACATAGGATGCATATATAATTCATCATCAAAGAATAAATTACAGAAAGAAAAAAACAAAATGCATTCTCATGAAATAATTACAATGGCATCTACAAGTAATTGACATTTTACACTCAAAGAATGAGAGAGAGAGAGAGAGAGGTAGAAAGAGATTCACCTGTTTTATTTATGGAAAGCATAAACACATGAATAAACAAAGATAAGGTATGTGAGAGAAGGTCAAGGGTAAGGACACTATAGTTCAATTTCTTGTTACTTGAGATGACCCTGTCCTTCTCTAATCAGGCCTTCTTTACATCCCCTGCAACACCACCTCTACATTGCCTATCTTTCTCTAGCCTTTCTCTTTCCAACCCAGAGCAGTTAAAATCTATCCAAACTATATATACCCCTGTTGGGGCCGCTTATTAACCTACCTTCCGTTACACATTATGGCTGAAATTCGGGGGTTTAAAAGTACTCATATAGCAATTCAAATCTTCTTTTTCTCAGGACAACCAAACTCTTTTTTTTTTTGCATCAACATCTGTTCTTTAATGTTTCTGAGTACTTTTCCTGCCAAAGTGTATACTCATGGATAAAGATTGCTTTTATATGTGCAGACGAATGAAGAACAAGCACCCGAATCTCTGAAAGCTCTGAATAATCTCCTATACAACCAACGCTGGCATGTATCCGGAGGAATCCGCCGTGGAGATGTATATTCTCACAACTAAATAATCCCTTAATTCACAGCATCAATATACTTTGTTATTTTATTAAATCCGAGCATGCTAATAAAGTTTGTTGTTTTCTGTGCACACTAGGAATTCGGGAGGCTGAGGTGCATACCTACAAATCCGGACAAGAATACATGGTCACTTACAAAGCAACAAAAGGACTACGTGAGAAAGACTGGCCTCCACCATCTTACAGAAATAGATTGCATGGTCATAGATCATGCGCTTATCACTGCTCTAGTAGAGCGACGGCGCCCGGAGACAAACTCATTCCACTTTCCATTGGGCGAATCAACTGTCACGCTAGAAGACGTTGCATACATATATAGCCTTCCAATAGATGGCCCCTTGGTTGCCGGATGTACTTTCCAGGGGAAGTTTGTAATTAAAGTGTGTGAGGAGGTCCTTGGGCTTACCCCACAGAAGAAGATTGACTACGTGGGCATAACTGTGAAGTTTAAGTGGCTTGAAGACAACTTCAAGGCTACAGAGCTGGAGAAGAAGAAGAAGGACAATGATTACAAAGATTTTGAGATCCGTGCAACACGGGCCTACCTATTCTTCTTGATCACCGGTCAAATTGTTAGGCAGACTTCCGGTGCCCGTGGACCCGCTTGCCTACTCGAGCTTTTCAAAGACTTTAAGCCTTACGCATGGGCACCGACCTGTCTTGCCAATCTCTACAGGATGTTGACCAATGCCTCCCATTGGAATGCGGAGAAGAAGGTCGACGGAGATGAGAAGGATGATCACAATGGAGAGATAGAGGGTCACCAATCGAGGACACCGACCAGGCCTCTACAGCTATTACAGGTGATTGTTTTCATTACTAATCTAATTTTCCTTCTTATTTATATTGTACGTAACTCGATGGTTGTTTGTTGTGGTGCAGCTATGGACTTACACTAGGATGTCTATTGGAAAGTGTCCTAAACCAAAAGATAATTGGAAGGGGGACATTCAATTCCCACTCTTTAAAACGTGGCGAAGGAGACCGCCTGTTACCCCACCCCTCTCCACTGTGAAGGAAGTCAGATTGCAATTAAACAATCTGAAACCTGATGGGGTGTTTATCGAAAAACAACTTTTGACACCCCTATTTAAGAAGTTAATACAATATCTAATCCAATGCTTGAATATCCCCTTGCTATCCTTAATTGTAGTTCATTTGACAACCTTATGAAGGGTACAACAAGAAGTTTCACTCGAAGCTTTCAAAAGTTGACCGCACTCTCATCGGCTCGTCTACCATCCTATTCTTCTATTGGATCGTCGAGCTTTACAATACATGGCGGGTTATGAAACATTTTGGACTAAAAGAACTTGTCCCACCACCATTCACAATGCCATTTTTGAGACCGCAAAGGACGTACTTTACTGTTGTTGATTACAACAAAAAGTTGAATGAGGAGATTAAAGGGTTGTGGGCTGCAAGAGCCCAGCTTGGACTACGTGGTGAGGTTTGTATTGCAGCCGAGCAATCAGCTGAGTATATGGAGTGGTATAGTGAAAAACACAATCATGTTTATTAGTAGGGGAGAAAAACCGGAGCATCCCACTGTGCCTGAGCAAGAAGCTGCCCAAGCGGAGGGATCCGGAAAACAAGATGAACCCCCCCTCCCACAGAGACATGTACAACCAATTCCTTTTTACTTATTAAATTGGTTTTGCATTTCTTATTTGCAAATCTGTTATTAAAGTCAATGTTCTTCTTGAATTGTATAACAAATTCTAATAGGTTGCATTTCTGAAATTCTTTTCTGGCTCAAGATTTGTTGGACCGGATAGAGCGCTCGTTCAAACGGACTGCGTGTAAGAACAATCCTCTGGAGAAGCTGGCCTTGTCAACTGGGAAGAAATTAGTCAAATTTAGGTCAGGTTTTGGGACAGATTGGGCTGACTTTTCATTTGATGGTTGTAGCAGCTCGCAATCTGATGAAGATGTGGGCAAGAAACAGATTACAATCACCTTCACACACAAGAAGAGGCCCACTGTGAAGACCCTGGTAAAAAAAAAAGAAGACGTCAAGAAGAAAAACGACGCAGTTTGAAGAAACTCTGTTGTTGACGATAGAAGGATCCAGTAGCAGGCCGCTTTCACTGGTCGAAGTTCAAGAATTGCACCAAGAATCTGTTCAATGACCCAGTGCCCCACCTAATCAAGAAACTGGACAAGGATGTGGTGTCCCACCATGTGCACAACCTGTTTGTACCCCGCTAGAAAGTAGGACACTGTTCAGCTCGCCATTGTCATTCTCTAGTTCATCCACTCATGTGGTTTCGGCCCCTATGGCTATACTTGTTTCATTAGTGTGGAGGATAAAACGACTATCGTGGATGCGCAAGATACCAGTGAAGTTTGAAGACAACGCTCATTCACTTGCTCAAGATGACTACATATTGTCTGATTGTGACAAGTTCTTTCTCAAAGGGTTCAAAGAATACTATGTGGCCAGGTATGAATTGGGGCACGTATTTGTTATGTACATATGGAAATCAACCATTGCAAGATTGTTGTTTTGTTTAATCAACATCTCCTCTATTGTAGGAAAGATGAGCTGGAATAGATTTGTACGTTGGTAAAGGCGGATGATCTAAAGAATATCCTTGACGAGGGAACATGGATGGACATGAACATCATATACTTTTACTTCGAGATGTTGAGAGATGGGTGTGACAGCTGTTTCATTGCCGACCCTAGTGTTTATGTGAGTAACATGATGGTACTGATTTGTGTAGGTAGGGTTGTAGAAATACTAAGAGATCAACAATATTAATTTATATGTACTGCATGCAGAGTTGGTGGCGCGATGGGAGTGAATCCGCGATAGAAGCCATATTCGAGAAGCAAGGGCACAGAGTGTAGGATGCGAAGGAATCGCGCACGCTGGTCTTCGTCGTCTACCACAGGGCTCATTTCACCCCTGGTCGAGTACGTTGATGAGAAGAGGTGGGAGTTCTACAACAACATGGATAAAGACCGTCGGTCAATGAAGCATGGTGAAAATTTTGTAAGTCATTCGTCTCATTTTCCCACTCTTGTGTTTCGCTTTGTTTCTTCAGGGAGCGCAAGAATGGGTTTCTCTCGTGTTTACATTCATGAAAGATATATTAGAATGCTCATTCTGTTTTTAAATTTGCCAGATGGGATGGTTGAACGCATGGTACAGTCACTTCGGTTGGAACGACCCATTTTTGTGGTCATGGTTCGAGAGGATGGACATCCCTCGTCAGGAAACTTCCAATGATTATGGAGTATTTGCAATAACCTTCAATGCTCACTATGTGCACCAACTGCCCTTTAAATTCAATCAGTCTCATATCCCATACTTTCGAAGAAAAATCGATGTAGAGATCTTTAAGAGGAGTTGGGAATTGAATGCAACAGGCTGGGAATAACTAAATTGATATCTGATTCCCCATCAAGATGAGCTTGTTGATTGATGGGCAGACATGTCTCCCAACTCCACTTTGATTGAAATGTACATATTTTGAGTTATACACTTTTTTTCCTATTTGTGTGGAATGCAAGACACAATCCATATAGTATGGAAAGGATGTAAACCTTTTGGATGTTGTCTTGGGTACATATGTGCACATTTTTGCGGTTGAATGGATTTATATTTTTGGAACATAATGGATTCCTGTGTGTATAGTTACTTCTGATGTTATGCAGCATGTTAATTTCCAAATGGAGCACTAATCTTTGCCATCATCCTTTTTTTTTTCCTTTTGTTTTAAAGTGGTCGATATCG
Organism: Litsea cubeba; assembly: GCA_012931725.1. Taxonomy (NCBI): domain Eukaryota; kingdom Viridiplantae; phylum Streptophyta; class Magnoliopsida; order Laurales; family Lauraceae; genus Litsea; species Litsea cubeba. Next base: position 14,341,323 of record CM022952.1, read on the forward strand.
ACAATAAAAGCGGTCGATAATGACTATGAGTGTGAATAAGTGTTTCAGTTATGTGTAAAAGTGGTCGATACTGTCAATGACTGTAATTTATGTATTTCAGTTATGTGGTCGATATCGACAATAAAAGTGATCGATACTGACTATTGCTCTAAATTATGTCTTTCAGTTATGAGGTCGATATCGACTACTATTATAGTCGATATCGACTTGTTTTGGGCTTACTCTCCAAAATTTGTAAGATTTGTCACAACCATTAGGGCTCACCCGGTGCACAAAGTGCTCCCCGGCTAAGCGGGGGTAGGGGGAGGGTGGGCGCATGTGTACGCAGCCTTACCCTTGCATTTTTGCAAAGAGGCTGTTTCCACGCCTCGAACCCGTGACCTCGAGGTCACCAAAGGAGCAACTCTACCGTTGCGCCAAGGCTCGCCCTCAAGATTTGTCACAACCATCATTTTGATTAATCCACATGTAATCTGGATTACAAAAACCTTGGTTTTTACATACACATATTACATATATTCTTAAGAACAAATAATGAGTAATAGGAGCTGATATGAACCACCATTTCAGTGCCACTGCCAATAAACCCACAACCATTACATTCATTCGAATTCAGAGTGCTCTGCTATATTTCCAATATCCATTGACTGTACAGGATGACCATTACAAAAGAGATACAGAGATTTTCACTTACAATAAGACTATGTGCATCATCTAATACCCCAAAAAAATTCCACCCAACTATTCTTACTTAGAGTTGTTTCCATGTACAATGGAACTATATGCATCATGCACTAACTCCCAAAAAGTTTCTAGACAACCGTTCTTACTTGCAACTGTTCTTAATTACAACCGGCCTATATGCGGGTTTTGAAGCAACCAAAAAATTCACAGACAATTGTTCTTACTTACAATGTAACTATATGCATCAACTTAGTCCACCCAAAAAATACCACCGAAGGACTTTCACCTACGTCCATCAGCTGCTTACTGGAGGATTGAGACACCCTCCACGGTTATGTCCTCTCCCTTTCCAATTTGAACACGTTACGACACTTTTCTGGCGACTGCAATCTTCGGCACGGATCCGTATCTTTTTTGGACGTTCAGGCTATTTATCGATGGAAGAACCCTAATGTCACATGTGTGCTCCCATTGTTTGGGGTCACGAGTAGCATGTATGACTTCACTATATGACGTACGGTATGTGCTTGATAGATACCAATGCTCGCAGAATGCGTATGGATCATAATTTCTGACCTTCATTGAAGCTAATGCGTGACTACACGGGATGCCCAATAGCTGCCATTTCCGACATGTGTAGGTTTTCCGTTCAAGGTCAACAACATCCACGTACTCCGTAGATTGAACCTGAAATTCAAAGAGCCCAGCTATTTGAACATGCACTCGGCGAGCATCCTCCATTTCTTGGCTCAGAAGTTTCTCCGCATATGGTGTTAAACGAGTTGTTATGCCTTCAGATATCAAATGTCGTTTCTGATAGAACTCCATTAACTTGGCACGTATTTCCTCAACCTAAGTTGTGATGGGTAGGACTCTTGTGTCTCTTAAGAGGTTGTTAGTGCACTCGGCCGCGTTGCTAGTAAGCATGTCATACCGACGGCCTTCTATATATGCATTCGCCCAATTTTGCCGCCTAATTGCCTCAATGTAGTTGCAGCACAGTAGGAAAATACATGCCTTTGTCTTCACGGATGTCAATGGTAGGTACGTATCCACAACTAGTTGAGTTTAACTCTTATTTTTTTATGGAAGTTCCTGATGAGTTCTTTGATTTTTTTCGGACAAGAGCGACAAACAGAGCTCCTTTGAAACCTATAATGAATCATTACATAAATAAGCAACTAGGAAGAAAAATATAGTATTTGGTGATGTAAAATCTATTTATGCAATCTATAATTGTACCTCCAATTATCTCCTCCTATGCACTGCTCCTTGCTCCGACCGTTGAAGACATATGAATATATCCCATTCGACTCACCACCCGATGCTTTGAACATACTCCTAATATCAATATCATCATCAATGCTGGCCATGGAGAATGCTCGTCCGTTGTGATGTAGGTATTGCATGCTTATATTCTGGATGGATGAGTCCCCATTAGATGCCTCGATTACTTCTTTAACCAGAGATCCATATGTTATGTCTGTAGCTAAATATCTCATATTCTGCTTTCCTCAATTGTACACAGGACGACTTATATCGAATTCAAAGTCACCGCTATAGTGGAAGATGAACAATACCTCTCTATATGACATGCTGTCATTATATCAGAAGAAATTAATAAAGACATCTATGGAAATTAGGTACATTCAGAATGACAGTTAATACATATCTATATTAACAACATTTGTAATATAATAAGTAGAGAAAATGTCTTCACAATAATAAAAACTCCACACATCATGCCAAATAAAAGGATTAGCAGCTATTCTCAAATGTTTACAATTGACTAAACATTTAGGACAATAGTTCTATCAACAGAAAGAAAATGCATTTTGATCAATAGTCTATTTATTATAGAGCTTAGAACAATGCTTTCAAACCATGCTATTCAGTGCTATTCATCGCACATTACTTCACCTATTCTCATGTTATTCAAAAATCATCAAGAGAACCAACTATAATTATATTAATTATATGAAATGCAGCTTTAAAGTCTAAAACTTTGTAAGATCAGTCCAAAAACAAAAAAAAAAAAAAAAAACCAATATGCAGATTCACTTTCACCCACAACATCTTATCAAATTGATTAAAATTGCTGATGGTTTTCTTCTAAAAGTGATAAACGCATGAAAAGAGGGACAGCTCCAAAACAACCCACCAAACCCCCAGAAACCACAGTTGCTTGGGGCATAGAAAGTAGATTTCCCACGATTTCTAGGGTTTCCAACAGTTAAATATTGCAGAAGAATTTAGGGGATGGTGTTTTAGGGTACAAAAATTAGTCCAAGGTGGTAGATAATGTGTGTACTTTTGTCTTAATGGAGTTCAACCACCATGGAGATGGCATTTTATGGTGGTTTCTAGAAGAAAATAACTCCAGAGCAATGTTGAAGACGAACTCAAATGGAGAAATGCGAAAAGTGGAATCGAGACGACAAATTATACATTCTCGCATGATGGTCGATATCGACATATTAATGGTCGATATCGACCATATTGCAAAACGACAAAAAAAAAAAAAAAAAAAAAAAGAAGAAGAAAGAAAGCCCATACAAGGATCCCTCCCGTATTGAACACTAATCTGGATCCTGCTGGGACGTATGAGGTCCTACAGAGATTTTACGGGTAAATTCCTCTTACTTTTAAATGGCTAATTTAATTTGAAAGTCCTATTATATTTGGTAAAATTCAGCGAGCTTTAAAATTTTCAAACAAGTACCAATTTAAAAGTAGCTAAGAACATCGATCCTGTGGTCGAAGTTGTCTATCGACAAACAAATAATGCTCCTTTCAACATCATTTCTTTCTCACTTGGGGCCGCTGCAAATGGAAAAGACGAATTTGAAAGGAAAATTAATGAAAAATTATTAATATATTATATTTTGTGCCAAAGCTTTTCAATACCTAGTGAGGTCATGACAATGAATTGCATGTACCATGCTACCAAATTACACAACAACAAGAGATTAATGTTCTCCAATGAGCGTGCAGTCCAGCTCTATGAGGCTCACTGTCCCACAACAACAACGTTGTCTATCTTCTGCCCCTAATCATCGAACTTAATTGCTTTGCAAGTCATAGATGGATCAATCTATAAGTCTTTATTTTCATAATAGCACTGTAAACAAAAATAAAAACAGGGCCCTTTTTGTTTAATTTAAACAAAACCCTTTCAAGCATATAAAAACAAAGAAAAATAAAAAAAAATCCACAACATACAATATCTTGATAGTACCATTCATTCACCAGTTCAGCAATATTTTGAAAATATCACAATATTTGTTTGAAATGGTATTATACAACGTTATTCGGTATTAGTTTGTAAATGTCACAAGAAAATAATTGTAATATCAGGAAAAAATGGACAAAAAAAAAACTGTAAAAATGATTGCTAACAGTGCTTAAATTTATTCTCACTTTATTTGTTTATTCATTGTTTTTAATTATCTAAAAGTTAATTTGTTTTTTACAATGAAATATGGGGACATTTCCCTTTGTGATAGCTATTCAGGAACCATTTGTCACAATGCCTGAGTCATCAGAAGAGGAGACAATTAAGGATGGTAACTGCTGCCTGTCTCTATTTCACTGTTGTTTTTGTTCTTTGACAAAGTCTGATCTGTAAGTCAGTAATGCATATCTATAATAAGTAAGTATAAGGGGTCCTTGTCCATTACAAGATTTGGATTGGATGATAGGTGGGCCCCACCCATAGTTCTCACGGTTTGAACTGTGAGAACAGTTCTCACCTGACTATTTCCCAATAAGGGAGGTGAAGGTGCCTAGCTTGTTCAAGTGAAACAGAGAGAGTGAGAGTTGTGCACTGTTCCTATGCCCATTCCTATCCCTACCTTGTATTGTTGGAGTCCTCTTTCCTTGCTAGTACTGGTTGGAATCTTCTCCTTTTTATATCTCCTTCATCATGGCCTAAGAGGAAAGGAGAAAGGGAAGTTATCTTCAGGGTAGTATCCAAGAAAAAGTTGCCTCCAGGCCCAAAAGGTTTTCCCATACTGGGATGCCTTCCCATGTTGGGCCGCTTCCCTCATGTTACCTTTCAGAAATGGGCCAAGCAATACGGCCCCATCATGTACATGAAGCTGGGCCTCTTCCCGACCGTGGTTGTTTCATCCCCTCAGGCAGCCCAACAGTTCCTCAAGGTCCATGACCTAGTTTTTGTGAGCCGGCCCATTACTGAGATCGGCCGGCTCATCTCCAACAACTACAAGGGCATGAGCTTCACCCCTTATGGCACATACCGGTGTAACGTAAGGAAAATATGTACCCTTGAGTTCTTTAGTACTGTCAAGACCGAGTCGTTCCAGCCCGTGAGGAAAGAGGAGTTGGGCCTGCTTGTTGGGTCACTGAAGGAAGAGGCCCGAGAGGTCGTGGATCTTACTACAAAGGTGGCTGCCCTTAGTAGGGACATGACAAATAGGATGGTGATGGGGAAGAAGTACGTGGAGGAGAGTTTGAGGGAGGGGAGGTTCAACTTCAAGGAAGTTACTGAAGAGCTCTTGTATTTGGCTGCGGCTTTCAACATAGCTGAATTCATTCCTTGGACTAGAGACTTGGACCTTCAGGGACTTGGACCTTCAGGGCTTGGGCCGACGCCTAAGGGCGGTCCGCCATGCCTTCAATGTTTTGTTCAATAGGATTATCGATGACCATATAGAGGACAAGGATGAGAAGCGTCAAAGGGACTTTGTGGATTCAAAAAGTCTACATGGACTAAGTCATGGGGTTAGTCCATGGATCCATGGATCGGTCCATGGGTTAGTCCATATAGCAGGGCTCTTGTGGATTATATGTTGTCAATGATGGACTCGAATGACTATGAATTCTAGTTCGATCGGAGCAACATGAAAGCTATTATGTTTGTAAGCACATTCACTACAAAATTTCTTTTTGGGCTGACCTATTGGGCTTGCTGTGCATTATGCGGGCTTTCAGATGCAGCCTTGTTTTATAGATCTAATACTGCTTCAAAATCACAATCATAGTCTCGACATAAATTGGCCTGCCCAAGTTTCACTTCAATTGAAGTTTGGCAACCTATATAAAATAGGTGTTTTGCCAAAGTGATCTATGATTCTAAACTTATACTTTGTACTTGCGTTAACTGTGATTTTGAGGTTTAGATTTACGAAAGTGGACCTACTTGGTAGGGTTCTCTCCAATTATAAACAAGAAGGCATGTTTAAGGGAGACTCATCTATTACTGAAGCGTTACTTGCCCCGAGGTGATTCACGGATGTTGGGTTTATGTCTTGTATTCTGGTTTTATCGGATTGGTCCATTGGGTTAGCCAATGACCGGGCTTAGGGTCATGAGGTATTTTGGTCTTTGAACCGTGGCTTTTTGGGAAATAAGAAAGCGGGATTATATATACACGTAATCTGTAACCCTAGACCTAAGGTGGTGAATAGTAAATAGTTAGTTCTTTTTTGTCGTGGACGTAGGCACTCTGCCGAACCATGTAACTCTCTCGTGTGCTTTTCTCTCTTCTCGTATGTAGCTTGATTGTTGATTGCAGGTACTCGCGCTTCCGCTCGTACGCGCACAATAATGGACCTATTGCCTCCATCATATGATACTTAAGACTTGCTGTACATAGACAAGCATGCCCTGTCTTGGCCCAGCCCATTATAGCTAACCAAGCTAATCAAAGTGATGAAAATATTTATCATTGTCACTGGCCACAAAATACAAGAGAAAATATTATATTTAAACCTGAAACCTTACCTTCATAGTGACCAATTGGGCAATGAAATTGAACAAGGAATCCCCGTCCTGAAACCTTTCCTATTCCTTGTCCTATTGAATATAAATCATTACCTAAATTAGTTAGAAAATTTTGGTGGGCCCATCTGGACCACTTCTCCTTTGCATGGGCAAGGTTAAGACAAAAGCCATGAAGACCAAACATGCTTCCATCTTGGAAGTTGGTAAGGGAGGAAGCTGGAATACTCAGATCGGATCTTTGCTCTGCCTTTCAACATGTTCTAAACCAAAAGCATCATACTTAAATAGTTGTGATAAATTATTGCATTATGTAGTGATTGATCTTCATATTACCAAACCACATAAATCTTATTATGTTTTGCTTATTTATTTGTTATATCATGATTACATAAATCTTCCATTGCAAAAAAACTCTGTCTTGGTCTTCTCTCTCCCTCTCTCAATTTTCTACGCTAATAATCCTCTACACATATTATTCTCTTTTATTGAGGAGTGTTAGTGGGCTCCATCCACCCGAGGGGAATATTGAAAAGAATTTCTGCTGCCTCTACTAAAGCCTCGAGGTTTTGGTATGAATGACTATCTAAAGAAATTTAAGATGGTATCAGAACTAACCGGTCGCGAATTCGAATCTCAAGAGGAACGACTCGGCGCTTAAGAAAAAAGCGTGTCGTGAAAAGTACGCCAAACTCGCGACCTGTTGACTCTGATACCATATTAATTAAGTTTCTTTAGCTAGCCATTCAAACCAAAACCTCGGGGCTTTAGTAGAGGCAGCAGAAATACTTTTCAATATTCTCCCTCGAGTGGAGCCCACTCCTCAATAAAATTTTAGATTCTTCTCCACTATTATCAAGTTCATAAAAGACTCTTATTTTAAATTGAAAAGTTTGATTTTCAATTTGTGGGTTTCCTCAGTAAAATGCATCTTTTAAATTTTTTTTATTACTCTTTTATGTATTTCATGTCTATATGTTAAAGTTTAGTTTGTGCATTTTGTCTTCTTTAAATAATCCTCAATTACATGTTTGTTTCTTAGGTGGGTTATTTCATTGACATTTTCCTTCTCTGGGTGGGTTGTCAAAATAACCTTGAATACCTTTTTCAATCAACTATTGACAGTCCCCCTCGAATGAAAATCTTAGGTCCGCCACTGTGCCCAGGGATGCAGCTGGGTCTAACAGTGGTTTAAGTTTGTATTGGCACAACTGATACATTGCTTTGATTGGGAGCTTCCAAATGGCATGTTGCCTGCTGACTTGGACATGACTGATAAAGCCAGCTTTGTCATGGCTAGAGCCCACCATCTCTTGGCCGTTCCCACCTATCGCCTTAGTGATGTTAGTCCATAGAAAAATGAATTGGTATTAAAATGTCTTCAGATCAGATGATGAGGTGCATGCACCTGGTCAAACTTCTTATATGTAGTATGATGAATAATCCAACCATGTTATCTATTGTTTCTTGTTTGTCAATAATACTTTTTAGACTGCATTTGTTGCAATAGCCTGTTTTTTGGTAGGAGAATGGTGACTAAAAATTGACAAGAGAAATGATGATGTCCCAGTATTTCTTAATTCAATCTCAGGAATTTAGCAACAGACAGTTTGATATCAAGGATATAATGGAGAACACTTTTGGGTTTTGGAAAAATCATATTAATTTCATTCATGCAGCAAAGAAAGAATTTGGTTAAAATTAAAGTTTGATTCCAAAATTGATTGTGGTTGATATACTGCTAGAATTTGGTTAAACTTATATGTGATATCAGTAATCGTTTTGTATCCCAATTTGACAAGTATGTGTCATCAGCATGATCTTATTTATTTATTTTGGTGGTTGAATCAATAATAAATTCTCAACTCAAACTCAGATTTAACAGCCAGTTGGAAAGTTATCAAACAAAACTTTGCCCCCAATACATTCCCTTCCCTTTCGAGCCAAATGATCAGCAAAAGAGTTATATGACCTAGGGATAAAGTCAAAAGATCTATAAAAAAAAATTAGGAAGCAAAACAAGAGATATTGAGATCTAAGGATGGATAGCCCAATCTCCACAAAATGATGCTTTGTGATTTTGAGTCTCCACATTGTCCTTAGCATCCTAAAAAACCCAAAAACTTGTGAAGCCTTCCTCTAGCTTCCTCTTAATTGAAAGAAAAATTGTGTGCATTTCGGCCTCTTGGCCCTCTTCGATGAGTTGAGATGTTGGATATTTTCTAAAAAAAAACCAATAATTCTAATAAGTTTCAAGAGTCACTTGAGTGAGGTCTGATATACCTTATGTTGTGGGCCTACTTAGTAGGTTCACTAGTGAGCGGTTTTATGGTTCGAGATCTCTAGATTGGTCAACTCAATAAATCAACCCACTGGTGTGCAAAAATAATAATCTACGCAGCGGAAATAAAATCACAAGCACACACCACAAGGACACCAAATTTAAGGTGGAAAACCCAAACCGGGTAAAAAACCACCGATCCGTACTGGATCTAATCAAACTATGAATCTCGCAATTACAAGAAACTCAGATTCCTTCCCTAGATATCCCCTATCTAAAGACTGAAGTTACCTTGTGTCGCATCACGCTTCAACGACATCACACCGTTGATTGCAACAGATCCAGCGCTTGACTCCTCAAATCTTCTACGCAAGAAGATGATCTTCTACAAGGGATGCAGAAGAAACTTGACTCTCTAGAGTACTTGGCAGCACAACTCTTCAAAAATCTCTAGAGAAAATTTCTCTCAATCAGATCACAAATTCAGAACTTGAGAGATGATCTGTGTCTTTTCTCTTGCCTTTGGGTTGTGAGAAACACCCAATATATAGCCCAAAATTCGTGCTTAAGACTCCTTATAATTATCCACTTAGAAAAAGAGTCCTTTTTCAAACTTTCTCAAAGAGTCCTGAATCAACTGGGCTCTCTGCGCTACCCTCGCTATAGCGAGGATGATCCTCGCTATAGCGAGGCATGATTCTGCCACTTGACGAATTTTGTATGTTATGGGCTCTGACAGTATAAGTATTCTAACAATATATGTCTCCTCTTGAGTCCTGTCATCAATATTCTAACAATCTCCCCCTTTTGGCAATTCGTGGACAAATCTCCTAGATCAATACAATAAGATCTACCCAAAAGAAAAACCCAAAATACAATGAATTTTTAAACAAAAATCAGCATTGTAGATCTTGAATTGCCTTAGCTTGTAGAACTCCTCTGGGCTTCATTCTTCTCCCCCTGAATTTGTCCATAATTGACAAAAAATAATCATGCAGCTTCCGTCAACCTGGATGCAGTAGCTCCCCCTCGATTTTGACTCCCCCTCATTATGATCTTCGTATCAGCAATAGGGGTGGGGACTTGACCTCCTTGATCAGGGCTTTTTATGATTAGCCACCCACACTTTTGTAGTTGGAACTTTCAGCAGAGTGTGAGCAAACTCCTTAGGCAAATCAGATTTTCTAACCCAAATTGGAGTTGTCTTGGGTAGAGAAAAATTCTTCCGCCATTGCTTGGTCTTTGGTAAACTTTGCAGCTTCTTGCAATGGGGACGAATGTGTCCTTTCTTTCCACAGTGGTGACAAGTGGATGTGCGTGCAATGCGAGACACATTCTTTTTCTTGAAACTACTCGACACATTATATAAAAGTGCAGTATCTGGAGTAGCATGTGCAACACTAGAAATAAAAATTGTTTTACCTTTAGCATTTGAAGTGGATGCACCATGATCATAACCGAGACCTCTTCTGTCAAACTGAGACTTCTGACTACACAAGATATTTGTAAGAGTCTTCGAACCAGTGTTCATCTTGTTTAGTGAAGCTTGTTTGATTTCTAACTCAGACAGGGTGATCTTCAGTCTTCCTTGCAAATCTTCTTTTTCAGATTTAACAACCACTATCTCTTCCTTCAGATTCACTATCTCTTGTTCAGCCTTTTCAAGTTTTTGACTCTCAGTGGTCAAATTTTCAGCCAGGCAGATTTTCTGACTTTCCAAGAGATGAACCTTTTCAAGTGCTTGCTCTAATTCAATTTTCAATGCAGAATTTTCTTCTTGAGCAGCTTTAAACTTGATGGAGATCTTGTAGCCATACTTGGACATCTTAACACAATCAGCATATGTTTTATGATACAATGCTTCAAAATCTTTCTCTTGATCTGACATCTCATCAGCATGATCTTCGTCAGTATCATTGTCAGATAGAGAATTAGCCATGAATGCCACAAACTTGCCATTCACAGTTTCAGAAGATTCAATTGAAGGATCTTGTTCTTCTTCTGATGACTGTTCCTCCCAAGTTGTATTGAAAGACTTTTTTAATGCACCCTTTTTCTTATTGGCACACTCACTAGCATAGTGACCATAGCCGTGGCACTCAAAACACTTAGTTCCTTTTGCAGAATTCCTTTTCGCAAAATTAGAACTCTTCCACTTGACTTGTTTTGACTTCATGTAGTCCTTGAAGCAATTGAACATTTCAGTCAAATCATCTTCAGCCTCAGATTCAGAATCAGACGCAATTTTCTTTTCAGGCTTTTTTCTTGATTCTGAGTTGGCTTTCAAAGCAATACATTTTTCTTTTGATTTTCCTTTATCCAAACGGTTTGCTTCAAAGGTTTGAAGATTTCCAACCAACTGGTTTACCTTGAGGGTATCAAGATTCTTGTTTTCTTCAATAGCATCAACTTTAGAATCGAACCTCGAAGGTAGAGACCGCAGAATTTTCTTGACAATCTTGTTTTCTTGAATTTCCTCACCCAGATTGAAAACAGAATTGACAATATCATTCAATTTTGCATAAAATTCATCAAAGGTCTCATCTTCTTCCATCACGATGGTTTCAAATTTCTTTAGTCAGCCTTTGCAATTTAGATTGCTTCACCGTGTCTGTACCCTCATATACTGTCTGTAAGACTTCCCACGCTTCTTTTGCGGTTTTGCAAGTGGAAATCCTACGGAACTCTTCAGCAGACACTCCATTGTATATACTATTTACAGCCTTGTTATTACAATTGGAGGCATGCTTCTCATCCTTAGTCCATTCAGCTTTTGGTTTAGGAACAGTTTGTCCACTAACCACAATTGTTGGTCTGGAGTAGCCCTCCTCAACAATATCCCAAACATCATCATCAATGGACTTAAGGAACCCAATCATCCTTTGCTTCCAATATGCATAATTAGAACCATCTAGCAAAGGGGGCTTAGTAGTTGATGTCCCTTCTCGATTGAACATCATTCTAGAAATCTCTTGTGATCAAACATAGCAAATTAGTGTAACCCGCTCTGATACCAATTGAGCGGTTTTATGGTTCGAGATCTCTAGATTGGTCAACTCAATAAATCAACCCACTGGTGTGCAAAAAATAATAATCTACGCAGCGGAAATAAAATCACAAGCACACACCACAAGGACACCAAATTTAAGGTGGAAAACCCAAACCGGGTAAAAAACCACCGATCCGTACTGGATCTAATCAAACTATGAATCTCGCAATTACAAGAAACTCAGAATCCTTCCCTAGATATCCCCTATCTAAAGACTGAAGTTACCTTGTGTCGCATCACGCTTCAACGACATCACACCGTTGATTGCAACAGATCCAGCGCTTGACTCCTCAAATCTTCTACGCAAGAAGATGATCTTCTACAAGGGATGCAGAAGAAACTTGACTCTCTAGAGTACTTGGCAGCACAACTCTTCAAAAATCTCTGGAGAAAATTTCTCTCAATCAGATCACAAATTCAGAACTTGAGAGATGATCTGTGTCTTTTCTCTTGCCATTGGGTTGTGAGAAACACCCAATATATAGCCCAAAATTCGTGCTTAAGACTCCTTATAATTATCCACTTAGAAAAAGAGTCATTTTTCAAACTTTCTCAAAGAGTCCTGAATCAACTGGGCTCTCTGCGCTACCCTCGCTATAGCGAGGATCATCCTCGCTATAGCGAGGCATGATTCTGCCACTTGACGAATTTTGTATGTTATGGGCTCTGACAGTATAAGTATTCTAACAATATATGTCTCCTCTTGAGTCCTGTCATCAATATTCTAACAATTAGCAATCGAAATCATACTCATTGGAGAGAAATGAGTAGAACTCTTCGGTGTTTAAAATATACTATTGGTTATGAATTACTCATTATAGGTTCACCATCTCCTACCCTTATTTCCCAAGGAGTGTTCGTGGGATGGGGTCCCCTCAGGACATTAGCCTATTTTAATGAAGGGTCACTTCTGTCCACTCACAATAGGCACCAATACCCTTGCACCAATAGGGACTTGTGAGTTGTGAGGCAACAGACAGCGTTGGAATTTCTGGGAGTGTATCCAACATGATTCACCAAAAAAAAAGACTATGAATAGGTCCTACCTTAGATGACAAGAGGGTTTCTCATATTGTTAATTTGTCTCATACAGACATCTTTTCAATATAGAAAGTTAATAAACTGGTAGGACTCTTATTTAGTTTTACACATTAGGGTTTCTTAAACCCAATAAAGAAGTACTCTATGATGGAAAGGGAATTGTTAAAATAGTTCTATGCGTAGGGATTATGAATATTGTAGCTCTTCACTAGTAGGACTTGTTTTTTTTTTTTTTTTTCTTTTTAAGACATGCCACTTTTATTATTAGCAGACTTTTTTCTTTATCAAACACAGGAGGGTTCATACTTTGGTCTTCATGGTCTTCCATATGATGAAACCAGTGCCTTCTAAATTAGGGATGAAAGTCGCAAGAGGTTTCTAGTGACTGTGGAACATGCGTTTAAGCACCGAACTTGGACCCTATATATATACTGGCCAAGCAAGACATGTGTAAGGATTATAATTCTATTGTAATTAGTATTGGCAAATTCATTGGATATTGGACCAAACCATGGATTTATTTATAATTGTGATTTTAGTGGGACTGTCCAAGAAAGATGGCTGGAAGACATATTCTATCCAAGTTCTCAACGTTCATGGGTGCACCGTGCATCCCTGTTGTGAGTTTCACTTGGCATTGCATTGGAACATTTCCTATCTAATGCTGATGTTCATCATATGGGCACTTATTTGATTTTCATAATGACATCATGTGCTACAAAAGTCAAAGAAAACAAGTATCAGGTCTTGTCTCCTTGTCTCCAAGTTTTCCAAATATAAAGAATGATAAAGCATCGGGATCTGTGCGTCAACAAGTGAAGAAATTGCATCAGCACACCAGATTTACATTCGAGACAGAACCTTGATGCGCTCAAGAGCGCACACCTGCGCTCGAGCGCCTAGGTCGTGTAAAGTGTGATTTCTTCATGACTCTTCATTCTAATTTGAAACAGTTTATTTTGTTTGAGCCCTACTTGCACGAATTAAAGCCTATTTATTGCTTTCCTCTCTCAACTCTAGGGCACCACTCTCCAATCCAAAAACCTGGAGATCTATTGAGAGGTTTTTCTCCTCCAAAACTTCAAGTTGCTGCGCTGAAGCTCAAGTCTTTGGAGGTTCTTTCTGCTACTTTTTTGAAGTAGATTCATCGTGAGAGGCATTCAAGATGGTTTGTTGAAGCACGGTGAAGGTGTACGGCGAGCAGTCGGCAAGATCAAATCAGTCCTTAGGTTGAGTCAGCAACTGGGAAAGGGTTGTGAGTTTTCTTGTAACTTTCGATTTATAGTGCTTGGTTGTTTGTTGGCCTAGACGATAAGGCCCGTGGTTTTTTCCCGAGTAGGATTTTTGTCATATCCCCCGAACCCGATTAAAGAATAACCGGATCCGGAGAGTGAATTTTAAGACTAATTAAAAAAAATTTATCCTTTGGGCCCACGGATCGTAGGTCCGCGGTGAAGATATAATATTTCAAGCCTCATATAGTACAACAATGTAGAGTTCATACAACGCTAAGCTTATGGAATATCAAGCAATGAATAAATATGAATAAAAACTGATCAATAAGTTAAGATAATTTATTACATTGGCCTACCCAATAAATAATGCCAATAAAATAAAACCAAATCAATGTAAGAAAGGTCCAACGAGAGAAAAAGTGAATAAAAGAATAAATCTAGTGAATCCCAATGTATCTCTCTCGTGCCAGGAAGTGATGACGCTACTCTACGTCATCGCACGCCACTCTCGTGCCTCCTCTGCTGGTTGGAAATCCTCTGGGATCTCCTCACCGGCATGTTCCTCATAATAGAAATCAACTGATGTGTCTGCACACCAAGGAACAGAGTCAACGACATGTTGAGCAATTGATAAGCAATGCATAATAAACATGACATGCATCAAATGTAGAATAATGACAAGTACATGATTATTTGAATACAAGGTAAGCGAAGCTAGGCATAAATCAGTGAGAATAATAATCCATAGAAACAATAACAGGAATCCTAGTAGCCATCTAACAATAACCACTATCCATGAAATGCAAAACAAGAACAAGAGGGAGACTCCGAGGATGTCCAAGCCACCTCCCGGGGTACCAGTAGCAATCCAAGCAAGACTATTGATACCAAAGTCCGGCTCCAGTAGGATCCAAGCTCCCGGTCCTCGGAATAGTAGCACGGTTCAAGCCCGCTCTCAACTATTCAACGCCATGGACGCCGTCCAAAGTCGACTGTCCACCCCGACAACCGAGTAACCAGTTCGTCATTAAAACCCCAAACTGTAGATGGCCATATATGCAAACAATAATAGAGTGGTTCTGACACAAGGACAAACAAGACAAGCAAGTCTGACTAGTTCCATATACAAGACAAGATCTTAGGGATTATCTCATTCGAGACAATACAAGACAAGTGATCCACGTGATAATCCCTTTCATTGCTAGCCAGTCATGTTTATCAATATAAGACAAAGGTTCCTAAGTACACTCTAAGTCAGGTCCAAGTCCTAAATTCTATAAGAATTTATGTTTCATAATTTGTTAAGTGTATTATGCCAAGAGAGTGTATAAAGAACATTAACAACGGATACAAGTCACAAGTCAAGGAGAAATTACAATCTAATCCAAGGCAAGTGGTGCCATCCATGTACCCCACGTGTTCTAACAGAGTACGTGTGGAAATTGGATCAACGATGCTCTTAGGGAAACTCCTTGGTGTACAATCATGTTGAACATCGTTCAATTCAATTCCATATGTATTCGGTTACATCACGCGTAATACGCGAATACCTAGACAACCCATCGAAGAACACCAAGCCACGTGCTTTGAATTTAATCCCCATTAATGGTCAAGTGAGAGTATGTTTATGGTTTCCAATATCTAAGGCCCAAACCTAAGTTAAACAGTCTATTTCTCAATTAAACAAGAGTTGGATCATATTTTAAGTAATAACATCACCTTTCGATCTCCGATCATAGTGAAAATAAACCATTGAATTCTACATCTCGAGGGCTTTCCAACGGTATACTATGCGTAGAAATCCAACGGGCGGATTAAGAATTATCATTCTCCGAAGTTTCAGTGACTATGCACCCTAGGATCGATCAGCACTGAACACCTCTCAGTTAGTGCGCAGTGCAATCGATCGGACTGTGCGACCGATCGATCGGCACTAGGCACCTCGCAGTTAGCTGAGAGTTTTCACAGAGCGATCGATCGGACTGTAAATGCTCACAGTTAATTGGGAACTGTTCACTGTCCGATCGATCGCACAGGGCGACTGATCGATCGGACAGCGATCCTGAAGCCCAAAAAATGGGTTTCTGCCCTCTTCCTCATCAGGCCATTCCAAGACCAAACCTACAAAAAATGAGCCTCCGTGCTCCCCATTCATCACATTTATCCATTCCATTCCATTGAATCATATTAAACAAATTCCAATCAACCTAATATCATCAATTTATCCAAAAACCTAACCTAGCATATAATTTCCAATTAAAATCAGAAAGGCTTGGAATTAATGGGAAATCTATCAAGAATCATAGCCAGATCATTAAGAACAATACAGACATATATATATATTATGAAATGCATATCTACTTGCCTCAACCAAGAAGAAGATAGGAATTGGGTGAAACTTGAGGAGAAGTCTTTCTACCCCGAAATCCACAATCTAACCCAACCAAACACAACCTAAAACATCAAGGAGAAGAAAAGAGAGGAAAAGATCGATATCAAACCTAAATCTAACCAAAAGAAAAGATGATTGAAAGATAAAGGTGTGAGAAGTCTTACCAAATTAGTACCAGAAGAAATAGAAGATTGTGAGGAAGAAGTTTAACGGATCGGATCTTCAAGTAGGATCTTCTAAGGTAGAGTTCTGGCTTGAGAAAGGAAGAGGAAGAAATGGAGCTGCTGCTCTCTCTTTCGTTACAAAGATAATGAGTAATAGATTAGGGTTAATCTCGTTAAAAAAGAAAAGAGAGAAAAATACTAATATGCCCATTAAGTGGGTCCGGTGAAGAATGGACCACTTGAAGGATTTCTGATCGCCCGATCACGACGAGTCAAGCGACGAAACCTTTCTGACGAACCCAAAAGTCACGGCGTTTGAAATATTTTGGAAAAACACAAGATTTTTCCTAAATTGCAAACTACCCCCTACTAGGATCAAACGAACTCAGAATCGCACGAAACTTCGCAGACACTAATCTAATGCTAAAAGAAACTCGCTCATGATCTAAACCCACTTAAATATCTAAAATATAATTAAATACAATAATAATAAATTAAACGGGTCAACGGGCCGGGTTTTGGGCCCAACTGACCCAATAAGGTCACGGACCTTACAGTTTTCCACGTATACGTCTTGTGTTCTTCTCTCTGTGTAATTGTTTGATTTTAATCTGGATTAGGATTAATTACTAGATTTATCACTTATTCTTGAAATCTAATAAAGATCTATTTATTGGGACCTAAGCCTGTGTTAAGGCTGGTTTTTCAATTGGTATCAGAGCAGGTTACATCTATTTATTGTGTTATCTATTTAGAAATAATCTCTAATGAGTTTCAACAGAGAAGGAACGTCTACTACTAAGCCCCCTCTCTTAGATGGAACCAATTATGCTTACTGAAAGGTAAGGATAATTGCATTTATAAGGGCTAAAGACGGTCAAGTCTGGGATATTGTTGTGGATGGATATCCTGATTCCTCCTTTGTTGTAGATGGGCAGACTAAACCGAAACCCAATGTCCAATGGACCGCTGCTGAAAAGACCTACTCTAATTAATATAATAAGGCAATTAATGCAATATACAACGGAGTGACCCCTGCAGAATTTCATAGAATTTCTGCATGCCCTAATGCCAAGGCGGCTTGGGATTTGCTAAGGACTGTCTATGAGGGAACTGATACTGTCAAGCAAACCAAACTCTAAAACTTGACAACCGCCTTTGAGACGATCCGCATGAAAGAATCTGAAACTTTTGATGAGTTCAATTCTAATTTAAGTAAAATTGTGAACTCAAGTTTTAATTTGGGAGAACCTATACCTCAACACAAAATTGTCAAGAAAAATATTGAGGTCTCTCCTAGAAAGGTTTCGTCCAAAGGTAGTTGCCATTGAGGAGTACCAAAATCTAAATTCCTTTAGTTTGGAAGAATTAGTTAGAAATTTGCAAACATATGAAGCCAACCAGTGTCAGAGCAAGAATGATATGGAAATTGCACTCAAGTCTTCCAAATCTGTGGATTGTAGTTCTGATCAGATGTTGACTTGGAGGATGTTGAGTTTGAAAAATATTTTTTTTTTAAATTCAAAAAGATGTTGCAAAATAAAAAGGCTAAGAGGGATGTTAACAACGAAGCACCCAACAAGACTGATTCTGAAACGAACACATCAAAAGGATGCATCAAGCCTAACAAATACTTTGAATGTCAAGGTTATAGCCACACTGCTGCTAAGTGTGCCAACAAAAAGGAAAAGAGCACAGGTGAGGTTTTTAATGTTTCTTGGGAAGAGGATACAGATGAGGGAAAAAAATGAGCCTGTGTAACGCCCCAATTCCGGATACCGAGAAAATCGTCAAAGTACCGAAATTGGCGCGCTACTTCCCGGAAAATCCGAGAACTTCCAAGATCGTAGGTCCGCAGTGAGGTCCAATTTAAAACTTTTTGAACAATAATGTAACAACAGTTATTATTGCGGAAGCGTATTATAAGCGGAAGCCATACAGAGATAGCGGAAGCATAAGGTATCAACGTATATATGTCAAATGTAGAAGGGCTGAAGTCCAGCCTAAATGTATAGTGATAACAAATCAAAGTTTAATTACATATTTTTATCACTACCCGTCTCACAACAAAAATCTCTCAAAACCCTAAACAAAAGAACGCTCAAACCCCTGCAGCTGGTGTCGGCTCTCCACCTTCCGGCTCGACCTCATGGTCGGCCGGCCCCATCCGTAGTCGCCTGCTACGGGCACCTCAACGAGTGCGAACGCATCGCCCTCGAACTCGGGGTCAAGACCTAAGCACCAAGAGTGGGTCAGATCTAAAGATCTGGCAAGTCACAATATGCAGATAATATAGAATGTATGCATCAAAATGAGTAGAGACATGTATAAAGTTAAGAGAGTAACAAAGGTACATATGCTATGCAGTCGTGCAAGATAACAATGTAGAATCATATAAGCATAACAGTAATAAACCTACACAATATGGCACATCCACATAAGCTGGTCACCGCGGGATATTATGCCGCGGCCCTCCCATACTGAACACAGTCGCGGTAGGGATCCTAAGCTAATGCTAGGGATTACTAACCCCGCAAAATATCATCAACATCATCCACAACGACCGGAACCGGCATCACACCGTCCGTCCCAACAGTGCTCATCATGATAGCCACACAACAAATCTCAATAGCTCCTACCAGTGATGATCAGTCCAACTGGCTGAGCTTAAATCAACTGAGTGAATGTCTATGCCGACTCGGAAACAATAAAGGTCTGTGTCTGTCTAGGCTTTGCCTTCGTGAACAAGGTCCTAACAAAAGTCCCTAAGAGGTCTAAGTACTCAATAGCAAATTGTGGATCATAGTCAAGTCCAATTCCAATCATTGGATCCGTACCAAGGCCCACCAAATACTTGGCCAAGGTCTATAACAATCCATATGAGATACAAGTCCATGTTCAATGACATATGATCCATCTACGTCCATAATGGGTCACAAGCCCATACAATCTAACCTCTCCATTCTAGGGTAATTCACATCCAACTTAGGCCATAAAAAGGGCCCGCCTAGCCACAGACACGGGTCAATGATCCACCCAATCAGATTACCGGGTCACCTCTAAGTATTCCTAGGTTTAGGTCCTCCATTTTCCATTTAATTAACAGGTATGAGCAATAATAAGGACAATAGAGTGATAGTCGTAGTATGAGGGAGATGAATCTCCAAGTACACGAATCATAGGGAGATAGCAACAGTCCAACCTAGGTAAATGGTCCACTTTCGGATACAGGTCCATCTCAGGTAATTCGATCTTTAAGTGAAACCACAGATGCTAAGGAATATTGTGTTTGGTGCTTAGAAGTTATGTGCATCATTTTGGTAACGTATAAAGGTCGAATCATCTTAGATTACATAACCTGGACTTTAATTAGTGGACCCCACGAGTCGAGGTTGAGCCGTACCATTGACTCGTGGCTGGCACAGTGATGGAAGTCTATTTGAATGGTCAATGGGCCCTACATATGATTGCAACAATAGAAATTAGAATCTGGGGATCGTCACTGTACACAGTGTGCTCAGCCGACCTCCTGGCCTGGGCGGTCAGCTCGGCACACTGGGTCCAGAGAAGGAAAAACACCCTGCAGGCAAAGCCTGTTTGTCCAGGACTTCCTGTGAGTTCGGCTAACTCCCTGGCCTGGGTAGTTGGCCGTGCGCACTAGGAATTCTGGCTGGAGGAAATGTCCCAGGTTCTAGTCTCCTTTGTTGAAATCCCGCCTTTTTGGAAATCCATCTCGGAGTTCGGCTAAGCAATGGAGCTCAATTGAATACTCAGTTCGGCCACCCAGCTCAGCTCGGCAAAGGGCCTAGCTCAGTTGGATCACCCAGCTGAGTTCGGGAAAATGCATTGGGCTTGGCAGGACATTGAGGTTGGTTTAGCTCTCAGCTCGGTTAAGCACTGAGTTCGGCTAAGCTCGAAGTCCGGTCTGGCACGGAACCCGGTCTGGCGCTGAGCTC
Organism: Litsea cubeba; assembly: GCA_012931725.1. NCBI lineage: Eukaryota > Viridiplantae > Streptophyta > Magnoliopsida > Laurales > Lauraceae > Litsea > Litsea cubeba. The sequence continues at coordinate 14,361,867 of CM022952.1, forward strand.
AGTAAAACACTGAGTTCGGCCATGACACTGAGTTCGGCCGTAACACTGAACTCGGCTTTGAGCACTGAGCTCGGCCTAGACACTTAGCTCGGCTAAACGCAAATCTCATCCTAACCATCATGCTCGGCAGAACTCTGAGTTCGGCTAGTGTTGAATCCAGCCATCGCTGAGTTCGGCCAGTGCTGAGCTCGGCAGTTGCTGAGCTGCGCTAACGCTGAGCTCGGCAACTGCTGGGCTCTGCAAGTGCTGAGTTCGGCGCTGCTGAGCTGCACTAATGCTGAGCTCGGCAACCGCTGGGCTCTTCAAGTGCTGAGCTCGGCCATCACTGGACTCTGTCCATCTCTCCTATCAGGGTTGTGTTCTGTTACAGAACCCAGTTCTGCGACAGGACACAACTTCTCTTCATTAAGCACAGGAATGGTGGTCCACCTCTGATCAAAATCCAGATCAAGTAGCACCCCATGGTCGCACAGGCCCCCCTCACATAGACGTAGGGTCCTGATCTACCAAGGGTGGTCCTACTTCGATTCCGATCTCAATACTGCGAGATGGGTTCTTGTCTTTCCATCTCCGGAAACTCATTCCCGTGACTCAATTCTTCTGGGATTCTCCATAGACCATTACAGAAGCAAAATAAATCATTCCTACATCATCCACCCATCATCAACCGGCCATTGATCATCCAAATGAGGTAATCCCATCCATCAATGGCCAAAGGAACCACACAAACATGCTCAAGGATCGATCTAAACAAATATATTACGAATTGGAATTCTACTGCAAATCAAAGGAAGGAAACATGCAATCTAGACTACCAGCACAGTGCACTTGCCTTGATCAATTGAAGGTAGAAGGAAAAGAGAGAAAACCACAGGGAAAAAGAGAAAAGGTCTCGGCAGTAGCTCTTTTGGTGCAGGCCGGTCTCGGCTGGTGGTCTTCTGTTAAGGGATTTCTGGGGCGAGGAAGAGAAAAGAGAGATTGGAGGGGGAGATGAGGGTTCGTTGGAGGGGATTGGGGAAGAAGAAGAGAGAAGAGATTGGAGCTTGAGAGAAAAGGAGATGAACAGTAGTTGTTAGGGCAGGGGAGGGTTTAGTTTATATAGGTTGGGTTTTTGGGTTATGGACAAAAATGCCCTTAGGGTTATAATAGGATTAGGGTTAGGGTAGAGGGTATTTTGGGTCTTTAGGTGAGCTTCTAGAAGATTCTTGGTGCAAACCCCCTATAGTAAATACAAAATTCTAGCTAGGGCCTCTAACAAACTCCCTAACTCTAAAATAACAAAATGCCCCCTATTGACTCTACTAATTACACCACTAGACTAACCCTAGGAAAATACATAACTACCCTCACTAAGTCCCAAAATTAATAATTAAAATACTTAAGCTAATATATAGTATTCAAATTCACATTGAGGGCCCACCAAGGGTGGGGTCTCACATTCCTCCCTCCTTAAAGACATTTGGTCCCCAAATGTAAAAACAAAGTAAGAACATACCTGCGGTAGAAGGTGTGGATAGTCTCTCGCCACTTGGTCTCGTAGCTCCCAAGTAGCCTCAGCTGGGGTGTGATGCTCCCACTGAACCTTCACGAACTGGATGGTTCGGTCCCGAAGCACCTTCTCTTGGTGTCGATGACGGCGACTGGCTTGGCGATGTAGGACGCGTCAGGTTGGATGTCGAGCGGCTGGTGATGCAGAATGTGGGTAGGGTCCTCCACATACTTTCTCAACATTGAGACATGGAAGACGTCGTGCACACCTGATAGCTCTGCTGGCAACTGTAGTCTGTAGGCGACATCTCCGATCCTAGCCTTGATCTCAAAGGGTCCGACGTATCTCCGTGCTAACTTGCCCTTCTCGCCAAATCTGAGGGTGCCTCGAGCTGGGGAAACCTTCAGGAATACACGGTCTCCTTTCTGAAACTCAAGGGGTCTGCGTCGGTTGTCTGCATAGCTCTTCTGTCGACTGCGGCTAACCTTCAGGTTCTCCACTATCTGGTGGATCTTCTCACTGGTGTCGCCGACGATAGATGGTCCATGGAAGCTCCTGACACCAACTTCCTCCCAACAGATTGGGGTCTTGCACTTCCTGCCGTACAATGCCTCGAACGGTGCCATTTTGATGCTCGAGTGGTAACTGTTGTTGTAGGCAAACTCACAGAGTGGCAAAGAATCCTCCCAGTTCTCCTTGTAATCTAGGACACAAGCTCGCAACATATCCTCCAAGGTCTGGTTGGTGCGCTCTGTCTGTCCGTCTGTCTGGGGGTGGTAGGCTGTACTGAAGCTCAACTTAGTACCCAAAGCCTGCTGTAGACTCTCCCAGAAATGAGATGTGAAGCGTGGATCTCTGTCTGAAACAATCGAAGCTGGAACTCCATGCAAAGAGACGATCCTATCCACATACAGCTTAGCAAGGACGTCGAGTCCCGCTCTCATCGATACTGGCAAGAAGTGAGCTGACTTGGTCAGTCTGTCCACGATCACCCAAATGCCATCACTGCGTCTTCTGGTAGCTGGAAGTCCTGCAATAAAATCCATGGTAATATGCTCCCACTTCCACTGAGGTATCTCGAGCTGATGAAGTAGCCCTGGTGGCTTCTGATGCTCGGCTTTGATCTGCTGACAGGTCAGACATCTGGCCACATAGCCTGCAATCTCTTTCTTCATGTTGTTCCACCAGTAGTAGCTCCTCAGGTTCCTGTACATTTTGGTGCTGCCTGGGTGAATCGAATATCTGCTGTGGTGTGCATCTGCTAAGATCTGGTCCTTCAGCTCCTGGATATCTGGTACACATAGCCTGTCCTGGTAGTAGAGTACTCCAGCCAATCAGTCTGAACTCTGGCCTCTGGTCAATCTGCTCGATCACTTTGACAAGCTTAGGATCGCTGCGTTGACTGTCCTTGACCTCTCCAAGCAACTCCGGTTCCCATGCGGACATGGTAGCAAGCATAACTCTATCGCTGAGCGGCTGAAACTGGACATCCAAGTCACTGAAGACATTGGTCCACACGCCCTCTGCTGCTAGAAAACTGACTAGGGCGGTCTTCCTGCTCAAAGCATCTGCTACGACGTTCGCCTTACCCGGATGGTATTTGATAGGGAAGTCGTAATCCTTGATATATTCCATCCAACGCCTCTGACGGTTGTTGAGATCATGCTGAGTGAACAGGTACTGCAAACTGCGATGATCTGAATGGACCTCAAACTTTTCTCCGTAGAGGTAATGCCGCCACATCTTCAGTGCAAACACGACTGCTGCAAGCTCTAGATCGTGAGTAGCATACTTCTTCTCGTGCTCCTTTAGCTGACGTGATCCATAGGCAATGACTTTGCCCTCATGCATCAAAACACAACCAAGACCGGTCCCTGAAGCATCGGTGAAGACAACAAAACCGCTTGTACCCGAAGGTAAAGATAAGATTGGTGCTGTCGTCAGTCTCTCCTTCAGCTCTTGGAAACTATCCTCACAAGCATCTGTCCATACGAACGGTACATCCTTTCTCATCAGCTTGGTCAAAGGGGCTGAAATCGAAGAGAACTCTTGACAAATCTGCGGTAGTAGCCTGCTAAGCCAAGGAAACTCCGAACTTCTGTGACATTCTTCGGTCTCTCCCAGTTCACTACTGCCTCGATCTTCGCTGGATCCACTGCTAGGCCGTCTTTGGAGATGATATGTCCGAGGAAGACTACTTGCTCTAACCAGAACTCGCACTTGCTGAGTTTTGCGTACAGCTGGTTGTCACGTAGCAACTGTAGAGACTTCCTCAAATGCTGCTCGTGCTTCTCTCTGGACTTGGAGTAGACCAACACGTCGTCGATGAACACCACCGTAAAGCTGTCGAGGTACGGGGCGAAGATCTTGTTCATCAGGGCCATGAACACTGCCGGCGCATTCGTCAACCCGAACGGCATCACAAGGAATTCATAGTGTCCGTAACGAGTACGAAACACTGTCTTCTGCACATCCTGCTCTCTGACTCGCAGCTGATGGTATCCCGATCTCAGGTCCACCTTCGAGAAGTACTGCACTCCCTGAAGCTGGTCGAAAAGCTCGTCGATCCGGGGAAGAGGATACTTGTTCTTCACTGTTTCCTGGTTCAGCTGCCTGTAGTCGATGCACATCCTCATCGATCCATCCTTCTTCTTCACGAAGAGCACAGGTGCTCCCCAAGGTGACATGCTCGGTCTGATGAAGCCCTTGTCTATCAACTCTTGCAACTGGGTCTTCAACTCTCGCAGCTCTGCTGGAGCCATGCGATAAGGAGCTCTGGAAATCGGTGCGGTGCCTGGCACAAGCTCGATGGTGAAGTCGATCTCTCTGACTGGAGGCAATCCTGGGATCTCGTCGGGAAACACGTCTGGAAACTCGCAAACAACTGGAATCTCCTCGACTCCCTTGGACTTCTTGTCCTCTGAGATGAATGCGATGTAGCCCTCGCAACCTGATCTCACTAGCTTCTCTGCCTTCAGTGCTGAAATCAACCTAGTGCTGGGTGGTCTCCTCTCACCCACAAACTCGATCGTGGCATCTGAACCGTCGATAGTGAGCCTAACTGTCTTTTCGAAGCAATCCATCACTGCTCGATATCGGGCCAACCAATCCATCCCCAAGATAATGTCGATGTCATGCATGGGTAACACGATCAGATCTGCAAAACATAATACACTCCCTGATCTGCACTCGGCATCTGGGGTGGTAAGTCTGACACACTACCCTCTTACCCACGGGCGTAGACACAACTAGCGTGTAAGGCAACTCCTCTCCTACCCCACCAAGAACTAAAGCAAAAGCAGAAGACACATAGGAATGTGTCGCACCAGGATCAAACAATACTCTAGCGACCATATCACAAACAGAAAGAGTACCTTCAACGACGTTCCCTGCAGCTTCGGCCTCCTCATGTGTGAGTGCAAATGCCTGACCTGCGGTCTGAGGTCTCTGCTGCTGTCGCTGCTGTCCATAGGGTCTCTGGTGTCGTCCCCTCTGGTAGTGCTGTCCCCTGGGCTGCTGGGGTCCACGTGTCTGCTGCGGGGCACGGTACTGCTGCTGAGGTGGCTGGGGTGCCGGTGCAATCTACTGAACGGGTGGAGCTGGAGCTGGTGCTCTCGGTGGTGCTGGAAGCTGAAGCATCGGGGCCTGAGGCTGTCCCCCTCTGAATGGGCAAAATCTGGAGATCTGCCCTGGCTCCCCACAGTCATAGCATACTCTGGGCCCACGCTGCTGCTGCTGCTGAGGCTGCCGCTGATACTGATGCTGCCTGGCCTGGCCTGCTGGCCTCTGTCTCTGAAATGGCTGCTGCTGTATGGGCAAGGGCTGCGGTCTGACCAAGGCGGCTCTAACTCGTCTCTGCTGCTGACTGGCCTCTATCCGCTGCAGACGCTCCTCTGCCCAGTAAGCTCTCCTCAAAGCCTCCTCATATGTGGGCAGATCGATGCAGGACATGCCTCAACTGAATCTCATCTCTCAGCCCATCGACGAACCGACGGATCCTCTCGGACTCAGGTGTGATCAGAGCCTCTGCAAAACGAGAAAGCTGGGTGAAGCGAACCTCATACTGGTAGACAGTCATGCTGCCTTGCACCAGCGCCTGAAATTCCCGCAGCTTGCGGTCTCTGGCGTGAGATGGTATGAACTTCCGAAGGAAGTCCGCCCTGAATGCAGTCCAAGCGATCTCGTCTCCTATCGTCTCGAAATGACGCTGAATCGTCCTCCACCAGTCCTCCGCGACTCCCCAGAACATGTAAGCGGCCAACTGCACTCTCTGCTGACCGGTGCACTCGAAGACCTTGAAGATCTTCTCCATCCGCACAATCCATTCGTCGGCCACCAGCGGGTCATCGGCGCCAGTGAACTCAGGTGGTCCCCTTTTGAGGAACCTCTCAAATATGACGTTCGGGTCTGCCTCCCGAACGGATGCCGCCGCTATGCCTGGCTGAGCCACCCTGTCCATGATGTCCAAGACTTGCGTCTGGAATTGGGCAAAATCCTCGGCCTGCTGCTGCTGCGCCGAAGCCTGGGCCTCCTGGGAAACGAGGAAGGCCTGTAAGAACCTCTGGAAACGCTGCTCGAAGTCTGGTGGACTGCCGACTGCTGGTATCATATGTGATGGAGAACCCTCTCTAGACATCTGTCAAGAGAAAGAAATTAGGTTAGTTTAAGTCCAACACTTAGGACTACACTGATTCTACCCGATCCATCGACCCTATACGTACCCCCACACTAAGATCCTCACTACGTCCTAAAGTTTCTAGTGTATTTTATTTCCTAGAGACTTGCTCGCTCTGATACCATAAAATTGTAACGCCCCAATTCCGGATACCGAGAAAATCGTCAAAGTACCGAAATTGGCGCGCTACTTCCCGGAAAATCCGAGAACTTCCAAGATCGTAGGTCCGCAGTGAGGTCCAATTTAAAACTTTTTGAACAATAATGTAACAATAGTTATTATTGCGGAAGCGTATTATAAGCGGAAGCCATACAGAGATAGCGGAAGCATAAGGTATCAACGTATATATGTCAAATGTAGAAGGGCTGAAATCCAGCCTAAATGTATAGTGATAACAAATCAAAGTTTAATTACATATTTTTATCACTACCCGTCTCACAACAAAAATCTCTCAAAACCCTAAACAAAAGAACGCTCAAACCCCTGCAGCTGGTGTCGGCTCTCCACCTTCCGGCTCGACCTCATGGTCGGCCGGCCCCCATCCGTAGTCGCCTGCTACGGGCACCTCAACGAGTGCGAACGCATCGCCCTCGAACTCGGGGTCAAGACCTAAGCACCAAGAGTGGGTCAGATCTAAAGATCTGGCAAGTCACAATATGCAGATAATATAGAATGTATGCATCAAAATGAGTAGAGACATGTATAAAGTTAAGAGAGTAACAAAGGTACATATGCTATGCAGTCGTGCAAGATAACAATGTAGAATCATATTAAGCATAACAGTAATAAACCTACACAATATGGCACATCCACATAAGCTGGTCACCGCGGGATATTATGCCGCGGCCCTCCCATACTGAACACAGTCGCGGTAGGGATCCTAAGCTAATGCTAGGGATTACTAACCCCGTAAAATATCATCAACATCATCCACAACGACCGGAACCGGCATCACACCGTCCGTCCCAACAGTGTTCATCATGATAGCCACACAACAAATCTCAATAGCTCCTACCAGTGATGATCAGTCCAACTGGCTGAGCTTAAATCAACTGAGTGAATGTCTATGCCGACTCGGAAACAATAAAGGTCTGTGTCTGTCTAGGCTTTGCCTTGCGTGAACAAGGTCCTAACAAAAGTCCCTAAGAGGTCTAAGTACTCAATGTAAATTGTGGATCATAGTCAAGTCCAATTCCAATCATTGGATCCGTACCAAGGCCCACCAAATACTTGGCCTGGTCTATAACAATCCATATGAGATACAAGTCCATGTTCAATGACATATGATCCATCTACGTCCATAATGGGTCACAAGCCCATACAATCTAACCTCTCCATTCTAGGGTAATTCACATCCAACTTAGGCCATAAAAAAGGCCCGCCTAGCCACAGACACGGGTCAATGATCCACCCAATCAGATTACCGGGTCACCTCTAAGTATTCCTAGGTTTAGGTCCTCCATTTTTCATTTAATTAACAGGTATGAGCAATAATAAGGACAATAGAGTGATAGTCGTAGTATGAGGGAGATGAATCTCCAAGTACACGAATCATAGGGAGATAGCAACAGTCCAACCTAGGTAAATGGTCCACTTTCGGATACAGGTCCATCTCAGGTAATTCGATCTTTAAGTGAAACCACAGATGCTAAGGAATATTGTGTTTGGTGCTTAGAAGTTATGTGCATCATTTTGGTAACGTATAAAGGTCGAATCATCTTAGATTACATAACCTGGACTTTAATTAGTGGACCCCACGAGTCGAGGTTGAGCCGTACCATTGACTCGTGGCTGGCACAGTGATGGAAGTCTATTTGAATGGTCAATGGGCCCTACATATGATTGCAACAATAGAAATTAGAATCTGGGGATCGTCACTGTACACAGTGTGCTCAGCCGACCTCCTGGCCTGGGCGGTCAGCTCGGCACACTGGGTCCAGAGAAGGAAAAACACCCTGCAGGCAAAGCCTGTTTGTCCAGGACTTCCTGTGAGTTCGGCTAACTCCCTGGCCTGGGTAGTTGGCCGTGCGCACTAGGAATTCTGGCTGGAGGAAATGTCCCAGGTTCTAGTCTCCTTTGTTGAAATCCCGCCTTTTTGGAAATCCATCTCGGAGTTCGGCTAAGCAATGGAGCTCAATTGAATACTCAGTTCGGCCACCCAGCTCAGCTCGGCAAAGGGCCTAGCTCAGTTGGATCACCCAGCTGAGTTCGGGAAAATGCATTGGGCTTGGCAGGACATTGAGGTTGGTTTAGCTCTCAGCTCGGTTAAGCACTGAGTTCGGCTAAGCTCGAAGTCCGGTCTGGCATGGAACCCGGTCTGGCGCTGAGCTCAGTAAAACACTGAGTTCGGCCATGACACTGAGTTCGGCCGTAACACTGAACTCGGCTTTGAGCACTGAGCTCGGCCTAGACACTTAGCTCGGCTAAACGCAAATCTCATCCTAACCATTATGCTCGGCAGAACTCTGAGTTCGGCTAGTGTTGAATCCAGCCATCGCTGAGTTCGGCCAGTGCTGAGCTCGGCAGTTGCTGAGCTGCGCTAACGCTGAGCTCGGCAACTGCTGGGCTCTGCAAGTGCTGAGTTCGGCAGCTGCTGAGCTGCACTAATGCTGAGCTCGGCAACCGCTGGGCTCTGCCATCGCTGGACTCTGTCCATCTCTCCTATCAATGTTGTGTTCTGTTACAGAACCCAGTTCTGCGACAGGACACAACTTCTCTTCATTAAGCACAGGAATGGTGGTCCACCTCTGATCAAAATCCAGATCAAGTAGCACCCCATGGTCGCACAGGCCCCCCTCACATAGACGTAGGGTCCTGATCTACCAAGGGTGGTCCTACTTCGATTCCGATCTCAATACTACGAGATGGGTTCTTGTCATTCCATCTCCGGAAACTCATTCCCGTGACTCAATTCTTCTGGGATTCTCCATAGACCATTACAGAAGCAAAATAAATCATTCCTACATCATCCACCCATCATCAACCGGCCATTGATCATCCAAATGAGGTAATCCCATCCATCAATGGCCAAAGCAACCACACAAACATGCTCAAGGATCGATCTAAACAAATATATTACGAATTGAAATTCTACTGCAAATCAAAGGAAGGAAACATGCAATCTAGACTACCAGCACAGTGCACTTGCCTTGATCAATTGAAGGTAGAAGGAAAAGAGAGAAAACCATAGGGAAAAAGAGAAAAGGTCTCGGCAGTAGCTCTTATGGTGCAGGCCGGTCTTCGGTTGGTGGTCTTCTGTTAAGGGATTTCTGGGGCGAGGAAGAGAAAAGAGAGATTGGAGGGGGAGATGAGGGTTCGTTGGAGGGGATTGGGGAAGAAGAAGAGAGAAGAGATTGGAGCTTGAGAGAAAAGGAGATGAACAGTAGTTGTTAGGGCAGGGGAGGGTTTAGTTTATATAGGTTGGGTTTTTGGGTTATGGACAAAAATGCCCTTAGGGTTATAATAGGATTAGGGTTAGGGTAGAGGGTATTTGGGTCTTTAGGTGAGCTTCTAGAAGATTCTTGGTGCAAACCCCCCTATAGTAAATACAAAATTCTAGCTAGGGCCTCTAACAAACTCCCTAACTCTAAAAATAACAAAATGCCCCCTATTGACTCTACTAATTACACCACTAGACTAACCCTAGGAAAATACATAACTACCCTCACTAAGTCCTAAAATTAATATAATTAAAATACTTAAGCTAATATATAGTATTCAAATTCACATTGAGGGCCCACCAAGGGTGGGGTCTCACAGCCTGGATCTCCTGATGATGATTTTAAAAATTGTGTCGTTTTCATGGCTTTTTCTACTGTCCCTTCTACGTAGGGTTCATCTGACGAGAGTCCAAGTCCGATAAAAATTTAGGTTCTGATAACATTTCTGATGATGGCAAGAACTGGAAAACTGTATATAAGAAATTGCTGCAAGATTCCTTACGCATGTCGAAGATCAATAAGAAAAGAGCTTTAAAGATGAAAGAAATAGAGTCTCAAAATTCTTCTTTAACTGCACAACTAGAAGAATCACATGCTAAAGTAAGTCAGTTAGAAGATCAGCATATGATATTGTCGAACAATCTGATTTCTGCAGGAAAGGAGACTGAGAGAATAAAACAATAAGAGCTGAATGCAAAATCTTAGTTGGACAATTTCAAAAAAAAGTTGAGTTACTGTAAAGCTGACAAGGTTGATTTAATTGGAAAGCTCAAGTTGACAACCTCTGAATTGTCAACTGCAAAGGCCTCTTTGGATCGCATGAACAAAGGGTCTATGAAGCTCGATGAAATACTTGGATGACAAAAGACTGACTTGTCTAAATCTGGAAATGGCTACACTCATGGAGCTTCGTCCTCAACAGATAAAGGTAAATCTATATTTATTCAAGGGCCTAATGTGTACTCCATGACACCCTCAATTCATAAGGCTCCTCCCTTGAAATCTTTGAAAGCTAAGAATGTACTCAAGCCTAAATTCACCCCCACATGTCACTTTTGTGGAATTCAAGGACACATTAGACCGCACTGCAATAAAAGAAGAAATCATATCAGAAATCAGACGAGGAAGAATCCTTCTTCTCCTCAATAGGTCAAGACTAAGGCTATTTGGGTTTATAAGGCTGACCTGAGTTGTAATGTGGTCTACAGTGCACTGTCTAAATCAATTGAGAATGCTAAAGTTGACCCCCCTCTCCGTGAGCCCTTAGGCATTGGCCTACAAACCTGATCTCCCAATTGTATTTTTGTTTTCACATGCGTAATTTTTCGGGCTAATTTTGAGATTATCTGGCATGTGATACACTTTGATTTTTTGAATTTTCGAACTGATTTTTTTTCACGAGTTAAGGAAATTGATCATGTCTACAAGTACACGATGACTCACTTGGACACTCACTTAGGGTCAATGAGACACTAGGATTGACAGGATTCACAATCTTAGTGGTTTTGTACTTATTCGAGCATCGATTTTTATTTTCCCACTTCTCTATTCTCTCTTCTTATTGTCTATATCTATATATGTGACCCAAAGTGCGTGGATATTTCTGTAGACCGACGCAATGGAACTGCATCCCATAGGGTTCAGAAGTTTCTATAAAATACGAGCACTCGAACTTGTGCATTCTTTTATGCTGAGAAGTTCAAAAGAAAATCTTGAGTTGGGCTATTAAAAAAAAGTGTGACATTAAGGGGGAGCATCACATCTCATTGCTGATCAGATCGAGTGTTTTTGAGGGGTATGAAATTTGCTTTGTATCTGATGATTGTTGATTTCTGGTCAATTTGCGATTTCTTCGTGGTTCACATTTGAGATCGTCTCACTCATAATTTACACACATGGTAAATTCTTCAAAATTGTGTTGCCTCATGACTTGCAAATTATCATGTTTGATCATCAAGGGTTTTCGATTGTTGGCTCGATTGAATTTTGCATTTGTGCATTTTTTTATAGGAAATATATTATATGATTTAGGGGGAGCAAGCTCTTTGTTAATTCTGAACAAAAAGGGGGAGAAGCTGAGATAGCTCATGAGATTGTTGGTTGATTATATTGCTAATTAAATTTCAGAATTAATTTTAATTTTCAAGATTTTACGCTTGATCTTTTCTCCAACTTTCGTGAACATGATTTGCAGGGCTAAACCGAAGAAACGTTTTCTTGTATTTTGCTGATCGGATTAAATTGTGTGGGTAGAATTTTTCTTGTGTTTAAGGGTTTTGTCCATGAATTGCCAAAGGGGGAGTTTGTAAGGATTATAATTCTTTTATAATTACTATTGGCAAATTCATTGGGTATTGGACCAAACCTGTGATTTATTTATAATTGTAATTTTAGTGGGACTGTCCAAGAAAGATGGCTGGAAGACATATTCTATCCAAGTTCTCAAAGGTTCATGGGTGCACCGTGCGTCACTGTTGTGAGTTTCACTTGGCATAGCATGGGAACATTTTATTTCCAATGCGGATGTACATCATATGGGCACTTATTTTATTTTCATGATGGCATCATGTGGTACGAAAGTCAAAGAAAACAAGCATCAGGTCTTGTCTCCTTGTCTCCAAGTTTTTTCAAAGAGGAATTTACCTGGTAGGGCCCCATAGGATCCTATACCACTTCGGAGGTGTTATATTTACCATGGACATGAATAAGGCTCTACATGTGCATTTTTATTATTTTTCTGTCGTTTAGCGAATGGTTGATATCGACCACTTTTATGGTCGATATCGACCATTCTGCGGGAACCCAAATAAAAATTAGGTTTTTCAGGATGGAGAAGATGGGAGGGATTGTTCTGTTCCACGCCATGGATACAGATCGAGCCACTGTCAGTTCCGGAAAAGTCAGAAGAAGAAGACTGCTCTGTGATCTCGTCCGATAGCCCTGGAATCAACGGCCCAGATTTCTTCAAAATCTCAGAGATCGCCATTTGCAACAAACACACAGAAGAAAAACAAGAAAAAACCAGAACCAGAAGCAGCAGCAAATCCGAGGATTTCTCTTTCTTTGCTTTTCTAATGTCTGGTTCTGATCTTCTCGAAGGATTATGTAGTATACGTGGTGGATGTATGGAAAGAGAGAGGATTCCGCGAAATCCAAAGGAAAACGACGAGATTTAAAATAGAAAGAGGAATGCCAATACAAACGGTTTTGCAGAAAACAGGGATACTATGGAAATCTACTTCACTCGTTTCTCCCTCTCAGAGGAAGAAAGAAGAAGAAGAAGAAGGCCTAAAACACAGACTCCTCCCCTCCCCTCTCCTCTTCTCCATCCTGAAAAACTCAATCTTTATTTGGGTTCCCGCAGAATGGTCAATATCGACCACTTTAATTGTCGATATCGACAACATAACTGAAACATAAAAATTACAGTCATTGTCAGTATCGACCACTTTTATTGTCGATATCGACAACATAACTGAAACACACAAAATACAATCATTGTCAGTATCGACCACTTTAATTGTCTATTTATACTGAAATGGAAGACTCCGGTCATGATCAAGCCCAGCTACAGAAGAGAAAGTAGAGGAGGTTGATAAAACCCAAGACTTTAAGAAGCCAATAATAATAGTCAAGATGTCCCTTGTTTAAGTTAGTTTCTAACCAACTCTCCTTCCCACCAGTGCTACTGATTAGAACAACCACCTTCACCATGAGGCTTCCAATTAACCAAGTTTCCAAAACCAGTCCCAAGTGAAAAAAAGGCCATTCCAATGCTTGCCATGTTCTTTGGGAGTTCACAGTAATAAAACTCATTCTGACCAATATTGAAACGAAAGCCTTGAGCTAAACCATTCAGCCAAGTTTGTAGCACTAACCACATGAATGACATGTTTACAGTCCCAGCATCAACCAATCCTTGTTGAGTAGCAGTGTTAAGGCGACAACGCTCTACAATCACCGCCACTACAGCTGAAACACATGATAAGAATAGTCCGATCCCCAAGCATTGCTTATTGGTTAACCTTCCCACATGGGGTAAGATAATTCGGTCATAAATGGCTACCCATGTTGTCATTGAGAGAGCTCCGAACACACTTATGGATACTGGAGGGACTTTGAATTTTGGGCCGAAGTGTAGGTCCATGGTTTGTGCTTGAATTATTGGAAATGACTGTTGATTCACGATTAAAGCCAGTATGATACTAGTAGACCAGATTGGCATTAATTTGACTATCGACTTGAGATCCTCCAGTCGATCTACAGTGCATAAGCTCCAAGGATTTGAAGATATATGACTCATCATGTTTTAAGTCCTTTTCATGGTTTCTGATGATGCAAGCTTTGTTTAAAAACCTGCAGCGTTCAATGCACACAGACAATTAGATTGTAATCAAGAAAGTATAGAAAACCATGTAGGTGATAATGGTGTTGGATGGCTATTGATAAACTTACATTGATAAACTTTCTTGGAACTGATAGTGGCTAGATTTGTATCCATGGCGTGGAACAGAAGGATCCCTCACATCTTTTCCATTCTGAAAAATCTAATTTTTATTTGGGTTCCCGCAGAATGGTCGATATCGACCATAAAAGTGGTCGATATCGACCATTCGCTAAACGACAAAAAAAAAAAAACGCACATGTAAAGCCTTATTCGTGTCCATGGTAAATACGACACCTCCAAAGTGGTATAGGATCCTATGGGGCCCTACCAGGTAAATTCCTCTTTTTTAAATATAAAGAATGATAAAGCCTCGGGATTTGTGTATCAACAAGTGAAGAAGTTACATGAGCACACGAGATTTACATTCAAGAAAGAACGTTGATGCGCTCGAGCGCGCACACCTGCGCTCGAGCTCCTGGGTCGTGTAAAGTGTGATTTCTTCAGGACTCTTCATTCTAATCTGAGACAGTTTATTTTATTTGAACCCTACTAGCTCTACAAGTATTCAGGCACGAATTAAAGCCCATTGATTACCTTCCTCTCTCTACTATAGGGTACCACTCTCCCATCCAAAAACTTAGAGATCTATTGAGAGATTTTTCTCATCTCCAAAACTTCAAGTTGCTGCGCTGAAGTTCAAGTCTTTGGAGGTTTCTTTCTGCTACTTTCCTAAAGTAGATTCATCTTGAAGAGACATTCAATGTGGTTTGTTCAAGCACGGTGAAGGTGTACGACGTGCAGTCGGCAAGATCAAATCAGTCCTTAGGTTGAGTCAGCAACTGGGAAAGGGTTGTGAGTTTTCTTGTAACTTTCGATTTATAGTGCTTGGTTGTCTGTTGGCCCAGACGATGAGGCCCGTGGTTTTTTCCCGAGTAGGGTTTTCCACGTATACGTCTTGTGTTCTTCTCTCTGTGTGATTGTTTGATTTTAACCTGGATAAGGATTGATTACTAGATTAATCACTTATTCTTGAAATCTAATAGAGATCTATTTATTGAGACCTAAGCCTATGTTAAGGCTGGTTTTTCAATTAGTATCAGAGCAGGTTATACTAATTTAGTATGTGATCTATTTAGAAATAATCTCTAATGGATTTCAACAGAGAAGGAACGTCTACTACTAGGCCCCCTCTCTTAGATGGAACCAATTATAGTTACTGAAAGGTAAGGATCATTGCCTTTCTTAGGGCTATAGACGATCAAGTCTGGGATATTATTTTGGAGGGATATTCTGATCCCACCATTGTTATAGATGGGCAAACTAAATTGAAACTCAAAGTCCAATGGACTGCTGCTGAAAAGACCTACTCTAATTTCAATAATAAGGTAACTAATGCAATATGCAACGGAGTGACCCCTGCAGAATTTCATAGAATTTCAGCATGCCCTAATGCGAAGGCGGCTTGGGATTTGCTAAGGACTGTCTATGAGGGAATTGATACTGTCAAGATACTGTCAAGCAAACCAAACTCCAAAACTTGACAACCGCCTTTGAGACGATCCGCATGAAAGGATCTGAAACTTTTGATGAGTTCAATTCTAATAAGTAAAATTGTGAACTCAAGTTTCAATTTGGGAGAACCTATACCTCAACACAAAATCATCAAGAAAAATATTGAGGTCTTTTCCAAAAAGGTTTCGTCCAAAGGTAGTTGCCATTGAGGAGTACCAAAATCTAAATTCCCTTAGTATGGAAGAATTAGTTGGAAATTTGCGGACATATGAAGCCAACCATTGTTAGAGCAAGAATGATATGGAAATTGCACTCAAGTCTTCCAAATCTGTGGATTGTAGTTCTGAATCAGATTTTGACTAGGAGGATGCTGAGTTTGAAATTTTTTTTTTTATAAATTCAAAAAGATGTTGTAAAATAAAAAGGCTAAGAGGGATGTTAACAACGAAGCACCCAACAAGACCAAATCTGATTCTGAAAAGAACACATCAAAAGGATCCATCAAGCCTATCAAATACTATGAATGTCAAGGTTATGGTCACACTGCTGCTAAGTATGCCAACAAAAAGGAAAAGAGCACAGGTAAGGTTTTTAATGTTTCTTGGGAAGAGGATACAAATGAGGAAAAAAAATGAGCCTGGATCTCCTGATGATGATTTTAAAAATTGTGTCGCTTTCATGGCTTTGTCTACTGTCTCTTCTATGTAGGGTTCATCTGACAGGGAGTCCAAGTCCGATGAAATTTCAGGTTCTGATAACATTTCTGATGATGACAAGGACTGGAAAACTGCATACAAGAAATTGCTGCAAGATTCCTTACGCATGTCGAAGAACAATAAGAAAAAACCTTTAAAGATGAAAGAAACGGAGTTTCAAAATTCTTCTTTAACTGCACAACTAGAAGAATCAAATGCTAAAGTAAGTCAGTTAGAAGATCAGCATATGATATTGTCTAACAATCTGATTGCTGCGGGAAAGGAGACTGAGATAATAAAACAACAAGGGATGAAAGCAAAATCTGAGATGGACAATTTGAAGAAAGAGTTGAGTCACTGTAAAGCTGACAAGGTTGATTTAATTGGAAAGCTTAAGTTGACAACCTCTAAATTGTCAACTGCAAAGGCCTCTTGGGATAGTATGAACAAAGGGACTATGAAGCTCAACGAAATACTTGGAAGCCAAAAGACTGACTTGTCTAAATTTGGAATTGGCTACACTCATGGAGCTTCGTCTTCAACCGATAAAGGCAAATCTATATTTATTCAAAGGCCTAATGTGTACTCCATGACACCCTTAATTCATAAGGCTCCTCCCTTAAAATCTGTGAATGCTAAGAATATGCTTAAAATCTGTGAATGCTAAGAATATGCTCAAGCCTAAATTCACCCCCACTTGTAGGGCTGTCAATCGAGTCGTGTTAACGAATTCGGGTTGCGGGTTAAAAGAACTCGGGTTAGAATCATCTCAACCTGAACACGACCCATTAAGAAAACGAGTCAAAAAATCAAACCCGAACCCAGTTCGTTTATTTAACGGGTCATACGACACGACCCATTAACCCGTTAATTTTTAAATTCATTAAACTTAAAATGTATCTCTTTTCTAAATTATGGAGCCATACTTTATGTTTTGAGGCTAGGCCCATTTTCTAAGTAAATGTTGTATCTCTTCTAATTAAGTGCATTTTCCACTGAACAATAGTTATGTTACCCACACTTTGATTTTTTTGCATGGTAATGTGATGTACACTTGGCAGCATGACTTTTTGGCGGGTTGTATCGGGTTGTAATGGGTTACCGTGTTTATTCGTTAACGACCCATTGATTTAACGGGTTAACAGGTTCGATCCATTAACGACCCAAACCCATTAAGGGGTTTAACAGGTCGTGTGACATTTTGACAGCCCTACCCACATGTCACTTTTGTGGAATTCAAGGACACATGCATTAGACCGCACTGCAATAAAAGAAGAAATCATATCAGAAATCAGACGAGGAAGAATCCTTCTTCTCATCAACAGGTCAAGACTAAGGCTGTTTAGATTTGTAAGGCTGACCTGAGCTGTAATGTGGTCTACACTGCACTGTTTAAATCAATTGAGAATGCTAAAGTTGACCCCCCCCCCCCTCCGTAAGCCCCTAGGCAATGGCCTACAAACCTGATCCTCCAATTGTATTTTGGTTTGCACATGCATAATTTTTCGGGCTAATTTTGAGATTATCTGGCCTGTGATGCACTTTGATTTGTTGGATTTTCGAACCGATTTTTTTTTCTTTCACGATTTAAGAATTTTGATCATGTCCACAAGTACACGATGACTCACTCGGACACTCACTTAGGGCCAATGAGACACTAGGATTAACAGGACTCACGGTCTTAGTGGTTTTGTACTTATTCGAGCATCGATTTTGATTTTCCCACTTCTCAATGCTCTCTTCTTAGTATCTATATCTATATATGTGACCCAAAGTGCGTGGAGGATTCTGTAGACCAACACAATGGAACTGTATCCTATAGGGTTTAGAAGTTTCTATAAAATATGAGCACTCGAACTTGTGCATTGTTTTATGCCGAGAAGTTCATAAGAAAATCTTGAGTTGGGCTATTAAAAAAAAGTGTGACATTAAGGGGGAGCTCACATCTCATTGCTGATCAGATCGAATATTTTTGAAAGGTGTGAAATTTGCTTTGTATCTAATGATTGTTGATTTCTGGTCAATCTGCGATTTCTACGTGGTTTACATTTGAGGTCGTCTCACTCACAATTTACACACATGATAAAATCCCCAAAATTGTGTTGCCTCATGACTTGCAAATTATCGTGCTTGATCATCGAGGGTTTTCGATTGCTGGCCTGATTGAATTTTGCATTTGTGCATGTTTTTTAGGATATATATTATATGATTTAAGGGGAGCAAGCTCTCTGTCAATTCTGAACAAAAGGGGGGAGAAGCTGAGATAGCTCATGAGATTGTTGGTTCATTATATTGCTAATTGAATTTTAGGATTAATTTTAATTTTCAAGATTTCACGCTTGATCTTTTGTCCAACTTTAGTGAACAGGATTTGCAGGGCTAAACCGAAGAAACGTTTTCTTGTATTTTGCTGATCGGGTTATATTGTGTGGGTAGAATTTTTCTTGTATTTAGAGTTTTTGTCAATGAATTTCCATAGGGGAGGGTTGTAAGGATTATAATTAGTATTGGCAATTTCATTGGGTATTGGACAAAACTTGAGATTTATTTATAATTGTAATTTTAGTGGGATTGTCTAAGAAAGATGGCTGAAAGACATATTCTATCCAAGTTCTAAAGGTTCATGGGTGAACCGTGCATCACTGCTGTGAGTTTCACTTGGCATAGCATGGGAACGTTTCCTTTCCAATGCTGATGTACATCATATGGGCACTTATTTTATTTTCATGATGACATCATGTGATACAAAAGTCAAAGAAAACAAGCATCAGGTCTTGTCACCTTGTCTCCAAGTTTTTCAAATATAAAGAATCATGATAAAGCCTCGGGATCTATGCGTCAACAAGTGAAGAAATTGCATCAGCACACAAGAGTTACATTCAAGACAGAACCATGCTGTGCTCGAGCGCACACACCTGCAGTCGAGCGCCTGGGTCGTGTAAAGTGTGATTTCTTCAGGACTCTTCATTCTAATTTGAGACAGTTAATTTTATTTGAGCCCTACTTGCTCTACAAGTATTCAGGCACGAATTAAAGCCTATTGATTGTCTTCCTCTCTCAACTCTAGGGAACCACTTTCCCATCCAAAAACCTAGAGATCTATTGAGAGATTTTTCTCCTCTACAAAACTTCAAGTTGATGCGCTGAAGTTCAAGTCTTTGGAAGTTCTTTCTGCTACTTTTCTAAAGTAGATTCATCTTGAAGAGGCATTCAATGTGGTTTGTTCAAGCATGGTGAAGGTGTACGACGTGCAGTCGGCAAGATCAAATCAATCCTTAGGTTGAGTCAGCAACTGGGAAAGGGTTGTGAGTTTTCTTGTAACTTTTGATTTATAGTGCTTAGTTGTCTGTTGGCCCAGACGATAAGGCCCGTGGTTTTTTCCCGAGTAGGGTTTTCCACATATACGTCTTGTGTTCTTCTCTCTGTGTGATTGTTTGATTTTAATCTAGATTAGGATTAATTACTAGATTAATCACTTGTTCTTGAAATCTAATGGAGAACTATTTATTGGGACCTAAGCCATTGTTAAGGCCGGTTTTTCAACAGGTGTATACAGTGGGATGTCTAAAAGTCAAGCTAGCTCAGCTCAATTCAGCTTGATTAGTTTTGACATCAAGCAGGCCACGTCTGTACAGTGGGATGTCTAAAAGTCAAGCAGGACACGTTTAGGCTCGATTATCATCCTTATGGTGAAAAATAGGATTAATGGATATGCTGTCAAATGTTCGGTTTAAGGTCATGAAATATTCGGTAAGAAAGTTTTTATTTCACTTCCTTTGTCATGTTTATTATAAATTTCAGATGACTAATCTCAAAGCGCAATTTTATATATCTACTTAAATTAGTGGGATTCAAAAGCAACAACGAACTAGTTGCAGAAGATGCAAAGGATTCCTATCGACCGACAAAGATCCTTTCAACTACTCCTTCTCACTTGGGGCCAGTCCAAACCAAAACAACGACTATGGAGCATAATTATAATAAACTATGAATAAAGTATATATATATATATATTTGGAGTTTTGACATAATGGTTCACCTTAGATTTTGTTATCCTAATTTTATGACTCAAATTTAGATAATGTCACCAAAGTCGTTTGACTCTGGTCTCCCCCTTTTTTTTTTTACTTTTTTGCCTTGGATCCAAGTAGCTTTTCAACTTTTAACATGTAGATCCCATGATATCATAGGTTTTTAAAAACTCATGATATCATGTGATCCAAGGTCAAACGACTCTGGTAACATATAGTGTCTTTTAGTCATGAATTTGAGGATTGAGTGTCTAAAGGGCTTTGAATTGTCAAATCCCCTATATTTTTTTGCATGAGTAAAGTATATTTTTAAAGACATGGTGAGGTCATGACAAGCCTCCTCTACAATTATCTTGATACCATCTCACAATATCAGCAACATTTTTGAAAATATCACAATATTCACTTGAAACACTATTTCACAACGATACGGGATATTTACAAATGTCACAAGAAGATTTTGTAATATCAGAATAAAATGAGAAAAATGGGAAAACTTTGAGATAATGATAGCTTACAGTATTGATTTTTATTGTTAAAACTTAATTATTATTTTTGTTATCTAAAACTACTTTATCTTTTATGGTAAAAATGCCCCTAAATTGAAAAATATGGGTGTCGACATTTCCCAAAGTGAGAGTTCTTCAAGAACATTTGTCATAATGCCCGATACAGTGATACTTTGGCTAAGGACAATTAAAGATGGTAACTGATGTATGTCTCTGAACAGACATGCTTTTTTCGTACGTCTCTTTAGGCTTGTAATACACATAAATAAGGGTGCCTTCCCTTGTTTAAGTGATACAGAGATAGTGAGAGACTTGTGCATTGTTCCTATGCCCATGGCCATCACTACCATGTATTGTTGGAGTCCTCTTTCCCTGCTAGTACTGGCTGGGATCTTCTTCTTTCTCTATCTCCTTCATCATGGTCTAAGAGGAAAAGAGAAGGGAAAAATATCTTCAGGGCTGGGATCCAAGAAGAAGTTACCTCCAGGCCCAAAAGGATTTCCCATAGTGGGATGCCTTCCCATGTTGGGCCCCTTCCCTCATCTCACATTCCATAAATGGGCCAAGCAATATGGGGACATCATGCACATGAAACTGGGCCACTTCCCGACCGTGGTCGTCTCGTCTCCTCAGGCAGCCCAACAGTTCCTCAAGACCCACGACCTAGTTTTCGCTAGCCGGCCCCTCACCGAGTCCGGCCGGCTCATCTCCAACAACTACAAGGCGATGAGCTTGACCCCTTACGGGGTGTATTGGCGAAACATACGTAAACTATGCACCCTAGAGTTGCTTAGCAGTGTCAAGATCGACTCCTTCAGGCCCGTGAGGGAAGAGGAGATGGGCCTGCTTGTTGGGTCACTAAAGGAAGCTGCCGAGGCCCATGAGGTTGTGGATCTTACTACTAAGGTGGGTGCCTTTAGTAGGGACATGACAAATAGCATAGTGATGGGGAAGAAGTACAGGGAGGAGAGTTTGCGTGAGGGTGGTTTCAACTTCAAGGAAGCGAATGAAGAGGTCATGTATTTGGTTGGGGCTTTCAACATAGCTGAATTCATTCCTTGGACTAGAGACTTGGACCTCCAGGGGTTGGGCCGACGCATGAGGGCGGCTAACCACGCCTTCAACGTTTTCTTGGAGAGGATCATTGATCAACATGTAGAGAACAAAGATGAGAAGCATCAGAAGGATTTTGTGGACTATATGCTGTCATTGATGGAATCGAACGACTACGAATTCCAGTTCGATCGGAGCAACATGAAAGCTATTCTGTTGGTAAGGCACATTTTTACATGAAAATTTCTTTTTGGGCTGACCCACTTGGCCTGTGGATCAGTATGCTTGCTTTCATGTGCACACCACTTTATAAATCTATATTAGCTCCAAAATCAAAATGGCATTATCAATAACCATTAGTCCTCTCCAAGTTTCACTTCAATTGGAGTTCGGCTTCCCGATTTAAACATATGTTTTGTCAAATTAATCAATGATTTTAAACATATGTTTTGCTCATCGCTAAACGGCGATCCTGAGCAGCTTAGATTTGCAGTGGTTGGCCCCGCTGGTAGGGGACACAAGATGTTGGGGCAGACTGCTTCACATGCCACAGAGGATTCGAACTCCATGAATACAGGAAACGACACCATGACAGGCCATGAAATGGGCCTGGCCGGCCTGTTTAGATGTGTGTTTACTTCATCTGTTGGCTCCATCATGAGATGGGTCACACACTCAAGATAGGCCTAGTTCCAGAGGGTGAAAAAAAAGGAGTAATCAGATAGGCTAGGACTTTGAAACTCTGCTTATCAACAATAACTGCTTCTTCGATACATCTTGGGCCCATATGTAAGGTAAGTTGCCTGAGGGAGGAAAAAAAAAAGAGAGACTTTATGTAGACCAGAAACAGGAGGAAAATGAATGGCCATTCTGGGACCAGTTTTGCTAATGGCCCAACTCTATGGCTCAGTCCAGCCCAAGGTTTCTGACACAAACGAAAAAGGCTTTTCAAATGGGTCAGTTGGGCCAGGTACTGAACTGATTGACCCGAGCTTTGGGACAAGCCTATTACAATTTAGACTTTCCCATGACCAGGCCCAGCCATGGAAAGCAAAACTATCTATACTGAAGGGTTGGCCCGTGGTGACTCTTGGATCCATTGGCTGCATCCGAACATAAATATTAGGCAGGGAAATTATATTAAATGTCTTGGCCCAGCCCATTTGCTACCCAACCTAATTATAGTGATATAAAATATTTATCATTATATTGCCACTAAATGTTATATTATATTATATATATTTAAATTTGAAATCCTTAATCTTTAAACTGAATGATTGGACAATGAAATTGAACAGAGAATCCCCATCCCTGAACCTTTCCTATTCATGTCCTATTGAATATGGATCATTGCCTAATATAGTTTGAAGTATTTGGTGGGCCCCATATGTGTCATCTGGACCACTTATCATGTGGCTGGGCAAGGTTATAGCCATGAAGACCAAACATGCTTTCATATTTCATATATTGGAAGTGGGTCAGGGAGGAAGTTGGCATACTCAGATAGGATCTAAGCTCCACTTGTTGTAAGATGATCAAGATCATAATCTTTCAACAAACTCTCTACACTACACCAAAGGTTTCATTCTTGCTGTTGTAATAAATGTTTGTATTATGTAGAATGAAACCCCCTAAGTTGCAATTCTAATTGCTCAGGGATATGAGAGGTAGCTCTAATTATACCATGGGCATAAGCACATTATCGAACCACATTAATCTTATTGTGTTTTTATTGGTTACTTATTTATTTGTTTCATCATGAATCATTATGCCTCATCAACTCGTAGGAAATGGTTGTTGCTGCGACAGACACAACATTTACAACGATGGAGTGGACCCTCTCAGAGCTCATCAAGAATCCAAGTGCTATGAAGAAGGCCCAACAAGAGCTAGAGACCATGGTAGGCAAAGAGCGGATGGTGGATGAGTCAGACCTTGTGAAACTGGACTACTTGGACATGGTCATAAAGGAAAGCATGAGGCTTCACCCTCCGGCCCCCTTGCTCCTCCCTCATGAGTCCATGGAGGATTGCACTGTCTGTGGCTTCCACATCCCCAAAGGATCTCGTGTCCTTATAAACGCGTGGGCCATCGGACGAGACCCAGATGCGTGGCCCAATCCAGATGAATTTAGCCCAGAGAGGTTCATTGGCACCAAGGTAGATGTTAGGGGCCGTGACTTCCAACTTGTACCATTTGGGTCCGGAAGGAGGGGGTGTCCAGGGATGCAGCTGGGTCTAACAGTGGTTAAGTTTGGAGTGGCACAACTGATACATTGCTTTGATTGGGAGCTTCCAAATGGTATGTCTCCTGCTGACTTGGACATGACTAATAAAGCCAGCCTTGTGATGCCTAGAGCCCACCATCTCTTGGCCATTCCAACCTATCGCCTTAGGGATGTTAGTCCATAGAGAAATGAATTGGCGCCAAAATGTCTTCAGCTGATTAGATGTTGATGCTGCTGCACCTCATCAAACTTCTCTGTTGTGTGATTTTGCAAGTATAATCCTGCAATGTACTGTTATCCATTGTGTTCTTGTTGTGAATAGTACTTTTTAGAATGTGTTTGTTGCTTAATTGCATGTTTTGTAACAGAATGGTGACTAAGAATTGGCAACAGAAATGTTGATGCAACAGACAGTATGATATCAAGGGCATTGTGGAGAACTCTTCTTCTACTCTTTTCTTCTTCTTCTTCTTCTTCTTCTTCTTCTACTTCTTTATGCCTTTCTTTACTAGCTTAAGCTTTTCTAGGAAGCGGTTGTGTACGTATATAATTAGTTTGAATGTAGGTGAGTATAGTTTAATGAATATGAAACCAAATTCCAATAGTAGATTATATCTTGAGAGGAGACAAAAAATTTAAACTTAAGAAAAGATAATGGAGTTTTTTAATTTCTTTATACTCATACATATGGGTCACACATTAAACCCGATGTAGGCCTTCTCATGGGGAATGGGCCCTAAGCCCAAATGACCCAACATACATATACACCATGTGGATAAAGCTAAATATTAAATGCACATATAATCACAATGATCTGACCAATATAACAGTTACAAAAGTTTGATTTTTAAAGGAAGTCACTGTCATTTTTATCCATAGATTGGTATTTTCTCGCTCTTGAAAAAAATGTGGAGACTGCTATGGATGGACTAAATAGCCCAAATTATTATGATGTGATGATCTTGACAGTGGAAGTTTCTTGAAAGCAGGGAGGGTAGCCATCCAACTTGACTGAGAAGTAAATGGGCCCATTTGAGTTAAAAAAGTAAAATTCACTAAGCCAACCACAGAAGAATATTGTGACAGGGACTGAATTTTAGGCTCAAATGATTCATGGGCTGGGCCCAGAAATAAATAAATATTGATACGATATATTTAACCTGCAATATATTAAACAACAATTGTAAAGCAGATTTTTTTTTTTTTTTTTTACATCCTCTGTGAATTGAGTTTGACTCAAGTTGTGGGACCAAAAGGAAGAGTTAACTCAAGCCAAGCCCATTTATTAATCCAACCCAAACCCTACTTAAAATTGAAAGGTTTAACTGAAACCTTGAGTGGGTCAGTTTCAATTGGCTGTCAAGCTCCTAAGTAATCGAAAAATGAGAGGGAGAAGCATTGTTGTAATATTGGTTTTATACAAATGAGCCTGATGGTGCAGCTGAGGCAAGTCTAAGTTCTATATGAGTTCAATACATGCCCGACCCAATTGCCTGTTGATAAGCCAAAGTTGCCTAATTGAAACACTAACAAGGCAGTCCTAAACCCTACCCAAATTGTACATTCCATGCCAATGTGCAATTTCAGTTGAGCCGAATCTTCTTTAAGTGTAGAAAGTTTAGAAAATGAATTCATTTTTACATGTACCATATAGTGTTTATTGAAAAAATGATAACACTTTCAGATCCAATAATAATGCATTTACATATACAATATAGTGCTTTTTGGAAAAATCCCAACACTTTCAGATCCAATAATCTTGCCTGAAGATAACCTGGTGGGGGTAAGTTGACCCACCAAATGCCATCATGCATTTTGTTTTTTGTGTTCTATTGGCAATCATACTATAGAAGACCCACCTTTCCAGCAGACACGACTTATATATATCTTATATTCCTAAATTGTGCCTCCTTTTAAGACTTTTATGTACCAAGGCTCCATTGAGCACCTAAAAGTTACCTAGGTTTTTGGATTGTATTAAGTGGGTTTTAGTCTCTTTTCTAGGTTTGCAAAAACAAAACAAGTCCCACATCTGTGGGGAAGTGTGTGTGTTGTGGCTTATAGAGGCTCCATTGAGCACCTAAA
This sequence comes from Litsea cubeba, assembly GCA_012931725.1. NCBI lineage: Eukaryota > Viridiplantae > Streptophyta > Magnoliopsida > Laurales > Lauraceae > Litsea > Litsea cubeba. Next base: position 14,387,970 of record CM022952.1, read on the forward strand.
AGTTACCTAGGCTTTTGGGTTGTATTCAGTAGGTTTTAATCTCTTCTCTAGGTTTGCAAAAATAAAACAAGTCCCACATCGGTGGGGAAGTGTGTGTGTGTGTTGTGGCTTATAGAGGCTCCATTGCATTTGGGTTGTATTCAGTGGGTTTTAGTCTCTTCTCTAGGTCTGCAAAAAAAAAAAAAAGTTCATATAATTAATGTTAGTTTTCAGTTATATCTCCTTATCTGTTTCGACATTAAATGTCAATGTCATTGTTATTTCTTAGTTTTTTTTTTTTTTTTTTTAGAATTTTGATCGAGGCTGATCATGTTTTGGTCAACCATTATTTTAGGCTTGATAAGATTTTTTATAGGGTTGATGATGTTCTGAAGTGGGTAAGGCCTTGATTGCCCCCTCTAATTATGGTTTTGGCTTGGGTTTTTTTAATGAAACTTCTGTTTACCAAAAAAAAATCAAGGTTTTAATGTCCTTACAAGCTGGGCTAGTAGAGTGGGACCCACATAGTGACATTTTTTTTTTTTGGTACTCCAGCCAAAGGGGGTACCAAAGAGAGAGCCCGCATACACACCGGAAGTTAGCAACTCAAGTGTGAATGAGGCCAACATAAGTGGGAAGAAACCCATACAAGTGGGAAAGGAGCTCGTACAAACAGAAAGAGGTGACGTGTCCAATGTTCGAATTCCGACAGTGACGCTTCTTACCACTAGAATAAGGAGCCCTTCTTCCGTAGAGTGAGATTTATATTGAAAGTATTTTGAGATAGTTTTACACTTAGGAAGACTGATATACCACATGTGATGGTAAATTATTACATGCTATCTTTCGTCAGCCTCCACTCAATACAAAAGGCCGCCACTGGAAGTGTTTTTGAGTTCAATACGAGGATACAATATAATAACTCATGAAGAAGTTCAGTGCACTTGGGCCATCAATATAAACAGAGGTTGGCTGATTGTCATTTTCTATTAGTAATTTCGACAACAAAGTTAGGTGGCGTTATGCAGTCCAACTCTTCACTTGGGTCTACCTTTAATTTGATCAATCTACACCTTCACAAACACACCGTCTCTCTTCTCCTCTGTCAATTCAATAAGAGTTAAGATAATCAAAGCAGGCTGTTTTTGACCTAACCAGTATCCATGATGATGTCAATTCAATAAGAGTTAAGATAATCAAAGCAAGCTGTTTTTGACCTAACCAGTATCCATGATGATGTCAATTCAATAAGAGTTAAGATAATCGAAGCAGGCTGTTTTTCAACTAACCTGTATCCATGATGAGACCTTTGGTATCCTTCTAGTGTGATCTACTCGTATAAGTAGACCATTAATTTTATTCAATAGATTTTTTTGGCTGATTGTCCACCTAATATTTTTACCCAAGAGTGGGCAAAGGGTGTCCAGGGAGAAGAGAGGAGAGAAGTTTGAGATCACAAGTTTATTGCATTCTACCAAACTGCATTACATCCACCAAAATAAATAAAAAAGCCCTAAGCAACTTGTTAAATAAGACTCCAACCCTAAATATAAAATATAATCATCATTGAAAGTTCTACTCTAGAATGGATGCTAGTCCAATTATCAATACAGCGGAAACAAAGTAATACAAACTAGCAAATAGATCTACCAATAACACACCACAAGAAGACAGGTATAATATTTTACGTGAAAATCCTATCCAGGGAGAAAAATCACGATCTAAAATCAAACACTATTGAGCGATTACAAAATATACTCACAGCTTCATTTTCCAGTTATTCCGTTGACATAAGGACCGTAATTGTTTTTGCACAACTTCTCATGTTGCCACGATTTCCCGCTGCTCACCACTCGTTGTACTTGATCCACCAACACCTTGTAAACCAAGATGATCAAATGTTCTACAAGAAGGTAGAAGGAGCAAACCTTCTAAAGAAACTCTTCAGTACATATGCCCACAGCTTCATTTTCCAGTCATTCCGTTGACGTAAGGACCGTAGTTGTTTTTGCACAACTTCTCATGTTGCCACAATTTTTCGGTTGCACACCACTCGTTGTACTTGATCCACCAGCACCTTGTGAACCAAGATGATCAAATGTTCTACAAGAAGGTAGAAGGAGCAAACTTTCTGGAGCAACTCTTCAATACAATATCTCAATAATGGCTCTAGAGAACAAGGAGATGGCCTGTTTGGATGTATGGTAAATTAAAGTATGGTGAGGTGAAGCTTCAAATCAAGAGAGAATAAAATATAAGGTGCTATGCTGGTTTTTTATTTTTAGTTGTTTGATATGACATCTTTTTGGATTTTTATATAGAAAAGTGGAGTCTTTTCGTCTTTTAGTGGAGAAAGGAGGGTGCTTTTTTGACTTTTTAAAAAAAATTCGGAGGGAATTTGAAATTGTATACTATTAATATGACCCCTTATCATTTCTTGTTTAGATTAACTTTACTTTACTTTAACTAGTTAATTATCAAACACATCTAGGGTTTTTCCAACTCAAAACTATTAGAGAATAAACTTCAATATCCCCACTTAGGGTTGAGAGAAATACCCTATATATTTTCCAATATTCATGCCTTAGTACTTATATACGCAAATAGGACTAAAAGTGAAAACACCAATTAGAAAAAGAAACAAATCTGCACAGCCGTCCTAGAAAATTCCCGTTGTCCGATCGATCGGGTAACACACTGTCTCCTGAAATTTTTCTGTCAGTGCTATTAACTGGGAGCACCTTCACATCCGATCGATCGGGCCTCATGAGTTCGCCCTGGATTTATTTTATTTTTTCTTCTTTTCTTCGCTTCAGTTCTTCCGGTGATACAATCACAATCTATTCTAAAATAAATAGAAAATTACAACTCAATGGACCCAGAGTTTTGTCCAATCCATAAATTAACCAACACAATGAAAATCCTAACAATCATTCATCACCAAACTAAAAAAAAAATTATTCTTAATAATATCCTCCCCTACGTAGCGTCACTGGTTCAATTCTTAATGTGCGCAATGATTTCATCAAATGCATCATCCAAATAAGACCAGGATATGATTTTCTCTAGCATGTTTGTTTTGTTTACTGAAAAAGAAAAAGGTCTGCATAAGGTAACAGTCATCATCTCACTTTTCACAAGGTTAAATTTTCCGGTGGCAGGTAACCCAATTAAGTAAGATGGCAGCTGGAGGATTACTTTCCCAAAGGTTTGAGCCAAACCAATTTTTTTTTTTTTATCCAACCAAACTTGATTATAGTAATAAAAAAAAAAGAAAAAAAGAAAGAAAAGAAAAAAGAAAGGGCGTATAGCTAGGATTACTTTACCACATGTAAACAAAATCCAAGAGTTCGCACGCCCAGTCAAAAGCACAAGGGACAACTACTAACATCTATATCCATGGAAACGGATCTCTTGTTTGGTCCAAACTTGGAACCTCATTTCGGTCCAATGAGAGGGTGACACATGGAAAAGAAGAGTCAAATTAGCTGACATCCCATCTCTTCCAATGAATAAAAAAAAAAAAAACTCCTCCCCCATGTGTCACCCCCCAAAACAGGGAATCCTTTTCCCATGAATAGAGATTGTGGTGGTGATCCCTTGTGCTTTTGGCTGGGCGTGGTTCCCTATTCATGATATACGTGGTACCCAATGTATCCACTTTTTTTATTATTGCCACTTGTGTCGCCTATGATTAATGTCAATAATGGTTGGCTATGGGTCCGTTCTTGCATGTTTCAACTATATAAAGAAAGAGAGAATTGTTGTCATGCCAATGGCTACCATTTCAATGTCTTATTGGAGTGATTTTCTCTTGGTAGTAGTAGCAGGAATCACTTCCCTTGTCTTTCTCCTTCATGGTCTGAGAGGAAAAGGGAAGGTATTCACAAGTGTAGGAAGCAAGAAAAAGTTGCCTCCAGGTCCAAGAGGACTACCCATACTAGGGTCCCTTCCCATGTTGGGCCCTCTTCCCCATCAAAAGCTTTGCCAATGGGCTAAAGACTACGGCCCAATCATGTGCGTGAAAATGGGCCAAATTCCCACCATCATCGTCTCGTCTCCTCAGGCAGCCCAACAGTTCCTCAAGACCCATGACCTCATTTTCGCCAGCCGACCCGTCTCCGAAGTGGGCAGGATTGTTTTCTACGATTTCAAGGCGACGAGCCCCGCCCCATATGGCCCATACTGGCGAAATGCACGCAAATTATGCACCCTTGAGCTGCTCAGTAGCCTCAAGGTCGAATCATTCAAGCCCATGAGGAGAGAGGAGATGGGCCTACTTGTGAAATCTATCAAAGATGCCGCCAAGGCCTGTGAAACGGTGGATCTCAGCAGTAAGGTGGCCTCCCTTACCAGAAACATGACATGTAGAATGGTGCTTGGCAAGAAGTATGAGGAGGACAATCTGGGCAAGGGAGGATTCAAGGCAGTCATTGAAGAGCACATGTGGTTAGCTGGGGCTTTCAACATAGCTGAATACATCCCCAGCCTAAGAGCCCTGGACATTCAAGGCATACGCCGCCGCATGAAAGCAGTTTGCAATGCGTTTGATGAATTCTTGGACAAGATTGTAGACGAACATTTACAGACCAGAGACAACCAGCACAACCAGCGACAGCGGGACTTTGTTGACTTCATGCTGTCATTCATGGAGTCTGCTGACAACGAGTTCCAGTTCGATCGAACCAACATCAAAGCAATACTTGTGGTAAGGAACTGGATCATTCACATGTCCCCATAACAGTTTATTTAAGCTTCAGATTCTTGATGTGGTCCTTGATATATATTTGCAGGATCTGCTTCTGGCTGGAATGGACACGTCGTCAACAGCAACTGAGTGGGCCTTATCGGAGCTCATCAAGCATCCAAGTGCTATGAAGAAGGCCCAGCAAGAGCTACAGACAGTCATTGGCAGAGATCGGATGGTGGATGAATCAGACCTTGTGAAACTGGACTACTTGGACATGGTGGTAAAGGAAAGCATGAGGCTTCACCCGCCAGCGCCATTTCTCCTCCCTCGGGAGTCCATGGCGGATTGCACAGTGAATGGCTTCCATATACCCAAAGGAACACGTCTCATGATAAACGCATGGGCCATAGGAAGGGACCCAGATGCATGGCCCAATCCTGAGGAATTCAACCCAGAAAGGTTCATTGACACCAAGATAGATGTGAGGGGACATGACTTCCAACTTGTACCATTTGGGTCAGGAAGAAGAGGGTGCGTAGGGATGCAGCTGGGCCTCACCATAGTCCGACTCATATTGGCACAGCTGATCCATTGTTTCGACTGGGAGCTTGGTGCAGGGATGTCACCTGCTGACTTGGACATGAGCGAAAAGTTTGCCCTCGTGATGCCCAGGGCCAACCATCTATTAGCCACCCCAACTTACCGCCTAAGCGATGACAGTTCCTGAAGGAATTTTACTGTCTGAATGAACTGATTTCCACCTCTTATACCTGTTTTTGCTCAGATGGGAATAATAGGTGGATGATGAGATTCAGACACAACCCTTGCTTGATGTGTTATGGCCAAATCATAAGTTCAATTCAGGTCTTCTCTGGGTCTGAATAAACTGCTGTCTTTTTTTTTTTTTTTATTGTTGTCGTTGTCGTCGTAAAATGGTTACCACCACTTAATGGAAGTGTGAGCTCATCTATTCTCATAGAGGCCTCTATGTATGGGCATCGAAAATTGGCAAAAATCTTGCTTTTTTCTGAAATGATTAGATACAATGCATCTTTGTAAACAGATGTGGAAAGCAGACAACGAATAGTTAGATACAATGCATCTTGAGCACACAAATGTCAAAGCAGACACAAATCTTTCATCAAATGACAAAAACCCTCCTTTATTTTATATAGGGTTGTTTGTAACTACAAGCAGAAAATGCATCATGATCACTGCAGCCACAAGTGCACACAAGCAAGCCTTCCTCCTAATTCTCCATGAAATGCTGCACACACAAAAAGCCGTAGACGCAGAACAAGGCGGAAATAACGTGAACATTGGTGCCCGTTCTCGAGCATCACTCACAAGTACTTGATAAGAGCCCATATCACAACTGCCAGAATCACTATACCGATCACAGATAGTAACAAGCACATGCAAGAGCAGCCTCCCTTGGTTCGCTTATTAAGAATCGCAAGCCTCTTTTGTACCCGCTGCATTGATCATGGCAAAAACCAAGAGACAAACTAGTTTAGATACATAAGATCGCCAAAGCTAGAATGGGAAATTCTTTAAAAAAAAAATTAAAAAGGTTTTTAAACAGTTCCTAGGGCCTTACTCTGGTGACATCCTAGAGCTAAAGAAAAGAACCTATCCCGCTAGCGTCTTAAAGAGTTCTAAATGGCAAGAGAATGGCTTATCCTGGTTGCTCTTCAAGCATTCAAAAGAGCAAAAATCTACAATTAAGGCTTCACCAATTGCCAAATTGAGTCAGTGAGTTGGGTGCTCTTCAAGAGTTCCACTAAAGAGCAAGTATCTACTGTTAAGGCTTCACCAATTGCCAAATTGAGTCAGTGAGTTGGGTCCTCTTCAAGAGTTCTACTAAAGAGCAAGTATCTACTATTAAGGATTCGCCAATTGCCAAATTGAGTCCTGCTTTTAGACCTACAGAAGTAAAATGACACTCACCATAAGGAATGGAACAGCGCCAAAGGTACAACACAGAGGCAACATGGCACAACCATTTATTTGACATTATTTTTTCCTTTTTTCTTGTAGCATTTTGGTCAACAGACATTCAAGACCACAAATCAACCACCACATGAATGGTTCCTTTACGGTTCCCTAGCCCCAAATGGGGCCGAACAGAAATGGTGGATGTTGAAAACTCCTATGAGCTAGAGTGATCAGAGAAAGATATTTCTTTCAAACATGAATAAGGAACGTTTTCCAAAAACTTTTGTCCAAGAGCCATGACAGAAACACATCAGTTAAAAACGAGTGTTATAAATAAAATTAATTTTCAGCTTGCATTATATAGCAATAAGATAATTCTAACATATTTTTAGTCATGTGCATAGCAATTATAAATCTACAACTTGAAGGATACTGAACTATAATTAAGGTAAAGTTAAGACATTCCAAAAGTGGACTTTCCTACTACTACAGTAATGCATGCCCAAAGCATTTGTCAATCAAAAGGAAATATCACCCCAGCATGCCAATGCACAGATGGAGGCTGTGATCCAATGGAATCCCTTGATTTAAAGTGGACCCAACTGTATAAGCTATTAAAGTACCAAAAGCTTCAGTCAGACCAGAAGGCATGATTCAGTTCAAAATATATATATTATCTAAACATCCTAGTATGCTGTGTTAACAAAATTCCTAGACCTACAATCTCACGTTGGTATAAGGTACATTAGCCTAATTTGAATTCGTACGTTAGTCTAATTTGAACTCCATGACCATAGGAAAAATTGCTTAACCAACATTAATAAAATGTAATGGAAGTAGTCAAAATACCCAACCTATTACCATTTGTTTTGATTTTTTTTTTTTTTTTTTACATTTTAATCCAGTAAAAACTGTTTAACCTGTAGTCGCGAGTCAGTCGAATCCACATGTTGGTCCAAGTTATCCTGCAACAATACATGGAATCTTCAGTATGATAACGTCCAAGAAGTGTTATTATGGAAGACAGAAGAAACACATTGTGATTAGTGATATCGAAACATACAATAAGCCTGGTGTGTAGATCCAATTCCTCATTGACTGCCAATGCAATATGCTTTGTGCTCAATACAGTTTCTTCCAGCTTCTCGAGGCCTTCATCTTGCTCTATTAGACAACAAGCCCAGAGACATCATGGAAGGCAAATTCAAGCATGGAATTAGATCAAAACTCGAAAATAGTGCACAAAAAATAAGGAAAAAAAAAATCTGCCTATAACATGCCTTTCATAATCTGCCTCTGCAGGCCAACAAGGCCATAGTTGTCCATTCCAGCAGTTCTGTTCATCTCAGCACCAGGGTTTTTATTCGGTCCTAGCAAGTCATCCCTGCAAGTCAAAACAACAATTAGTTAATGATATCCTAATGCAAATGCATAGATCTAAACAAAAAGAAAAAAGCATATTGAATGAATATTTGAAAAGAATAAGAAAGCCCTGCAGATATACAGTCCTAATTCCTTGCATAAGTGCAGACATTAGATGCTCCACTGAGAAAATGCATTATTCTAACTCCTAAACATAATGTCCAATCATATACAGCATCTCATGGAATTTGAAATATATATATATACAATAAAATAAATTGAGCTTTCATGAATTAGGTTGTCGGAGCTCGGAAGACTAAACTTTTCAGGATCAAACATGAATTGAATTATTAAAAGACCATTCACGTGTTGAAAGGCATCACCATCTAGAAACCTTAAATGCTGCAGGATCCTATATATCCTATATGAATAGGTAAGATACATATATATATATATATATATATGGTCCATGGACATGTAGAGAGGAAATAGGGAGAAACACCTCAGTTATGGGTGCTCCATTCATAACATAATAATTAAATTATATAATTTAACTTGAATTATTACCTTTGCTACTATATTTTCTTAAGTTTCACTAAGGGCCCATTTGTTTCAACTTTCAAGTAATTGAATCCCAAGGTATTCTAAGACTTCATTTTCTGACAGTGGTTAAAATTGAAGAAACAAAAAAAATCCACCACAAATGTATCCCAAGATTTGACTGGTCCATTGATGGAAGTTCTGGTTCTCACTTTCTATGTGAGGACTGGCCATGAGGCCTTATTCATCCCCTATTGTGAGCAAGGGAGGTCCCTGGAAATTTTCCTTGAGGGGACCGTCATGTAAAAAATAATTAAAAAAAATACTGAAGGTTTTGAAAATATATTGGGGGCAATGAACACCCCCTACCCTCCCTGGTTCAGCCCCTGGGTGTGAGGCCAAGAATGTGATCGTCTTACTGCACTGCAGCACACTTGTTCCTTCCAAGATTAGCAGATGTGTATGAGACTAATGACATGTTCAATAATCTACTATCTATCCTCTTTAAATTGCAGGCTTCATATTCAGGCTCACCATCATCATCATCTGAGCCTTTCCCCCGTATATTCAGGCCAGTGTAGAAAATTCCTACTGTGTCGAGCAACTTGATGCAGCCCGACTCAAGGCTAGGACCCGCAGGCCCTGATGGACCCTCTGATGGGGTCCACATGATCTCTGATTTGGCAGAGATCCCTATCTTTATTTGAGACTATCTAAATTAGTGATAATTACTTCATTGCTTAATAGGGTTGCTTTCTAAATTCTATTTTGAGTAGAATTAGGTATTTTACTATTTTCCATATCCTAGTTAGTTTAGAAATAGTGTCTTCTATATATACAGAAGAACCCTTTGTTATTTGCTATGCATTATTCAATCAAATCTATTAACGTGAGTTATTCCCATGAGTTCATGGCTGTGAGTGTTCTTTTGTGTGGAATTCCTTTGTTGGATTCGATCAACCTCATCTGAGAGGTTGGTCTATTCGATCGAAGGTCCGGGCTGCGCCAGATTGGTATCAGAGCCTAGATCCAGTCGTCGGGGAAACGACTGTCTTCCCCGGTTCATCATCGTCCATCATCTCTTCCCCCATCGACCTCCCCAACCCACCCGTCAGTCCCTCAATCTCTCCAACCCCTTCCCTCACCCATCCCCTCCACCAAATCTCTTCGCCGAGACCCAAACCTCTCAAACTCCCCAGCCGGAAACCAGAACCCACCTTCTCAAAACCCTAATCCACTGTCCATGACCACAAACCCAGAAAACCCTTCCGCCCATCTCCCACTACCAAACCCCACCCATCAACCATCCAGACCCTTCGTCGAAAGCCCCCAAACCAGAAGAACAAAAAAAAAAAAAAAAAAAAAAAAAAAAAAAAAAAAAAAAAACAGAGAACAGAAGAAGAAGAGAGAACCTAGCAGCGAAATAAAAGAAAAAGAAGAAGAAAGCAGAGGAGAATTTGAGTTAGTAGACGTACCTGGCACCGTCGAGCTCCACAGTCTCCGTTGCTCAACTCCACTGCCAATGGTGTGTTTGCCAGTGCTTCGTCGCCACGTCGCCACAGCAGCTATAAACTTCCCTTGTCTCTATCACCCACATGCCAGCAGCATCGCCAAGTCGTCTTCGCGCGAAGAGCCTCACCTCTAGCCATCGTCTTCCCCACACCCTCTCCTTCGTTTCGTCCAAAGAGTAAGCTCTCCCAGCCCTTTTCTTTTATTTTCTTTGCGCACAGAACCCGAGGAGAGAAAATATTTCTTTCATCTCTATTCACACGTGGGCTGGAACTGGAAGCACTGCACTGGGCCAAAGCTGGGGCCTGATCTGCCGTTGGGCTTGACTTGAGTCCAGACCCGACCCAAATCACTTTCACAACAAAAAAAATAATAACAATAAATAAAAAAAATTTTACAGCCATGCCTAGAAGAGGTGACAAACTCAGTCACTGGCTCACAGACAAGGAACATGATGAACAATTATTCAAACTGGGCCAAGATATGGACGAGGTAATGGATTGTCTACGCACAGTAGAAATCGCACTTGTTGAATTGCAAAGCAGTTGGTTGCAAAGGAAGGGTCTTCCGCTACCTCACAAATAATCACACCCATCCAAACAGAAAGTACTGAGCAACGTGAATCTATGCGTGACTTTGTATAGTGTCTCATCGCTGAACGAGACACCCAGGGTCCCATGGTTGCACACCACACTGATGATATTACAAAGAAAGTTAAAATTGATGTGGCTGATTTCTCTGGAGATGTCGGTCCCAAAGTTTTTGTTGATTGGCTTAATTCTCTGGAGGATTATTTTGCTTGGTATAACATGAATGATGAGCAGCGGATAGCCTTTACGAAGGTTAAACTTAAGGGTCCTGCTAGAATCTGGTGGTATGGTGTTGAAAATAATGAACTTGCTTTGGGACAGCCCATTACTAGATGGTTCAACGTGAAAGAAAGGTTCAAGAGCAACTTCCTTCCTTCTGATTACATTGACACACTACACCAAGAGTATCTTAATCTCCAGCAAGGCACTCTATCTGTGGAAGAATATACAAACAAGTTTCGTGAATATATTGTTCGTTGTAATTTGAAAACAGATGATCGTCTAACTATCACTAGATTTCAAGATGGATTGCAAAATGATATCAGACAGGAAGTCGCTATGTTTGATTACACCAGAGTTGATGAGGTCTTGTGTAAAGCCCGGAAAGCTCAGCATGAACTTCAGTTGTGGAGACGCAACATTTTCAAGTCGGGGAGTCTTCCACTAGAAGTGGGCCTGAACCTACCTTTAATCGTACTCAGGCGCAAGGTTATCGTCCTACTCCTCCTAAACTATTCCAACAAACATCGCAGAGGCCACAGCAAGCCATTCAGCAGAGGCAGGCTTTTCCACAGCAAAATCAATGGGTGCAACAGATTCAGAATGATAACCGTGCTCGTGGAAGAATAAATAAGAGAGAAATTGTTTGTCATGCCTGCAAACAAAAGGGACATTATGCAGCTGAGTGTCCACATTGAAGTTTATATGCTACTAATGAGCCAGAAGATGATGAACAATATGATGAGGAAATAGAAGCAGAGCCGTTCAACGCAGAGCCTCAATATGAAACCACAGAAGATCGATTGCAAGATACAGCAGCTGATGACGGCACCCCACTGCTTTTTCTTGACCGTCGTCTCCTAGTAGCTGATTCAAAGGAAGAAAATGAAGATTGGAATCACGCATCTATTTTCTGGTCACGAGTCAATTGCAAGGGCAAGTCCTGTAACATGATTATTGATGGTGGCAGTGCGATAAATGTTATATCTCAAGAAGCAGTAGAGAAGCCCAAGCTACCAACCGAGAAGCATCCAAGACCTTATAAGGTTGCATAGGTCAACAATTACCCCATTCCTGTCCGTAAGCAATGTGTAGTCCCTTTCAGAGTTGGGAAGTATGAAGATAAAATTCGTTGTGATGTCATTCCAATGAACGTTACACACATTCTCTTCGGGCGACCATTGCTACAGAAACTTAAGGTCATTACAGATCACGAGCACAATACTTATACTTTCAACTGGAAAGGATGCAAGATCAAGTTGCTTCCACTGCCCGCTAAATCTTCCTCGTCCACATCTGATATAGCTCCAGCACTTCCTATCTTGACTATGCGGAAGTTTGAAGAAGAAAGCAAAGGGCAGGGCGTCATGTATGCATTGATTGCTAGGCAAGTTCTAGAGGAATCTCCTCCTACATCTATCCCACAAGAAGTAGAGCCACTTTTGAAGAAATTTACCGATCTAGTTCCGGATGAGCTGCCTCAGGAACTACCTCCATTACATGACATCCAACATGCCATTGACCTTGTCCCAGGAGCTTCGTTGCCAAATTTGCCTGCATACCGGATGAGTCCTATGGAGCATACAGAATTAAGACGACAAGTTGATGATCTTTTACAAAAGGGATATATCAGGGAAAATCTCAGTCCCCGTGGAGTACCTGCACTTCTCACTCCAAAGAAAGATGGAAGCTGGCGTATATGCATGGACAGTCGTGCCATCAATAAAATCACGGTAAAGTACCACTTCCCAATCCCCAGATTAGATGACATGCTAGATTTGATGACTGGAGCATGTATTTTTTCTAAAATTGATCTGCAAAGTGGTTATCATCAAATCCGTGTAAGGCCAGGTGATGAGTGGAATACTGCATTTAAGATCAAAGATGGTCTTTATGAATGGCTGGTTATGCCCTTCGGGTTAACCAATGCACCCATTACGTTCATGCGCGTCATGATATAGCTGTTGCAACCTTATATTGGAAAGTTTGTCGTCGTTTACTTCGACGATATCTTAATCTACAGCAGGACAAAAACAAAACATCTTCAGCATCTGGATACAATCTGCCAACTTCTTCGTCGAGAACGTTTCTATATTAATCTCAAGAAGTGCACCTTTATGAGTGATTCTGTTATTTTCTTGGGATATGTGGCGTCTGCACAAGGAATTAAAATGGACCCTGAGAAGGTTAGAGCAATTCTTGATTGGCCCATTCCTACTACACTCACTGAAGTTCTAAGCTTTCACGGTCTTGCAAACTCTTATAAGAGATTCATTCGAAACTTCAGCAGTATCATGGCCCCTATCACAGAATGCATGGGGAAGGGTAACTTTAGGTGGACTAGTTCTGCCACAAGAGCCTTTGAGGAAATAAAGCGTACAATCACAGAGGCACTAGTTTTACAAATTCCAAATTTTGACAAGGTCTTCGAAATTGCTTGTGATGCATCAAATGTCGGCATTGAAGGTGTTCTTAGTCAAGAAAGACACCCGATTGCATTTTTCAGCGAGAAACTATCGGATGCCAAGAAAAAGTATTCTTCTTATGATTTGGAATTCTATGCCGCTGTACAATCACTTCGTCATTGGAGACAATACTTGATTGGCAACGAGTTTGTTCTTTATTCTGATAATGATGCTTTACGACATCTACATTCACAACAGGAGATCAGTGCCAACCGTGCTAAGTGGAGCGCTTACATACAGGAGTTCAGTTTCAGCATTCGTCATACGGCTTTAACTTGATCACTGATGCGCTCAGTCGACGAAAGCATTTGTTGACTACCATGTCTATTAGTGTAGCAGGTTTTAAACAGCTCAAGCTAGATTATGGTGATGACCAAGACTTTGGCTCTATCTATGCAGAACTCCGCAATGGTGATCTTGGTAAGCACCCTCATTATAGCATTCATGATGGTTTCTTGTTTAGAGGTACACAACTCTGCCTCCCTGCCACATCCATTCGTGAATATGTTGTCCTAGAGTTGCATTCTAGAGGATGTAGTGGCCATTTGTGACGCGACAAAACTCTTGCTCTTGTCAGCAACAGATTTTATTGGCCTCGAATGAAGACCACTATCATTCGCATTTGCGAGCGATGTAGGACATGCCAGCTAGCCAAAGGTAACAAGAAGAACACTAGACTTTATCAACCTTTACATGTTCCTCATACTCCATGGGAAGACATCAGCATGGATTTTGTGCTCGGTTTGCCAACGATTCAAAGAAAAGTTTATTCTATTTTTGTTGTCGTTGATCGCTTCTCAAATATGGCACATTTTATTCCGTGTACTTCCACTAGTGATGCCTGCAAGGTTGCCAAGCTCTTTTTCAAAGAAGTTGTTCATCTACATGGCCTTCCAAAGACTATTGTTTCTGATTGAGACACAAAGTTCATGAGTTATTTTTGGAAGACTTTATGGATGCTGTCTAATACCAAGCTCAAGTTCTCTACAGCTTACCGCCCTCAAACCGATGGCCAAACAGAAGTGGTAAACAGAAGTCTTGGACAGTTGTTACGATGCCTTGTTCGTGATCACATCACAACTTGGGATGAAGCGTTACCTATGGCTGAGTTTGCGTACAATAACTCGGTCAATCGGTCTACTGGTACTTCTCCATTTGAAGCTGTGACAGGAGTTCGCCCGCGACTACCTGTTGATCTTGTTCCTTTGCCCGTCGATGCACAAATTAGTGCCGATGCGGAAAGCTTCTTTCGACACATACAACAAGGGCACAATGAGGTACGCCGCCATATATTTGCTAGTAATGCCACTTATAAACAACAAGCTGACAAGCATCGTCGATTTATTGAATTTGTTGAAGGAGATATGGTCATGGTCCGTATCCGTCCAGAACGTCTACCTCCCGGAGCTTATAAAAAGTTGCATCCACGGAATACTGGTCCATACAAGATTCTCAAAAAGATTGGCTCCAACGCTTATGTGCTAGATCTACCATCTGATTCAGGTGTCAGTTCTACTTTAAATGTAGAGGATCTTACGCTCTACCATGGTCATGACAATGATGGAGAAACTGAAGAGCAAACTATTGCCCTACCTCCTAATCTTCCACATGTTCATTGGATTGTTGATGTGCTTGATGATCAGCTTGTTTCCACTCGTCAAGGAGGTTTTCAAAAGTTCTATGTTCGTTGGAAGAATCGTCCTCTCTCCGATACATGGATCACTGCAACAGATTTTCAACGCTTGAATCCAGATCTTTATGAGCATTATCAAGCGATTAACTCGCCGGAGTCGAGTTCTTTCAAGCCGGGGAGAGTTGACGCAGCCCGACTCAAGGCTAGGACCCGCAGGCCCTAATGGGCTCTCTGATGGGGTCCACATGATCTCTAATTTGGCAAAGATACCTATCTTTATTTGAGACTATCTAAATTAGTGATAATTACTTAGTTGCTTAATAGGGTTGCTTTCTAAATTCTATTTTGAGTAGGATTAGGTATTTTACTATTTCCAATATCCTAGTTAGTTTAGAAATAGTGTCTTCTATATATACAGAAGAACCCTTTGTTACTTGCTATGCATTATTCAATCAAATCTATTAACGTGAGTTATTCCCATGAGTTCATGGCTGTGAGTGTTCTTTTGTGTGGAATTCCTTTGTTGGATTCGATCAACCTCATATGAGAGGTTGGTCTATTCGATCGAAGGTCCAGGCTGCGCCACAACTGTTATTCTATTTGCTGTTCCTTCAATTAATCCTAGAATCCCAGTTAGGATCTGATGGTCATTGGGCTTGAGGGCTCCCAAAACAGGCTGGAAATTCTCAAAAATTTTCTGTCGTATTTTGGTCGTAACAACACATGTACTTGTCAAGAATTGATAGTGCACTTTCCATAGTTCGATACCTGGTCGTACAATCCAATCCATAGCATAAACTGGACTTCTCTCGGTTATTAGTGAATCACCTAACATGTGGCAGGGGATGCTATTGAAAAAGCTGTTTGACTCTTTATTCATAAAAGTGAGCAACCGAACACAACTAATAACCATTCGTTTTTAAACTTGTTTGAAAACACCAAGTGGTGGATAGTTTCGAATTTGAAACTACTGAGAATTCTGCTCCTATGTAACGGCATAGTTGGGAACCTGATTGTTTTGTTTGATTATTAGATCTCTAAAGCCTTGGGAAACTGCATAAATAAATATTAAAAGTCAGATAGATGATTCCTAACAACTGTGTTTACATGGATCTTTTGCTGGATTTTGTTATCAAGCGAATTGAAATTCCATTCTTCGGGCTGAACATGGTGACTGAGCTTACAATAAATTGTGGGTTGAATCAGAGCCAACTCTGATTACATCACTCATCAAATAGGTCAGCAGTGATCCGCTGGTCTTTCAATATGGAGGAAATCCAGAGTTTATGTTGGATACTCAGAGGTCTAATTTATTTCCATCATATGCTGAGAAAGAGGAGTTTCCATAAAAGGGTAGCATGATTGGTGTCTCTTCCATTTCACAAACACGTGAGATACATACATACATACAAACATATATATATAGAGAGAGAGAGTTGTCATTGTTAACAGTTGTATCATGCTTGGATAATCATTCATTCTGATTTTTGTATATCCCCTGTAATCTACCTTCTCTGTTTAGTTTCATTAAAAATTGCTACTAGGTTATCCACATGCAACTACCAAGGTGCACGCATAGGTCTGTGTTTCAGGTTTCAACATCCGATGACAAACCATCTATTAATAGCGATCAGAAAAGTTGTTATTCACGCAGTTTGAATTAGGAACGACCTACTCCATCAATCATTTCAATTTTACATAACTCCACATCCGGGAAACAAAGTTCATCAAGACAAATTCATGCTTTCCAGAATAAATCCACAAAAGACTAGGCATATTATGCAATTTCACCGTACCTTTACATGTTTCATCAGGATAACCTAGCATCTAAGCAATACCTGGCTTTGCCTGAATTGGGTTACTAAGAGTGAAGTTCGAGATAACACAGCAGATGTGTGTAGCCTCACTATACCCCCATGCAAATGACAAAATGTGAAATCATAGACAATTAAATACACAGGAAAAGATTTCTGCACAAAGCTCACCTGTTAGCAAAGTTTGACATGTTTAATGTAGAAGCCATCTGGTTAGCTTTAGATCTAAGATTCACAAGCATGTCTTGGCGCCGATGCAGTTCTTTCTCGGTTCTGCATGTAACAGAACTTGTGTTAGATGGCTGTCCTAAAGGATCAAGCAATGAAAAAAAGAAGTTCACTAAATTTTCAAGGCATTTCATAGTTGCAAAGGTAATTCATTTAGGCATCCAAGCCATATTCAAGGAAGCACTAAAATTTACTTTGCAGTATAATATGCTTTTCAAATGAGAATGTTGTATGAGTTTTTACCAGGAGGAAAAAAAACAAAGATCTAAGGCACGTATAGATAATACAATATCAGAAAAAAACCATATCAACTCATGTTTCACCAGGTCACAGGACTGACAGGAGTACTCGCATTATCTCATTTTATGCAACTTTTAGCTACCTACTGCTGATAGTTACAATATGCATCAGCCAAGATATATCTACAATCTATCAAGTTGAACCCAGCATCACAGCAGCATATATCTTACTTAAAAACCCCTAAATATTTATCTTTCAACAGTAATTGCACCTATATACATAAAATCTCGAAATAAGTTCAGATATTCAATTTAGTTTATTTCCATTACAAAGTTTTCAAACACCAGTAACAGATCAAAGCATACACTTACACACACTTCATCACTGAACTTGGTGTGAACTATGAAAAACTTGGTCCCATATTTGCGATGGATAAATGGCTGTCTTGTTAATTAAATTAAAAATGATATGTATTTGCCAATCTTGTGTGCCATGAGTACAACTATCAACAGGAGGTGGAGAAATATCTGTAACAACTAAAAATAAATCTGCTCTTCAAGCAGAAGAGGCAAGTGAGAAGAAATAGATGGCAAACCTGCGAGCAAAATGAAATATTTAAGTGCCAGTATCTATCATTCTATTGAGAACAAAAAACTCATTAAATGCCCTACAAAATAAAGAGATTTACATATCTTAGATTTATCATTATCATGAACTTGAACTTCCATTGATACAATTATGACAGGAACAACAATGTTAACTATAACAACATAAATTGACTTTACTTCTATAGAACAATCTTCAATTTCATGTAATAGAGAATATGAGTTTGTCACTAAGTAGGGGGTAAACACAGTAAAAGTTAAAGTTCAACAGAAAATAACTTTTCAGTAAATTGAGAAAGTTTGAAATAAACCACATACATAGGCTGCTTAGTGGAAAGCTTGGAAAGAAGGGAATCCAAACTATCAAGTCTAGTCCCGAGAATTGTTATCTTCCTCCGAATTGATGACAAATGCCGTTGCGTCTCTGGACCAGAAGGAGGCAACGAGCCCCTTTCTCCAATCCTGGCACTAATATCATCAGCAAGCTTAGAAGCCTCATTGAATTCCCTCATCCAGGAGTCCGAAGAGGAAGCCATATCTGCAAAAACAAACAAATTGAGAATTATATAAAATCCCAAAATCCAAACCTGATTTCGACACATACATCCTAATTTTCTAAACTCGAGGACTAAACCAATGAAAAATAGCCAAAAGCATAGCAGGAGACCAAAAACAAATCTCTGCCTTATAAATTCATAACTGCTGTTTAACGCACAGTGTAAATGAAATTTTATGATTTGACCCCATAACCCCCAATGAGTATAGGCCATAGGGATACATTAGATGCAATGGTATGCTTGTATCCATAGGAAAGAAAAACTGCCTATATAAGTTCTTTTAAAAAGGGGAATTACTTAAATTGGAAATACTAAGGTCCCAATTGCTAAATTTATATTGAACTCCAAAGAATTCATAGTTAAGGCGCTTTTACCCAAATAAAACTAAAGGGAGGAGGTGCCAAGAGTCTCTAAAGCGGCCACATAGATGGTACTATCACTTTCCTAGAATTTAGTTTACTAGGGAGATGGGTGGTTAATCATTTCCTATCAAATGCAAGACCGTTCGATAGGCCATTGTGGATCTACATCTTTAACCATTCTCTTTTATGCCCTTTATGAGAAAGGACTATCGCAAAGAATTCCTATGGATTCAATTCCAATTAAGAAAACAGGCCATTCATTGAATCGAACCACTATATCAGAAATTCCAACAATACAACCAAAATTCCAACCTCTGCTGCGATTCAAGGCCAGCCCATATGCTGCAAAAACGCCCAAAAAGGCGAAAACCCTTTAAACTTCCAATTCCTTGACGTATGAAAGTAACCCAACAAAAAAAACATAAAACCCATGTTTGGAAGTATGAGGACATCCAAAAGCCGTTTGGATTGAAACCGAAACACGTAAATTTTGATCTTCTAACAAAACCCCCTTTCTATGTGAAGACATCCAAAAGCATCATTCATCAAGAATGAAAACCAAAATAACGAATCTTTTGCTCCATTTGGTCTTTCTTGGGTGCATAAAAAAAGGATCTTTAAACCCCAAAAGCCCCAATTTTTGCAAACAATCGAATGAAAATCAGATGAAACAATGAGAACCTATCTAATTTCGTAACGCATGAATCATAAAATACAGAAGGTCGAATCTTTCTTTCTCACCTATGATTTATCTTCTTCTTCTTAGAGAAACGATCGAGAGAGACTCAAATGAATCGGATTAGAAGGAATCGAGCCTAGTTTTGTTCTTGGTGTCGTTTTCGGGAGAGGAAGGTGCGTTTTCATTCAAGAGAGAACAAGAGAGGATGTGTTGGGAAACTGTAGCTTATTTTATTTCTAAACAGAAGTTCCCCTATAAGAAACTATACTTATTGGGACTTATTTCTAGCATAATCCCTAACAATGAGCAAGCATGTTTGGTGACGGGCGAAAATCCATAGATATGATGATTCTTCACTATCGTTTGAATAAAAATTCATTTGTAGGATTTATATAATTTAGGTTCTCACATTAATATTGGTGTGTGTATATATATAGTCGAGAAAAATAGGGTTCGGTGTGCAAATCCACTTAAGTGAGGATTTTCAAATCTTACGAGCGGTGGCCGGATCCAAAAATCCTAACAAATGAAGATTTTTTTTCTTCCAAATCTTCAAGAATTTACAATTGCCACACATGAATTCACCAAAACTTTAGGGCATGTTTGTGTAACACTTTTTTGCGAAAAAAAATGGACGGTTTTCCACCGAAAACTCATTTTTCAAGTGTTTGGTGCGAAACAATTCCACGAAAATATTTTCCTGTCTCGTCAGCATTTTCCTTGATAATAGTGGAAATGGGTTTCTTATAAAAGGTATGGAAAATGAATTTCCTCGAAAAATTTCTCCCTCTTTTCCTCACTCTTGTCCATTTCAATCAAAAACCTACAACTCTTTCATTTTTTATTTCTTTAAATAAGTTATTATTTGATATTGAATAAATAATGCACATGTTATGTTATTTTTCTTCAAAAAATTATTTTACAAATAAGAAATTTTGATTTTCTGTAAGGAATCCACAGTAATTTATAAATTATGTGGAAATCCTTTTCTGAGGCTTTCATTTATATGGAATTTGCTGACGTGGCAATTTTTCATTTCCGCGAAAATGGTGTGTACACAGACGTTAGGAAAACTTAAAGTCTTTTCCCTAAAGATTTGGTTGCCAAACGTGAAGTCCCTTTCAATTCAAAAAGAGTGGGTCCCACCACCGCATGCATTTGATCATATCATAAAAACTATGATTAATGCCACGTCATTATGTGCTCAATCAAGCATTAGGACCCATCATTTTTTTTAATCGAAAGGTAAGAAAATATGACTTTAGGAGGTGAGCATCCATTTTGAACGGTGTGGATTATCTCCACTATATGCTCCATAGTGGAGTTCCAAAAGTTTGTTATAAGGTTCCCCTATAATGGCTACGACGAAGGGTCTGGACTCTATCCATCCACTCTATGGAGCTGCACACATCACAGGAGTAGAGTTTGAGGAGCCGCTAATGTTACTAGATAAAGAGGGGATGTTTAGCTATCAACAAAAGTATAGTTTAATAGATGTTATCAGTTATCCAATCTATAAAATTATTAATGGACGATTAAATTAAGATTATTTTCTGTATTTAGTAATTAGTCATTTTATGACATTAGATAAAAATGCTAATAACATTATTTTTTTTTATTTGATGTCTGTTTGTTTTCATTAGAATATATAGTAATTAAATATAGGGTGGTCAAAACTAAGAATTTAAGGTAAATTTCTGAAAATGAATATCAAATAACTTTTTTTATAGGGAAATAGATTCAGAAGAAGATGCTATTTGATTTTCATTTTTAGAAATTCACCTTTGATTTTCATTTTTTAAAACTACGTACCCTATGCATTTTAATAGAAACAAAAAGAATATTAATGACTGATAATTTTATGATATTAAATGGAAGGCCAATCTAAATGCCCTACTTTCATTCGGTGAGCAGCGAAAAACAATGTCACGGCCTCTACAAAAAGGATATAGATGTTCTGCTTTATAAATAGTTGAGTCCCAATTCATTTTATAGCTACAAAGAAAAGTTCACGAGACTCTTTAGCAGGGCGCAATGATTAAAATTCCAAATCATACAGAAAAATTATAAAACCCTCACTTTTATATAGTCCCCAGCCAAATTTCCCTTCCACATGAGGTTTTTTTTTTGGGGGTAAAAGTAGAACCTTGGCTTTCTATAGGAATTAAGCCCAATATCAACACCTATAAAATAATTGTTCTATATATGAACATCAATTTGATAATGAGCTAAACTTTTGTTAATGTAGAATTTATTGAAAGCTCATTCAAGGAAGAGGCATTTATTTTCTACTGTTGAAATCTTTAACCTGAATTCATTCGCAATGAAGGCCAAAATGGAAGAGGATGAGGACTGTATTCTTTTGAATGTTTAATAGAAGGGGTCAAGACGTGAGACATTAATCTAGTGGGCCTTAGGAAAAAGTCCAAGTCAAACAGAGCACATACCATGCAATCAATATAATCAATCACCAATTGAAACTAGACAAAATGAGTTACGGATACCTTAATTCTTTCCTTGAATCATGAGAGAAATTACATTGCATATTACAACAGTAATTAATAGAAATATAACAAGATGACCTGCTTAATCATCCCAAGTCCTTATTGCTTATCATTTTATTACATGAATCACATGAATCATCATCAATCAAACCCATCAAAAGCCGAAGATCCGAGGCCCATAAAGAAGAGTTTCATCAGTACTGGGCCACCTCAAGCACACCAGAAGAGTCAGTTGCAGGGAGTGGTTGCTGGAATCGGCAATCACGACACAGAGGAGATAGCAGTGATGGGGTCCTGTACCTGTCCTCTCCCCCCATCATTGGCATGGGCACCCCAACCTTCACTGGGCTCACATAACCGGGCCTATATGTCTTACCCAATACTCCCTCCACCATGTCACTCAAGTTGGTGAACCTGAACTGGGTCTCCAAGTGAGCAAATGCATCATCTTCAGGCAATTGGTAGTTGTGGATTTTGTTCTCCCTCTCCCCAATTGGAGTCACCTTCACGTCCATCGACACCAGCCCGGCAATCGTCACCTTAACGCTGTTCCTCTCCTCTGTCCTCTCCACCACCACCTCTCTCCCTCCTCCATTGGCCTCGCTCATGACCCGCCACTCGGCATCTCCCTCTGTGTAGTTGGTGATGGAATTGCCGTCCCACCGGAGAATGAGGGCGTCAACGTTGTCGTCCCACTTGGTGACTCGTTGGGCTGCAATAACTAGGGAGTGGGAGTCGAACATGACACCAAGGGCTTGGACCCATGTGTAGTCTCGCGTTCTACCTGTAGGCCTACTTCCAATGAAGTGAGCATTGATCTGGAGGCGATCGTCGGAGACAAGGGCGAAGTCGCCTCCTTTGGCCCCATGGAAGTAGAACATCACACCATCACCACCAACGAAGCGAGGATCGTAGCATATTGACCCATATCCCTCGCAATTGGGCTTCCTTGCTGCCAAAACACAACCATGCTTTCATAAACAAAAAATGCTAGGAAAGACTATCTATGATGTATGAACATGTGGAGGATTGATCTTAACATATCAAACACCCTCATGCAATTTATGTTCTTTTAAAGCAATTAGGATGATGTTATTGGTCACATTAAGAGTACAAGTTTATTCATATCTGAAAATAAATTATTGATGTCATGTGAAAATATTTGCCATGTTTTGTTGCTGATCGCCGTCTATTTGTAGAGTCCATATATTAATCAAAAGACTAAATCAAACTTATTTAAAAAATAATTCGAACCTAATTAAATTTTCATTCAAACCATCTTTAACATATAGGACTTACTCTTGCAGGTGGTCTCACACTTGTTGCAATCGATGAAGCAGGCCTTGCTCTTCTTTGCCTTTATGGGCTTCCTCTCGCTGCACTCTGCTGGGCATGTAAGTTTCTTCTCATGACAACGACCCTCAGCTTGGCAGACTGCTTGCTCTTGCCCGGTCTTGTTCACTGGTGACAACATCACATAATCTGTCTCAGCACGTTCTCCATTTCCTTTTCCATTATCCTTACCATCACCACCACGTTCTCCATTTCC
The DNA here is from genome assembly GCA_012931725.1 of Litsea cubeba. NCBI lineage: Eukaryota > Viridiplantae > Streptophyta > Magnoliopsida > Laurales > Lauraceae > Litsea > Litsea cubeba. The sequence continues at coordinate 14,411,433 of CM022952.1, forward strand.
TTTTCCATTATCCTTACCATCACCACCCTTGTTCCCATTGTTGTCCCCTTTCCCATTACCTTTATCATTCCCTTGGTTACCATTACCGCCATTGTTACCTTTGTCGTTCCCATCGCCTTTTCCTTTGTCTTTCCCATTACCATTATCATTACCTCCTCCATTTCCTCCCTCATTCCCTTTCCCATTATCATTGCCTTTCCCGTTCCCACCGCCTTCTCCGTGGGCGAAGTTAATCTCCATGGAGATCAATAAGACAACCAAAGCTACAAAAATAATCAAGTTTTTTCTGGCCATCTCTCCCTTATCAGCTAGCTAATAATGAAGATGATGTAGGAGTAGATATATATTGATGGAGAAATGCTTATTGTTGGTGGTGTATTTATAGGACAAATGGTGTTTACATGCATGGCATGGAGTTCGCCTTACTGTGCGTGATGTCTCTATTTCCGATGGCAAGAACCTATTACAACTTGCATTGATAAGATGATACTCTATTTGTTGTGGAAGAAGATGGGGTTGACAAATTTTGCGTGCATTTCAAAAAAGTATAAACTCTTCTTCTTAAGAAACCACAGGTTGAAGAAATTAAAAGTAGGAAGAAATGGCCCTTTGCCTGTTTAGGTTCCTGAAGTGCACTTTTTTAAAAGGTGTTAACGTATACTTTGTCTCTGAAAATACAATTCAATTGTGTCAACTAAATTACTATACTAATATATATATATATATATACGTTTCTGTTTTCAAATGTTTTCAATTTTCCTTGGCCCCTATTTGGATAATTCGCTTGTAAAATGAGCTCAAATGAATGATCACTTTAAGAGACGAGAAAAGAAGACTGATCTTATAAAAATTACAAGATTTCATAATCCACCTTGTAAGAACCCAATACCAAAAATTAATTTAATTTATTATTTATTACTTAAAATAAGTGATCTATAATTAGTATGACCCACATGGCCGGAGTTCTACACATGTTATAAGATCACATAGAAGTCATACCATCCTTTGTTGGGACATGAGAAATTATTTTTTATTTTAAAAGAATTATAGGAGTATTTTCATAATTTTTGAAAAATATCCAAACTGAACTCATTAGATAGAAATTAAATAATTAATTTAGCAAGTTTAGTTGAGCATATAAACTGTAATTGAGAATAAATAAACATGTGAGGAAGATTTCTTGGACAAAGAATGTGAGTGTGTGCAAGAGAGGATTTTCAATCCAATAATATTAAAGAAATAAAAATAAATTCCTTCTTATTTCTTTATTCATCAACCGACTACTTTGCCTTTTTCTATTATTATTTATAAAGGTTCGTTCGTTTCTTCGTTAGACTCATCAAGTCATCAAGTGTAAATTTTATTATTGAATAGACCCATCGAAAAGGTTTTTGCAGTCCTCATTTGTGCAAACAATTAATGTAAAATTAAATACATGCCTATAACCATGAGCTCACATAATCGTCCAATGAAGTTTGTTTTTCAGCAAAAATTTAATAGTTCTTTGTTAATAGTCACATATAACATTATAAATAAAGATCGAAAGCCTTACCCTCAACTAAGTGTTAAAATCTGAGAGAAGTTTAGAGAATGAGAGAGAGAGAGAGATAAGGGGAAAAAAGTTCAGACAATCCATTTTACCATCAATTTATGCGGTTTGAATTGACAAATTAGTTTTTTATCAACAGGCAATGGCAATCTTATTGGGCCTAATAAAATGTGCAGTCAGATTGATATTTGGATGTTTACCATCCATTTAGTTGGTCATTAACTCGGATTATGAGAAACAATTGATAGAACTGTCTGCTAAGTAACCTACAAAACCAACAAGATTGATGGTCCAGATGGATAATTGAACATGTTCAACATTTGTTTGATAAACAATCATCAACCATCAAAGTGATTTTAGAAAACTATTAAACCTCCTCATAAGTGCCATTTAAGATAACCCCAGGACAAACCGTCCAAGAACTCTTTGATAAAATATGCATTAACTAGTCAATTGCATTTTAGGAACTTAATAATGCTAGCTAGCTATGATAAAATATGCTTTGCCTAGTCAACTAAATTTTAAGAATTTCACAAAAAACTTGTAAGATTACTAGAGAAGAGATTCCATAGAGAGAGGTGGGGAGGTATTGCACATGAAGGTGTGGAGATTGCTGGCCCAGCAATCGAGGGTACGTGGCGTTACGAGATGAAAACGCTGAAATGTTAGAGCACATCTCAAGTGACTTGGACTTTGGTCTTGTTCCAAGCAACATAGAGGGTTTATTGATATTGCTTAATAGTCTCTCTCTAATAGAGAGAGGGTAGCATGCATGTGTTGGGTTTTGAGGGTTTAGGGTTTGAGATCTCTAAATTGGTCCATTCAATAAATCAACTCATTAGTGTGCAAAAAACAATAATCTACGCAGCGGAAATAAAATCACAAGCACACACCACAAGGACACCAAATTTAAGGTGGAAAACCCAAATCGGGTAAAAAACCACCGATCCGTACTGGATCTAATCAAACACTATGAATCTCGCAATTACAAGAAACTCAGATTTCTTCCCTAAATATCCCTTATCTAAAGACTGAAGTTACCTTGTGTCGCATCACGCTTCAACGACATCACACCGTTGATTGCAACAGATCCAACGCTTGACTCCTCAAATCTTCTATGCAAGAAGATGATCTTCTACAAGGGATGCAGCAGAAACTTGCTCTCTTGAGTACTTGACAGCACAACTCTTCAAAAATCTCTAGAGAAAATTTCTCTCAATTTGATCACTAATTCAGAATTTGAGAGATGATCTCGTCTCTTTGGGTTGTGAGAAACACCCAATATATAGCCCAAAATTCGTGCTTAAGACTCCTAAAAATATTCCACTTAGAAAAGAAGTTCATCTCAAACTTTATCACAAAGTCCGGATCAGACTGGGCTCCAGCGCGTACCCTCGCTATAGCGAGGTGTACTCTCGCTATAGCGAGAGTGCATTCTGCCTCGGGACGTTTTTCACAACTGTCATGACGTTTTTGCCTCATCTTTCTTTTCTTGAGTCCTGACATGACTAGACACACCTATTATTCTAACAGGTTTGAGTCTCTTGCAAACAATAAAAAGAAAAAATGGAAAAGAGTTAAGTCATGCCCACAAGTTTTCATGAGTGGGTTGTGGATATCTCCACCACCATCATATAACTGTTTGTAATTTAAATCATTCAAAATAAATATCATTTTGTTGAGAGACATATGTCACATATCCTTAAAATTTACAACAATAGGAATTTATTCCGATGTGAGATTAAGCACATAACTGATAACATTATTAATGTGTATGATTAGTAATGCATAAGATTTTGCAATCACAGTATTATTAGCATTGTGTCGGCCTATCTTGTGGTGGGACCAACTCCTATTGAAATAAAATTCGAATATATATCGTTGGAGTGTACGGTACTCATTTTGAATTGTTGGAATTATCACTAGATCAATGGCCACATGCTGAGTACCACACATCTCACTCACAAAAACAGAACAATAATATATAATAGTGCATAAACAATATAAAGAAAATAGTCTATTGCATGAAACCAAATTATTTATTACATACTGGGTTAATACACTAGTTGGACATGATAATTTTTATTTTTTGTATATGGTTGTCTGTATTTTATTAATTTATGTGTGAGTAAATGGATTACATGTGCATATGACCAATGACAATATTTTGGTAAAAAAAAAAAGGTTTGAATCTGGAATGAAAATGAAAATAAATACTTAGAAATTTGTGTATTAGACTCAAGCATATGAAATAATCTTTCTTTTAAGTATTTGCTGTGGTGTATACCTAAACCATGGTTACTACCCATTTAGGATTGAAGTAGTGAGCTGTATAGATTATTTGCACGGTTCAGGATTTATATATGAGTTGTATGGATTGAATATGTGAGCTTTATGGATTATTGGTTTTTGACCGGACTTGTTTTTCTCTAAAGTTTATAACTTTCATCTTATACATCATTAGCAAATCCAAACACCTAACATTTTTTCTCTAAATCGGCCCATAAGCATTCAAGTGTTATGTCAGGATTTCTTAATCAAATTAAGTCTCATATTAAAGATCATAAACTCCAATCCAAATTGTTTTAATTCTATACATGATAACTAGCTATTATCTAACATTGCATATTAATGAGATTATTAATCGATTTAATCATACGAAGATGGGCGCCAGGAAGATGGGCGTTCACCATCGAACCATAACATGCCTTATTTTTCACTCCAAACACCTTTGTAATTTTATCTCCATGCAAAAGTTGGAAAGCCTTTAGGGCACATTTATGTATAGCTAGCGGAAAATTGCTTATGTGGAATAAAAAAAAAATCTAAACCCCTCCCCCTAAGCATCTCCGTGGAGTAGCAAGCTAGTTAGGAAAAAAGCCGCACCAAACTTGAAAATTTTTAGTACTAAAAAGCAAATAACTTTTCCTCACCTTTTTTCGCATGATCATGGCAGCACGGACATGTCCTAAAGTTATTTGGTTGTGGTCAAAAGAAAAAATAATCTCCGGTCCAGAATCTTCTAAAACCCTATACCCACTTGCGAGTTGGTGGAGTGGATAAGGTGTGGGTTTGCTCTTATGCTTGTGTTCGATACCACCAGTGGCGGACCCAAAATCTTTATTTAAATGGGGCGGAAAATTGAAGAAATTGTCATCATTCTATTCTCCAATGCATTACATTTGATTTAAAAATAATCATAATTGGTCAAACTTGACTATGTTTCCCTTGAGTTCGAAGACTTGCCTAGCAATATTTGGTTGTAAAAAGTATCTCTAAGTGCTAATTTACCAACAAAGTAAAAAAATAAAAATATTCTACCATACCTTAATAACAAAAAAAAAAAAATCAAATTATTTTGTCCTGCATATTTTGTCCCTTAAAATTCTTACCATTAAGACCCTTTTGTTCTTGAAAAATTCAAATATGTCACAAATAATTGCCTGGTTTACTGTTTATTAAAGTAAACTAAATTTGTCTCATACAGTTAGCACATTAAATTTACAAGAGCTAACTCATCTCACACAGTTAGCATGTTTAATTTTCAGTCATAATTGCCTCAAGCCAAGCCTGACACACACCGTGTGTGGATAAAACCAAGTCCGAACCAACAAAAACCAAACGTAGTCAATTTGAGCCCCAACCAACATTCATTACCTAAGTGCAATTTAGGTTAAAACTATTAGGGCCGAACAAAACCAGAACGGACCGGATTTGTGGTTTAGTGGTCCAAACCGGACCGGATTTGGAAAACCGGTTATATCCAGTCCGGGCCTTTTGGGATCCGGTCTGGACTGGACCGGACTGGATTTATTAAAACAATGAGTTTTTTTTTAATTTTTTTAATATAAGGCATGGATTCAACTCATGAGCCTGAGTTCAGGCCTACGCCTAGCCCATGAGCCTGAGTTCAGCCCATGAGGCATGGATTCAATTTGTACCCACAAAATGAGCATAAACATAATGTTCAGATGCAGTATGATATGGGTTTTGACAACGCCATGCATTTTCCACAGTTGTTGAGCCCAAAGTCCAATGTCACACCATTCTTACACCAGATTTCATTGAATGGTATGGATAGTGAGTGCTCCCAGAATTTGATGAAGTTGACGACTGATTAGGCCCAGATTTCATTGAATAGTATGGATTCAGCCCATGAGCCTGAGTTCAGGCCTGCGCCCAGCCCATTTGCAACATACATACATTGAAAATGAAAAAAAAAAAAAAAAGCTTAGGAAAAAAAAGTTTGAAACCGGCCAACCGTACCATTTCGGACCAGTCCGGTCCTTTATTTTAGGACGGACCGGAAATCCGGTCCAACCGAAAATCCAGTCCAAAAACCGGACCGGATTTTCGGTTGTGCAGCCCTAAAAACTGTATTCAGTTTAGGTATTGAGATTTCTAGTTTACATTATAAAATGTCGCAAAATTAAGGCAATATTTATGACTAGCCAAACAAAAATTCTGCAACAAGCCTTCCCAATTCTGACTAGCCCAACTAAAACTCCACTTATTGGTTTGTGTTCGACCATCTAGGTTTAGGTTAGTCCTAGGTGCATACCCCTTCATTGAGTCATTAGCTTAGAAACTCTATAGTGACCAAGATATGTTTTGAAGGAAGCTCATGTTTGATCAAATGCTCATTTGTGGATGTTTTATAATATATTAGTACTAATCCTTGATTTTATTTATAATTTTTTTGTTTAGTGCCCTATACAAATAAATAAACTCTACCCACAAACATGAAAGCTTCTTGAATAAATTTCCTTTTGTAGTATTTCATAAGAGAAACAAGTTATTCTTAATTGAAAGAGAAACAAAATTTAAGAAAAAATAACTATTGTTATGAGAAATCAACCCAATTGAGTGGATATAAAAAAGTATTCAAATCTCCATCAAATGCAAACCCAATTAAAGAAAAAACAACCAACCCACTCATCTCATAAAACATGCATAACCTTCAACTGTTATAAAAATAAGATTTAAAAAAAGGAACAAATGAACACAACTACCTCTTCTCTGGCAGAGAGAGTAAGAGAGAGATGGCCGAATGGAGAGACATTAGGGTTTTTTTGGTAGAGAGAGAAAGAGCACCAGACAGAAATGACCGAACAGAGAGGGGGTCGACGGTGAAATTGTTGGGATTTGGGGTTTTTTTTTTCTTGCATTGTAGTGATTTGGGGGTTTCTATTAGAGAGAGGGAGAGACAAAGAAATGGTCGGACGAATGGAGAAAGAGAGTGGACGCTACTGCTTCCACTGCCGAAAAGGAAGCCTGATCAGTGACCGAAATCAATGTTGGAGGGGACAATGAGATAGGGCAGAAAGACGAGGTTGGGTTTTGGTATGGAGACGTTTGCAGATTTGGGGATAGGATTTGAATGAAATCGAGAGGAGTTTTCATATTGAGATTGGGCGACCTAGGTCATGGGGTGGTGTGAGATTGGTCCCCAACTAGTGCATGGCTATCATGTGGCCCATGTCTCTTAAAGGAAGCTCAAGAATATACCTAGGGCGGCCGCACCCACTACTTGTAACGTGGGTCCGTCCCTGGATACCAACCTAAATTTATCCGTTATGCGTTTGTGTGGATTTAGCGGGTGCCACTTTGAAAAATTAATCACGTTGTTTCAAAGACGTCGGGGACACCCATGTCATAAAAAAACCAAAAAATAAATTAAAGTTTCTATAACTGTGTGATCTTCTTTTGTGCTCCATCATGGGTGAGGTCCAAAACTCCATGGATTCATACACCGATATATAAAACTAGCACAATAACTCGCGCTCTACATAGTATCTTCACATATTAAAAAAAAAAATTACCTCTATCTATCATAGGACAAGTTGGATAAAATAGAAATAAAAAAATTGAAGTAAAAAGTTTATAGTTACATATGAACAACTCGATCACAAACGACCAAATGAGCCCGGTATCTAGTTTTCACAGATTTTTTCCATGGCCCTGTGATTACACCACCTCCTCAACCACAAATTTCCAATTGCTAAACAAGATATTCCACGTCAACCACCGAACAGATTAGCTATTCCGACATGGACCAATCACATTCGAGCATGGTACTATGGCAGCCAATGAAAATCGATGTTTGGATTTGCCTATCAGCATCACCACCTCCCCTTACTCAAACTTCTTTTATTACAACTTGAAGCACTTCTCCCTCAAAGCCTCTCCTCTCCTCTTGCCCATCTTCCATTCCATACAAGAAGAAGAATAAAAAGAAGAAGAAGAAGAAGATGGCAAACGCCTTGAGGAGCTGCGGAGTCGCATCTGTGTTCCCGGCTCTCCTCTCATCGTCCAAATCAAAATTCGCAACCGCCACCTCACTGCCAAATGCCACTTACAATGCTTCGTCGCGGTTCACCATGTCGGCCGAGTGGATGCCCGGACAGCCTCGCCCTCCTTATCTTGATGGATCAGCCCCGGGGTAATTGAAATTTTTTTTTTTTATTTACAAAATTTGCTTGAACTTGCTAATATACCCAAGAGTTTGGCCCGGTATAAATTGAAATAGCTAATCAGAATTCATGTAGCTTACCCCAACATAGTTAGAAGAAGGCTTTGAAGACGATGATGGTTGGGTTGAACCTGATTTGGATGAGTCTTCCTTGAAACTCAATTGACTTGTCTAATCAATTCATGCTTTGTATTATCATGTCTCTTAAGGCATTCATATACTTACATGCTGAAAATCTAATTTGTTTGATTGGTACATGATGAAAATCTAATGAGTAATGACATTCATATGTAGAGCATTATGTAACTTACGTTGTTGTAGGATGGTTTATTAAGTGAAATCTGACAATTAAAATTACATTTCGTATGAAATTGTGACTTAATGTGGTCGATATAATGGATTTTTATGAGATTTCTGTGTTCAAGTTATTATAAATGCATATAGTTATAATAAAACATACCTAACTTGGTCAGAGAACTATCGTTGGAAAGAAAGAAAGGCATTGATGGGCAGAGGAATTTATGTATCTATGTCTATCTAATGCTCTATTTCTCTGTTCTTCTGTGTGATCAGTGACTTTGGATTCGACCCACTTCGACTTGGAGAGGTCCCAGAAAACCTTGAGAGATTTAAGGAGTCCGAACTCATTCACTGCAGATGGGCAATGCTTGCAGTTGTAAGTTACTAAGTACTTTGATTTGAAATTGTATGTTTGCAGTTAGCTTTGTGTTGTATAGGAAAAGGATATGAGATGATGAATACTAGGTGGATTTCATTAAATCGCAACCGCCTGTTTTGGAATTTCTAATGGATATAGAACACCCACTTGAATATTTCTATCATTAAGCACTGGAATAAATCTTGATATAAATTTAAATCCATATCATTCACTTATATGTACCGTGTCTTTGTTTTTTTTTTGTTTTTTTTTCCCAGTGAAGACTGAGGGATTTGTTGATGTTGGTCTGTTTTTTAGCCAGGGATCTTGGTGCCAGAAGCATTGGGTTTGGGCAACTGGGTGAAGGCCCAGGAATGGGCCGCAATTCCAGGTGGCCAGGCAACCTATCTAGGCAACCCAGTTCCATGGGGTACCCTCCCAACCATTCTTGTCATTGAATTCCTTGCCATAGCCTTTGTGGAGCACCAACGCAGCATGGAAAAGGACCCGGAGAAGAAAAAGTACCCCGGCGGAGCCTTTGACCCATTGGGTTACTCCAAAGACCCTGTCAAGTTCAAGGAATACAAGATCAAGGAGGTTAAAAATGGTTTGGCTTCCAATCTCCAATCATTTATTATCTCAGTATTGTCATTTATAATACTTGTTTGCACACTCAATTATGGATTCTTGTTATCATTGGCTGTTTCAGGCCGGCTCGCGTTGTTGGCCTTTGTGGGCATCTGTGTCCAGCAATCAGCTTATCCAGGAACAGGACCACTGGAAAATCTAGCAACCCACCTGGCCGATCCATGGCACAACAACATTGGAGACATCATCATCCCCAAATCCATTGTACCTTAATGTGTACCTGAACTTTATCCAACCCACTGTAAAAAACTAAAGATCCATGTAATCATCTGTATCTGAATCTAATTATCTGTGGTACTAGTAAATTTCATCTCTCTTTTAATTCTCAGTTAAAATACTAAAGAGTGGTAAAAGTTTCTGATTCTCATTTTTTCAAAGAAGAATAACTGCAAGTCACAAAATTCCAAGTAGGATTGAGAACAGAGCAACAAGCCATTGCTGTTGAAATACTTGCAATGTGGCAGAAGAAACATCTGTGAAAACAACAGAAACATTAATCATATAAACTATTAAGTTTCCTTGAACTGACAATATTAGAGCCTCAAATAGATAACATAGTCAAGTATAAACGATTAAGCTTTTATGGTTTCTTAACCAGCAATGAGTAACAAAAGCATTTTGTAATCTAGGGACCAAGCAGATGCTAGAATTATCAGGTCTAAGGAAGTCCTTTAAATTATCATAACGGCATGTAGTTCGCCTCCATTTTACAAACTAACGTTATCCTAAAGCCTAACTAGATTTGTAAAGATTGTGTGTGTGTTGTGTGTTTCAACTAGAGTTTCTTTTTTACAATAAATGCATCTAAGTGATTTGAAAATGGCTCTTAAATTTCAAGGCTGAAACATGCAATTGCCGCTGCCAGTTATTTTGTAATTAGTTCCATTGTGTTTATATCCATGAAAAGTAAAAAGGAATCTGGCATACCTGAAGCTGGATTATCTGTGGATGGTGTGGCAGGAACTTCTTTCACATTCAGTTCTTGTATAGCTTGAGAAATGGAAGCAGATAGACCAAGGTATGACCTTGTGAGCTTCTTCACTGCAGCTAATCCCTGAGCGCTGCATAAACATCACATAAATTTAAAATACCGAAATTTTTTTGGTAAAATTTATAACACCAATTAAAATCACATAATCTGGTGAAAAAGAAAAAATGTATTGAACAAAAAAATATTGAATCAGATGAAAAATGAACTGTAAGCAGTCTGATCGCTCTGCAACTCTAATCTGCTTTTCCTTTTTGGTACGCAATCTGGATTCAGCTTAGGACCTCAACATTGCAACTTGAAACATGATGAAACACACATCCAACCAAGCTAAGGCTTAATTCCCATAAAGATGCTTTTTAACCATCGTTTTGTGCTTTATCATTTTCTATGTATTGAAAGAATATTAATCTTTTTGTGGTTACCAACTATAGCTTAGAGTGCTTTTGTAATACCGTAGATCGTGATGCAAATATTTTAGCAAAGAAGTTTTCACCTGGTACCACTATGTTTAGGCACTTGGGCAATGTGGAAATTGACAACTATTTTAGCTGAAATGCCATTTCTCTACCTTTTTTCACCAAAACCTTAGTCAACATGAGTTATCAATATTGTTTTGGAGTGGAAAGTTTCAGAAACAGTATTTAGCTAATGTAATATATGATTTCTTGCCCTCCAATGCCGAACACACTGCTGAATAGCTAAACATACTTTTCGCCAAAATATACTTAATGTTCAAAATTTGAGATCCATCATCCATCCAGGGGAGCTGGATGGGAATTGCATTATCCTTTTGAATCAATGAATTTCAAGATTGTTAAGGAGGTACAAAGAAATATTATACTTTTGTTTCCATGTTAAAACAAACGCTAGGAGAAGAAAGAATCTCTTTTTACTTGAAACAAGACCAGATATTGGGTCAGGTATTACCTGGAGCTAAGAACGTGACCATTGCCATTTTTTCCACTGTAAAGAGCATCAACCCAAGTTGCATTTTGCAATGTCTGCAGGACTGCCAATCTCGTTTTACTTGAAATAGAGTTGCGAGCCATTATTACATTTGCAGGAACAGTTCCAAATCTGATCACAGAGAAACATATCATCTCAAATAGGCAGCATATAAATAGGGAAAGTCAATTTATAAGGAACCCAGAAAGCTTTGATAAATATGGTGGTCTTAGTAAAATTAGAATTAGATGAACATGAAGCAAATTTCAAGATAGGAATTTCATGCATGACTTTTTTTTATATAAGCTCACTGGTTCATATTATACAAAATAAACTGTAATTGGTTAAGGGACTTCAAAGTTTCTAGACTTTACTAATGAGAACTTACATACAGTCTCCAGGGTAACCATTGATTTCTCTACAACCTCCTTGTGGACACAGATACCTGTGGCAAAGAAAGGGAAGATGATGGATAACGAAAAGCAAAAATAAGGTAAGAAAACTAAATTTTCAATTTATGTTATTATGTACTAGATATGGATAGTTTCAATAAAATCTCACATCAACATGATGGTTCCTGAAGAATTTCCAATATTATACACAAGAATAAATCAGAATACTCACATGAATTTGTTTATAGACTTTGTTGACCATGACTTGTTGTATGGTCCTTCTAAGGAATAAAGCAAGGCAGTATCTTCCCTAGTAAACGCAATATCTCCCAATTCCTCAACAAGGCACCGAAATGCACCCAAATGACCATGGTATGAAGTTGAACATGAAGAATTATCATTTCCACACCCACTACATTCCCCCATTCCTTTGAATTCTGATGGTGCGCAGACTGATGAAAAGAACCCTGAAACAATCTCCCGATCACTTGATCGATTCGAATCTTCTAACCCTTTGAGATAATTAACAGGATAATTCCATCCTGTCGCTGTTGAGTAGCCTCCATGGCAGGACTTGCGCCCCTTGAAATCTTTTAAGTTGATTCCATGGTTCTCCTTACAGACCCTGCTGTTGACTACTGCAACAGAGCTGTAGCTTTCTGCATGATTACAGTAAATTTCATTTGCAATTGCTTTCATGGAGTAATTCAGAAATGCAATGTAAGCCAGTCCCGGATCCAAGTTTATCAAGTCTGCTTCATTGTTCTTTATTGCACCCAAGCATTCTTCGGTTGTCCTTCTCTGAACACTGGACAGTAAGAAAGTACAGATAATGGAAATAATCAAGAAAAGTTTCATGGACTACTTAAGAAGAAACCAGTCTCTATCAAAAAGAAAATCTATTTTGTAGATATAAGGGTGCATTTTGGATGCACTCCAAATAACAATCAGTTTGAGAATTTGGTGAAATATATGATTATATGATCCCTTGAGTAGGATACTATCTTTTAATATTTCAGCTCCAAGTCAATGACAACCATACTGATTTTTGTAAATAGAGGGTAGCATTTTCCACCTGATGTCTTCCATAATATTCATACCTCGCCACATTCAGAGGAATGGATAACTGCCTGTTCTGCTTAAATATTCAAGTTTAGAATGCAACCCTTATCTGTTCTGTTGAAAGAGAGGCCTCACAATAAAAATTTAAGCACTTAACTCCACTTTCCCAAAAAGTAGAATATCTAATTATAGAAGTCAACACAGGTAATTTGGCACTTGCATTGGCATAAGACGGCATGATGCATATTTATTTTTCATTACAGGAATGAAATATGAATCTGTTGGGCAGAGGCATGCCACAATGCCGCTTCCTGTGACCGCTCTAAAAATAGGCCTGCGAGCGCTATGTTGAATGCCGTATAACATTGAGTTGTGCCTCTTCCATCACTAATTGATTTTGGGATAAGTGGTAGCTCAATGGGGTCTGAGATCCTACAGAATAATTTTCACAGATCTCTGTGCAAGAACAGGGCATACAACAGGATACAACTTTTGGTTTGAACAAAATCAACAAACAGAAGCATGCATTGGAAATGGTATGAAAGAAGACAAAGACACTTTCTACTCTAGGCTGAGAAGAAAAGTTTCTGTACTTCATTGCACAGAAACAGTGAATTTATATAGGAAAGTGTTCCCCAAGGCATTCTTACACAAGGCAAAGAAGAAATACTTCTGAATTTCATTGCACAAGCACATAGGAACTTTGGTATTATCAGACTTGAATAGTAGCAACAGTACATGGGATGTTTTACAGATGATTTAAACAGATTATATATATAGGCTACAATGAAGGGAGTTTGATTCTCCATTATATTATAGAACAGGATCCAGAAGCTAGTTTAATTACATTCCAATTACTCGAATGAACTTGCAACCCTTTTCCCTAGGACTCATTTTTATTTATCTTCCTAAACCAAGTATAGGTAACTAGGCCAGATAAAATGAGTTCAATGTGTTAGGATAATTTGAGCTGCCTATAAGTGACAGATCTGTTCTTTGCCATAACCAAGTAAAGAGCTGGGGCATCCAAACAGAGCCCACAAATTCCACATCAAGCTCACCAAGTCTCAAATCAATCTAGCCACCAGATCAATGCTGTATAGTTAATCAACAATGAAACTGAATAAATGGTGAGTCGATTGAGTCTATGCCTAGTCAAGAAACCCCTGGTTCTCAAAAGAACACAAAGGAATGGAATATGAGTGACATTGTCTACACCAAAGGGAAAAAAAAAGGTTGTTTTGTGTTTCATCCTTTGGGACAATGGTTTTTCAAAACTTTCTCAATCATAAACCAAACTGAATTTTTATTACCCCAGATTAATCAATCAGCCTCACAACATATGGGTAAAGTCACTTGGGTCCTAATGAGCGAGTCACTGAGTTGGAACTTGGAACACCAAATCCTTACTGAGTCAAGGCATCTTAAAAACTTACCATTTCCAAATGTAACCATCTGTCCACTTCAGGAGACTGATGAAGTTCTGGCAATCCTCAAACTCGTCTCTAACAGCACACCAACTCACAGTCCCTGACTCGCTCTCTTTCTCCACCACCGGCGTTGGTGGAACCACCACAACCTCAGGCGGCTGCCCTCTTTCTCCTCCATCCAATGCAGGAACCGGTGCCACATCGGCTCCAAAATGCCGGCCCACCTCCACGTCAGAAGCCGGTGCCGGTGAACCAGACGAACTCGGAGACGGCGAAGAAGATGTAGTGGGTCCTGTTCCCGGTCCCCCATCTGACCCAGTAACAGGCTCTGGTGCCGGCACAATATCTGCGTAACGGAAACTCTAAAGAGATAAAATGACGACCTTTCAATAACTTTAGATAGAAAAATCAATCTGGGTTTGTTTCCAGAGATTGGAATTCACATACCTTGGAGAGTGGGATGGAAGAGAGATGGCCATGAGAGGAAGAAGACGATAAGGATTACTGTTACGATCTGCATCAGGAAAAAGAGCAGAAGCAGCAGATACGAGAAGGAGAGTCTTCTTCATATCTTAATGTTTTCGTCCGTTACAAGGAGAATAGCTTTCAAATGATTGTTATTGTTTTTGTTATCATTACAAAGCACGAGGGATATGAAAGCAAGATGTGATTTTCAGTCACACCGAAGTAGGGTGTATTAGACGTTAGCATTGTTCCAATATTGCATGGATGGGGTGATCTGGATCGTTCAAACTTCAATCAATTAATTTTTGATGGTTAAGAACTTCTAATGAGGGCCTATGGTGGTTAGGGTGCAACTTGGACTAGGGCATATCTTGTGGTGCCATCTTGCCCGTTATGATTAATCCACACACATTGCACCCACCCACTAATTGCCACTAGGTTAATTTTGATGTCCTTTTAATTTATCGTGTAAATCTTGGCACTTATCTCACTTATTCAATGGCTAGAATTTAACTAATTCTAAGGCTTTCAAATAATATCTCCCTTGATTGGGTGTTCCAATTGTTATGTGTGAGTGTAGGTCACCTGACTTTGGAAAAATTATTTATAAATTGGTATGAAGTGAAGAGTCAATTTAATATACAAGACAAGAATCTAGGTCAAGTAAAAAAAATTAAATTTCAAAAAGAACCTCCTCTTTTTACCAAAAAAAGTCAAACAACTACTCTCTCATTAGTAACATGATGCTTCACTTCACTTCACTTCACTAATAAAGTAAGTTTTACCAAAAAGGCACACGGGCAATATTTGCTTTTCAAGTGGTAAAACAAAGTTTATAACAAAGTAATTTTAGGATCTAAAACTTTTATTTTACCATGTTTGGTGAGTCACATCAAGTGGAAAACTCTTCGGCAAAGAAAATATTCTACTTTAACTTTGTTAGCTCTAATAAAACTGTAAAACACAACTAAAGTGGTTATTTTACCACTTGTTAGACTTCTCATCTCATGTCGCATTAAATGCATAGTTTACCATACCCCAGAAAGTATTCTTCACTTTTATCTACCATTAACTTCTCTGATTTGACACTAATTTACCTTAATTTGAAAGTTGGACTGGTTCCTTGAAAAATAGGGACTGTCAGGCTTCCAATTGGGCTTCTAAGGTTGGACTGGTTCCTTGAAAAGGAATGACTAGACCATCTCTGAAGAAGGCCTTGCCTGTATTATCATACTATGTTTCTATACATTTTTTAAATTTCATACCCTCAGAAAGAAACCAAAGCCACAATTTCAGATACCTGACAAACCCGATTCAATACAACTCAATCCGAATCGTACCTGGTTAGGACTTTACAGTTTTGGTTAGGCCTAAGTTTGGGGTGGTTAGGTTTCATTTGGATCGAGTATGGATTTACCCAGTTAGATAACAAAGGTGGGACTTGTACACCAAAGTTCGAGTGTATAGTTTTCAACTTACAAGTTGTCTGCAAGCATCCTTTTTCCCTATTGTATTTGAATAGTTAGAAATCTATAGGAGAAAGATATGACAAATTAACTGGGAACACACGACGAGGTGCCTGTTGTCTCCATTGACTACTTCTTGAATTTTTATTT
Organism: Litsea cubeba; assembly: GCA_012931725.1. Taxonomy (NCBI): domain Eukaryota; kingdom Viridiplantae; phylum Streptophyta; class Magnoliopsida; order Laurales; family Lauraceae; genus Litsea; species Litsea cubeba. The sequence goes on from CM022952.1 coordinate 14,427,661, forward strand.
TTTTCGGTACGAGACTAGATCTTGATTAGTGTCATTATGGTTTCTTAATTTCTAAGGTTCTGGTCGTCTGTTGGGTGAACCTGCAGAAGGAGGGTGGTGGGATTTCATTATAGCCCTCAAGAGAATATAAGTAAAGGACTCGAGAACGGCACCTTACCCGAGTGGTAAGGAGGGTCAATTCTTACTTAGCTGTCTGGGGTAATTTGAACTCTTGGTATGTCATCTCTTTCCGCTTGTGCGGGCTCCTTTCCCACTTGTGTGGGCTTTCTTTCCACTTGTTCAGGCCTGCTCTTCTTACTTGAGTGAGCTACCTTCCCTTCTGCATGCTGGCTCTCTCTTGGATCCCAGCCCCCTTTGTTGGAATACAAAAAAAAAATGTAAATGACTCATGTAAGATCTACGGATTAGTCTTGTTAGGTCAAAAATGTTAATTTGTTTGGTAAAAAATACTTGTAGAGTGTAGTGAAGTGAAAATTGAAGAGTGAATAAAATATTAGGGTGTCTAATCATAGTATGATGAAATTTTAAGTGACTTGATATGAAATCTTTTTGACTTTTTAGATAAAAAATAGACGAATATTTGTCTTTGAGTGGCTTGGGAATGTTGCTTTTTGACCTTTTTTTTTTTTTAATTTTTATACTTTTGATATGACCCTTAATATTTTCTTGTCTCTTGAAAGGAGGTTTTACTTCACTCCACATTACTAGTGAAGTGGCCAAAACAAACCCTAAAGTCGAATGGTTTTAGAATCTATCAGGCTTTAAAGATCTCAATCTAATTATGAGCAACAGTTGGATATGTACCAAAATTTGGACTTACGTTAATTCATTTGGAGGGAGGTGGAGTGGGGGCTATACTGAGTGTAAGGGGCTTGGTTGATCATAAGTGTCCCACAAGCTCATAAAAAGAGGCTCAGCATGATGTCTCCCATGAGAGACATCATTACATGACCATGCCCAAGTATATAATATAATAATATAGCACACTAATATATAATTTACATATATTTATAGAAAGAAAACCTTCAAATGAGCATCATCTCATGAGCACCTATTTTTATTAGCACATGGGAAGCCCTATGGTCAATCCAGCCCCCCTCACACTTACTACCCTCTCCTCCCCCTCTAAGAACTTGTACAACCCTAATCTCAACACTCATTCAACTATTACTCCTATTGGATTAAAATCCAATTAATTGGTGTCTTCTAAAATTATTAACCACGAGGGTCAAATCAAAGGGTTGGAATGATTTAATAAGGTTGATATTTTGTATACCGTTAGATCTCATTTAAATCTTTCAAGTCCCACATCCTTATGATTAGCTTGGCCCCAGGTGAGCCGATAAGGGGGTGCTCACAAGAAAGGCTAAGGAGATGGTGGCCTTTATTGATGATGTTTTTTTATAATTTGGGTCTACACTATTCTAGGTCCGACATAGACCTCACCCATTGACATGCCTAGGTGTGTCCAAATTAGCACCCCTTTGATTCAATTACGGTGACTTTTTATTACATGCAATCCTTTGTGGGCTTCTATTCATTGTGGAGGGTTCAATAATGGATCATATGAGCTCCACCATGGTTTAAAATCTCGGCCGATATCGGCCGATATGAACCGGGATCGGCCCATACAGCGATACCGAGTCAAGCAAAATATCTCCAAAATATCGGCCAATCTTGGCCGATATGGTCAAAATATCGGTTTAACCGATATCTCGGTCGATATTTTGAAAATATCGGCCGAGATGGAATAATGGTCAAAACCTCTAATTTTTTGTAAATTTTTACCTATTTTCCCATTTTCTTCTCATCTCCCCTCATCTCCTTTGTCTCCATAGCTCATTCTCTTACATATTTCCAAATTTCAACACTATTTCTTGAAGAAATCATTTTATTTAGTAAGAGAAAATCAACTTAACTCCCTTATTTTTACTATTATGTGTTTTTTTATTTTTAGATAAAGCATAGAAATGAATGAAAAGATCATTGGCATGTCATTTTTGGGGTTGTGTTGTGTTCTTCACTTAGATCTACACACTTTCATGCTAGGTCTACTTATAAACATGATTTTGGGTATAGAAAAATGATTTTTTTAAACCTACTTTTAAAAAAAAATTGTTGGAGTATTTATGATACTAAATAATAGCTTATTAATAGTGTATAGATAATTATTATGTTATCATTATTTTCTTATATTTTACACTAATAAATTGACCATGAGCCAAAATAATAGTTGCATTATATGAAATACTGGAGAAGACAGCGAACTGCGACACATACAAGACTCATAACTTAAGGTGACCGATATTTTGATTTATTGTTGTTACTAATGGAAAAAAAAGATTGTTTTCCAGCATTTCTAATATTTTAGATTTTTTGGGTATTTTTGCGATTTTTTTTATTAAAAAAAATTTCACATTGTGACGATCGCGACGGACCGATAACCGCGACCGATACCGATATCATATCGGTTTTTGTCCTGGCCGATATCACGACCGATATTGCGATTGTAAATCATGAGCTCCACAAAGATTATTTAAAAGGTGAGAGTGAAGGATATGAGGGGAGGGGAGAAGGATATAAGGTAGTGATATAGATAGACATTGAGTTTGCTAGGATTTGAATTAATTACTAGGATAAGGTTGAGTGTTCATTTTCCATGATTCTATTGCCATTAAAGTGGATGCTATTTGATGGTCATTTTTGGACACTCATGCACAATTATTTATTTTTCTACCACTTATAAAAATATATTAAGGTCTTTTATGAAATAATTAAGTTAAATCTAATAATAATTTTATTAAAAAAATAATAAACTACGGGTTAGTGGTTCGTATATATACTTTTTGAAGAAAAGACTCCAATTGATGATATCGCCAACTTACAATTCATTTTCTCCAATTCGTGATGCTAATTTTCATTCCACTTCTAAATCAATCTCATATATCCATCTTCGTCTATGGCTTCCTCTCTTCTAACTCACCAATCTTTCTAACCTTTCTTTACTATCCATGATACCTTCATCCACCAAACCACATCTTGTCCCTTCATCACCAAACAATCTATCTTCTCTTATATCTCATAGAGTTTTAACTCATACAAACCAAACAACTCCATCATGATTCGACAACCCCCTTCCATCCACACAACAAACAAAACTTCATTCCTCCCAAACACCCTTCTTTATTTTATTTTTTTTAATTTTTTTTCTCTTTCTCCATTTTTTCTTCCTTCACGAAAACCTATTTCGACCATCTAATCCTCCCAAACAAGCACACTCTCAAAATCCCATCTCCACTGTAGGATTTTCTAACATGAAAACAAGGGCAAGAAATCTAAGAAAAGAGAATTTTTTGGATCTCTAAAAAAAGACTAGAAAGGGATTAGGGCAAGTGAGAATAAACACACTCCTGAAGCCATTGTAGTAAAGGAAGAAGAAAAGTTACAAGAAGTTGACCATATCATCAAAATGGATAGTTGTCACTACCCGGTCCCGAGATCTGATTACTTCGGTCAAACCCCGAGTCGTAAACTCATACTTACTCCTGTAAACTCCCAATATCCAAGGCCATTAAAAGAACAAGTCAATGAAATGAAAGTTCCAACGAGGGATGATAAAAGAATGAATATAAATCTAGTGAATATCCCCATGTGACTCTCTCTCAAGCCGGGAATGATGACGCTATTCTACATCATCGGCATGCCACTCCCGTTCCTCCTCAGCTGGTTGGAGATTATTTGGGATCTCATCACCGGCCTGTTCCCCGTAGTAGTAATCACCTGAGGTGTCTGCACACCAAAGAACAGAGTCAACGACATGTTGAGCAATATATGAGCAAGATATAAATGAACATGACATGTATCAAGTATAAGAATAATGACAGGATATAATCAAGTGAACACAAGGAACGATGCTAGGTATAAAGCATGAATAATAATAATCAGAAGTAATAATAGGAATCCTAGTATCCACTAACAATAACCACTATTAATGCAATGCAATGCAAGTATCAAGAGGGAAACTCCGACGATGTCCTAGCCACCTCTCGGAGTATTAGTAACAATCCAATTAGACTACTGATACCAAAGTCCGGCTCCAGGGGGATCCTAGCTCCTGGTTCTGGGAATAGAAACACGGTCCTAGCCCACTCCCAGCTATTCAACGCCATGGACATTGTCCTACGCCGACTGCCCACCTCGACGACCAAGTAACCGGTCCATCAATAAAAACCCTCAAACTGCAGTTGGCAATGATATGTAAACAGTAATAAAGTGGTGTTGACACAAGGACAAACAAGACAAGCAAGTCTGGCTAGCTCGGTATACAATATATGTTCATAGGGATTATCTTATTCAAGACATTACAAGACGAGTCAACCACGAGATAATCCCTTACATGTTAGCCAGTCATGTTTATCAATTACATGATACAGGTTCTTAAAGTACACTCTAAGTCAGGTCTAAATCCTAAATCCTATAAGGATTTATTTTTCATAGTTAGTTAAGTGTTTTATGCCAAGAGAGTGTACAAGGAATAATAACAACAGATACAAGTCACAAGTCAATGAGGAATTACAATCTAAACCTAAGTAAGTGGTGTCATCCCTATATCCACGTGTTTTTAACGAAGTACAAGTGGAAATTGGATCAACGATACATCTAAGGAAATCCCTTAGTGTACAATCATGTGAAGTATCATTCAATTCAACTCCATATGCATTCGATTACGCCACGCGTAATACACGAATACCTAGACAACCCATCGAAGCACACCAAGCCACGTACTTCGATTTCAATCCCCATTAATGGTCAAGTGAGAGTAAATTCATGGTTTCCAACATCTAATGCCCAAACCTAGTTAAAAAGTCCCAACTCTAATGAAACATGAGTTGGATAATTAATGAAGGTAATTATATCACTTTCCCATTTCCGATCGTAGTGAAACTAGAATCATTGGATTCTAAATCTCAAGGGCTTTCCAACGATATATTACTTGTAGAAATCCAACGGACAAATTACAAATTAAGGTTTAGTGATCCTGCACCCTCCGATCGATCGGACAGAAGGTATGGTCGATCGACACCGAACACGTCTTAGTTAGTGCACAGTCCAATCGATCAGGCAGAGTGCCCGATCGATCGGCACTGGGCACCTCACTATTAATACACAGTTCAATCGATCTGACTGCAGGTCTGATCGATCGGCCTGCGTACCAGTAACCCGAAAAAGGGTTTTCTGCCCCTTTTCCTTCCGGCCAATTCATGGCTAACCTGCAGGAAATGAGCAATCATGCTCCCCATTCATCACATTCATCCATTACATACATTTCTAGCTGGTTAGAACATGAAAGGTTACCAATTTAACAATTAATTCATCCCATTCCACAAACCTAACCTAACATGTCAAATCCCAAATCAATATCAATAATAGGCTTGGAATTAAGGAATTTTAACATGATATCATTGCAATCAATAAAGGAACATACACACATGCTAAATTATACATTGCAAATCTACTTCCCTCAACCAAGAAGATGATGAAAATTGGGAAAACTTGAGGAGAAGCTAATATCACAAAATTCCCAATCTAATCCAATAAAACGCAATCTTGAATGCCAAGAAGAAGAAAGGAAGGAAGAAGATCAAGATAAGACCTAATCTAAACAAGGAGAAGAGGATTGAAAAGATGAAGTTATGAGAAGCTTACCAAATTGATACCAGAGGAAAGAAGAGATTGAGAGGATGAAGATTAACGGTTCGGATCGTGGAGATGATCTCTCTTAGTTAGAGTTCTGGTCTTAAGAAGATGAAGATGAAGAAGAAGGGGGCTGTAGCTCTCGTTCGTTACAGGGAATGAATAAAGAATTAGGGTTAATCCCTACTTAAGAAGAAGAGAGGGAGGAAAAGATTGAATTGCCCCTTAAGTGGGTACGAAGAAGGAATCGACCACTTGAAAGGTTTCTAATCATTGGATCGCGACGATCCAAGAGACAAAAATGGTCAACGCGACGAAAACTTTCCAACGAACCCAAAATTTACGGCATTTGGAATTTTCCATAAAAACACTCATTTTTCCTTAAATTGCAAGCTACCCCCTGCTAGGATCAAACGAACTCGGAATCGCACGAAACTTCGCAGACACTATTCTAATGCTAAAAGAAACTCGCTCATAATCTAAACCCACTTAAATATCTAAAAATACAATTTACATATGATAATTACTAATTAAACGGGTCAACGGGCCTGCTGTTGGGCCCAACTGACCCCAAAGGTCGAGGACCTTAAAATTCTCACACATTTATTCACTTATTTTAATTCTCACACTCCATTTCTCTATTCACACCATCAATTCCACCTTTGGTTTTACACTACTTTAGCACATTTTTTTGATCTCCATCCACTCATTTTCTATCTTTCACTTGTTATTTTCACACACTTATTTACTTAATCTATCTAACATTGCTCCTTTGTTCTTGTTATTTTTCTTTTGTCATTAACTTTGTAACTAACTTGTTACTAACATTGTTCTTGGTTTATTCTCACTTGAGTTCTTCTATTTTTACTAATATCTCTTGGTTATCTAGTTTCTTATTTTATTTTAGTTTGCATTTTTTTATTTTTCTTGTTATTATCTTGTTTCTTGTTTTCCATTATTTTTGTTATCTCCATTTGCTTTTGTTAGCTATATTTGAGTTGATACACCTTTTCATTGATCATTGTTATTTTACTTGTAACGATCCTCATGGGAACGATATTCGTTATTCTATAGTCTATATTACTTGAGATAACTTGCGGAAATCGCATCATCTCCCTAATCCATTTCTAACAAAAAAGGATGAAGAATAACTAATCTACAAGCTATGGGAACTTACCTTGAAGTGGGTAATGGGTGAAAAGCTTGGCAAAGAAGAGGGTTATGACCTTGGAAGCTTGGGAAAGAAGAAGTGTGGCTTGGCCGTTGACGCCGGAGCTCCGGTGGCCAAAAAAGGTGAGGAGGCAGTGAGAAGAGTTAGAGAGTGAAATGAGAAAGAGGGAATAAGAGATGGGTGTTGGAGCTTATAGTAGGTTAGACTAAAGGGTATTTTAAGTTTAGTCCTTCGGTTCACTAATGATGATCTTTGGGCCTCTTCGACGCGTCAGATCGAAACACGACTGAAAACTGAAGTTCGTGAAATGCCAAGACCTACCAGATGCACCCAAACTCACAAAAACTCAGAATCTAATATAAACCCCTGAAAACTTTCCAAAATTACAAGCCACCCCTACTATACCCAAACGCGCTCCGAACCACGCAAGTTTCCACAAGCATGATCCAAACGTCAAACCCGGCTCGCTAAGACTCTAAACACCCTTACTAACTAATCAAGCAATTAATTATAATCAATAATGGGTAAAGGGACGAGGTGTTACACTTGAAATAACAACTCATTGTAAATTCATTATGCATCATGGAAGATCTCATTCATTAAAAATCTAAACTATTCAAAATATATAAATATATAACTTGGGTCGAAATTCCACACTAATAAGATATGATCCCATCTTGGATTATGTGCACCTGCATATGAGCAATATGTGCAGTCTAGCTCATGGGGCCCACTTAAGATGCCCTCTTATTAGTAGGATTGAGTCTCTTTACCGACAAAGGGCTAACAAATAACTTCATAAGATAATCCTAGCAGTAGATAAAAGTTTGATGATAGTGAACCTAGGCCTTGCACCATGTCATGAGGGGATGAGAGTGCGAAAGGGCCTGCAATGATACAAGGTGGGCCCCACAAAGTTTGATTGCAGTAACCAGTGACTTGTAGGAGAACATTTCTCTTATGTAAAATCTTAATGTTTTAAAATATAAATGATGAATCATAATGATGTGTTAGTTATTATTAGAATAAAAAGCGTCAAAGTCAAAGTCAATAAAAGATTAATTTATTTTGAACGTTTACTAGGTGGGGTGTAAATCTGGGCGGGCGGCCCAAGCCTAGCACGGGCTCGGCACGAAAAAATCGTGCATGGGCCGTGCCTTGGCCCGTTGACTTGGTGAACAGGCAGGGCCGGGTCGCTGGGCCCAGCCTGCCATGCCCGAGGCATGGCCCAGGCCTGACCCAGCCCACCCCCAATGACTATTTTTTTGAAAAATGCCCCCCTCTCAAAAAACGGTCAAAATGATTATTTTTTTTACATTTTTAATGCCCCCCCCCCCCCCCCCCCCCAAAAAAAAAAAAAAAAAAAAAAAAGCTATAAACGGTTAAATGGGGGGGGGGGGGGGGGGGCAAATTGCTATAAAAAGGTCATATATATGAGAGGGTATTTTATGTCATTTTATCACTTACGAATTCTATAAATAGCCCTCATTCCTCTCGTTTCTCTACACTCATCTACTCTCTCATTTCTCTCACTCCCTCTAAAGTTCTAAAGCTCTAAGCTATCTTAAGTCTCATTATAAAGTTTAAGCTCTCTCTACAAAATTTTCTAAGAAGTTAAGAATGATGGTGACTTCTCTAAAGTGGAGGATTCAACTAAGAATGACTTCTCCATTAGCTCTCCCCTCTCTTATAAAGGTATTTATTATCTTTAAATTTGAGTTTTATTTAGTAATAATATATATAGTAATATTATATATTAAGTCTCATCTTCTACCCTTTCTTATATAAATTATCACAAAAAACAATTATATATAATTATTTATTTAAATTTTTTTTTAAAATCTTTTATTTAGAAAAATGGCTGGACCATCACAACCTTTCAACCTTGACTTCTTTCTAAATGAGGAAGATCCCGGATTTATTCATTTAGATCAAAGTCATGGCATAGAAGTAGATAGTTATAATCTCCAAGATCCTGCATGTTCGATTTCTACAACTAAAAAGAAGAGAAAAATAAGATTGACTTCTTCTGTATGGTCTCATTTTGTTAAAGTTACTGTCCCCTGTCCTAGAGGAGGAACAGAGGAGAAGGCGTAAATATTGCAAAGATCTTCTTAGTGTCAAATCATCAAACGACACTGGCCACCTTAGTAGACACATGAAAACGTTTTTGCGCAAACATACGAATACCGCTAACAATGGGGCAAGAGGTGGGATGATTCAAACACAACTTTCTCAAACAGATTCATCTGGTGGTTTAGGAGTTTTCAACTATGACCCTAATAATGCTAGATATCAACTTATTAAGTATATAATCAGTTGCCAGGCACCATTTATATTTGCCGAAGACCGATGTTTTGAAAGATTTTTGAGGTCTGCCTTTGTTCCTTCATGGCAGAAAATATCTAGAAATACTGATAGAAGTGATGCAATAAAGGCTTTTTTGAAAGAAAAAGAGAATGTAAAAAATATTTTTGCAAATATACCTGGAAAAGTGGCTTTAACTTCAGATTTATGGACGTCTAAACAAAATCTGGGATACATTGCAATCACATCACATTATATTGATAGTGATTGGGTGATGCAGAAAAGAATGATAGCGTTTTCTATGCTAGAATTCTCACACACTTGTGCTAGGATAGGGTCCACTATCCTTGAAAAACTTAGAGAATATAAAATTGAAAATAAAATAATTTCTATAACTTTAGATAATGCAAGCACTAACAATGTCGCAGCAGAGTTACTCAAACATGTGATTCAACTTGATTTAAATGGAGATCTATTTCACAATAGGTGTGCATGCCACATCATAAATCTTATCGTACAAGTAGGGGTGAAATTAATTATAAATGATTTAGAGATTATTAAATGGATTGTAGGACATATTTTTTGTTCTCCCTCGCGAAAACAATGGTGGAGGGACATATGTGTAATCCTGAATCTAGGACCAAAGAAAATATCATATGATGTAAAGCATAGATGAAATTTTACCTATAAAATGTTAAAAGAATCATGTGCCTATAAAATGACACTAAATCAATATTGTCAACTTTATTTAGAGCATGAAAACTTTTTTATAAGTGATGAAAAATGGACCCTTCTTGAGATAATAAGAGATTTTTTAGAAATTTTTCATGATGCAACATTGTCTTTTTCTGCGGTATATTATCCCACATCAAATCAAGCTTTAGCCTTTTTTTATGAAATAAGTCTTACTTTTAAAAAGTATAGAGATTTTCCAATTTCTCAACTTATGTGTGTACAAATGGAGGAAAAGTTTTCATCATATTGGAGAATAAGGGGGTGTATGGATAACTACATAATCTAATATCAACAAGTTTAAATATTGTAAGATTTCATTATCATAGAATAAAATAGTATCATATTATTATATAGTGTCACTTATAGTGTTTGGCAATTTTTACAAATTTCAATATACCTTTGAAGTGTTTGGCAATTTATAAAAAAAACTCACAAGATGATATACTAAATAAAAAACGGAATGAAAGTAATCAATTGACCCAATGCAGGACCCACTAATTAGTAATCACATGTGTTAATAATCATGGTAGGACCCACAATTGTTAAAAAATCACATGATTAAATGTTTAAACCTTGAGATCCAAGCAATACTGTTTGATTAAGGTAGGTCCACCAAATGTTGATAGCCATAGTGTTATACATCTAATGGTGATTATCACAAATGAGCCTATCTTTTTTTTTTTTTTTGGTAAAACCTTATCTAATGCCAAGCATCATGTTGACACCAAAAATGTCACTTTGTCTTTTCAAGATCCAAAGAGCTACATGAAGTCGCAACCTGCCATAAATAGGCAATGCTGCTTCCAAAAATCAAATCTTGTCAGAATCAAACAAAAACTGCAAGATTCTTCCAGACAGCCAAAAGAGGAGTACACAAGAAGTTTCGGGCCATTTCAAAATCATTTGGCCTAACTTCGCTTCTCCGACAGCCGAAAAGGAGCTCTCGGCGACAAAAGCTCTCCGGGACCATGGTTTCCAAGACAGAACCTATGGATCATCTTAAAATGACTCCAATAGGTTCCCTGTCAAATTTCAAGTCAATCGGACATCGGTTGACCACACATCAAACCGCGACATCTTCATCGCGGCAAAAAGCAAGTCTGCAGGTGATAGGACCCCAAATGGCTTCGAAACTCAAACAAAAGCCTATGGTTGGTCTTATTTATTGCTCAGGAGGCTTCACACCAAATTTCAGGTCATTCCGACATCGTTTGACCCAGTTTCAGCTTCTGACGGAAAATCAGCAGCTCTGCGCGACAAAGTCTTCGACTTTCTCAGGAAATTGGAAACTTTGCAAAATAAAATGCAAGGATTCTCATCAGGTTTCCTACAAAGAAATCAAGCCAATAAATGGTCAAAATATCAAGGAAAAGTACAGAAGAAAAAAGAATCAGAAAAAAGCAAAAACGGACGCAAAACGGGACACGAAAGGGGGAAAACCCCCCAGGGTCGCAGCCCCCTGCGACCCTGGGCCAGGGTCGCCGGCGACCTTGGACCCCGGGGTCGCCGGGAAAGCCCCGGAAACCCCGGTTTTCGCCGTTTTTTCGCGATTCGAAGGGCCCAGCCTCTGGTACTTTCCAAAATTCATGCTTTTGAGACACCAAGTCCTCTGACATCCGTCCAAAACACGGGTAAATCATCAAGAGTATCGAAGACAGTATTGATCGCCACCCGGTCAACCAAAAAAAGTGTGCTTTCTACCCGACCGATCGAGAAATCGACAGGACAGATGGCACCGACCCGCTGTTGGCAACAAACACCTGAAATTACATGGTCATCTAATGTCGATCTACATGAAGATCCATCGATGATCATCGACAGAAGAATTCCAAAAGACGTGGCACGGCCCGCGACTCTTCAGCTGCTCGGCGACCACTTAATGCGATTAATTGACTAGCTTTATTACAGTCATTAATCCATTTCTTTGGACGGCCCAATCAGAAGCAAGCATTCGGGAGTTACAAGTCAAGAGATTCATGGCATTTAACCCATGAAACTCCTCCCATCATGGCGATTAAAGGCGATTAAATGCCCTCAATCTCCTCCGGCCAATCAGAAGCCAAGAAAAATGAGTTACAAAATAAACAATTCAATTTTGTAACTCCTCCCATTATGCGGCTTAATGACAATAAAAGCCCATAAACCCACCTAAAAGGCTACCTAAAAGCCTATAAATAGGAGGGCTCTCCAAGAAGAAAAAACACAATGAACATCAACAAACAGTAGTCAGAAATCCAGAGAAAAGAAAAAAGAGAGAAAACTCTGCGGAAGTTCTACACCGGCCACCGCAACAAGGTGACAAAAGTCCCTTGGGGGGTACCCCCCCAAGGTCCTTGCCTTCTCCTCCTGCCTCCAATGGCTTAGATATAGCTTTTTAGCCCGTCTACTCGGTTTTTTATTGGACATAGGACCTTCCTTTGGTCTTTGTCTTCTAAAAACCCGAGGTTATAGCCAAGCCAAGCGAATCAAATAGCATCCTCTGTTCTCATCTGCATGGATGATGGCGAAGCCCACATATGGCTTGCGACCGTCAATCTAAACGAGTCCCCCACAATCTCCTGAGAAGTTAGATCCTCATTTTCTTGCTTTTCATTGTAGTTTGTATTTTTTCAAAAGAGACAAAAATCACAATTCTTGTCTTTCATTGTTGATAAGGATTGTAAATCGGCTATAAATGCCAAAATCGGCTATAAACGCAAAAAATCGGCTATAAACGCCAAAATCGGCTATAAATGCCAAAAAAAATCGCCTTTCACGGCAAACTAAGAAAATGTCTCTTTTCTTAAATATATGTGCAATGGAAAACTTGAAAGAAGTTGATTTCCTTTTTTACTTGCGAAGGTTGATCCCCGGATCACCACTTGCAATTCCAAGTAAAATAGAAAATCTGGCACACCCACAAAAAAAGAAATGTTGATGCACGCCCTTGCCCCCCGGTTACGAAAGGGTCGGACCCGACGGACTCCCACGTCCGCCGACCTCGGTAGGAACCGAGCAGGAGCGCGGTCCATCAAGCTGGCATCACCCGGTGGGACTCGTTTATTTGAGAACACGATGCTAGAAATGAAATATTTGCATATCATATATTTTGCTCTATGCTTATATTTCTTTTATTGATTCCTTGGCTACTTTATAATTGGTGGCCTATGTTGAATTCCGCATAATAAAAAATGAGATGAGATTTTTTGTTTGGAAATTTCTAATTCTTTGAATTTATTTCCACTCTTTCTCTTTTCAAAAAAAAAAAAATTTAAAAAACAAAAAAAATCAGATTTGTCAATTTGGATTCAAAATTGAGAAACCTTGATCCGTTCCTATCGTTCATCGCGCTTGCAGAAATGTTGAGCCTGTTCGACTAAGGTTTTGGGCCATCGTTTCTCTTCGATGAGTTCATTAAAAATCCAAAAATATATATATATATATATAAAAAGTAAAAAAAAAAAAAATTTAGATTTCTCAATTTGGATTCAAAATTGAGAAACCTTGATCCGTTCCTATCGTTCATCGCGCTTGCAGAAATGTTGAGCCTGTTCGACTAAGCTTTGGGGCCATGGTTTCTCTTCGATGAGTTCATTAAAAATTCAAAAAAAAAAATATATATATATATAAAAAGTAAAAAAAAAATTTTAGATTTCTCAATTTGGATTCAAAATTGAGAAACCTTGATCCGTTCCTATCGTTCATCGCGCTTGCAGAAATGTTGAGCCTGTTCGACTAAGGTTTTGGGCCATGGTTTCTCTTCGATGAGTTCATTAAAAAATATATATATATATATATAAAAAGACATAGACCACTAAGGTTAAACCAACTGTGTTCTTTGATCATGGTTGATTCAAAGAAAAGCCTTGTCCAGAGTGTGGAGACAGCTTGACTGTTCTAGGCAAGGGTCCTCCAAACGGGTTCATTAAGTAATCCTACCCTTACCTGGGGGCAATTCTATCAATCAAGATTTCATAAGACCGGGTTAGGAGGCCTATGTGTACTCTCTCGTCTTTTAAATAAATAAAAAAAATATAAATAAAAAAAAATATAAAAATTTTAAAATAAAAAAATAAAAATAAAAATTTTTTTCAAAAAAAAATCTTAAAAAAAAAATAAAAAATAAAAAAATAAATAAAAAAATAAAAAAAAAGATTTTTTTAAAAAAATAAAAAAAAAACTTCAAAAAAAAAAAGAAAACTTCAAAAAAAAAAAACTTCCGTCATTTTGGGTTTAGATTAGAGAAATCTTGGTCTTCTCCTTTCTGAGCACTGGCGCTCGCGGAAATCGCTGAGCCCGTGTTCAGATTGGAGTGCCTTTTGCTCTCTTTGATAAACCCGATATTGGCCTTTCAAAAAAAAAAACTCGTCATTTTTAGATTCAGATCCGAGAAATTATGGTTCATTTCTTTCTGAGCACTGGCGCTCGCGGAAATCGCTGAGCCCGTGTTCAGATTGGAATACCATCTGCTCTCTTTGATGAATCCAATCTTGACCTTTCAAAACAGAGAATCTCATCTCATAGATGCGGTCTCAAAACATTTGTGTCTAGCGGTACTAGTACGCCCTTTCAGGGTCTACTGTATTGCGACCGGCACATCTGTAACTCCAACTTTATATTCTTCTTACCTCGAGCAAGCTCTGCTTCTCGATAAGTCGAATTTAAGTTCACAATTGCTTCTAGCAGTCACTGGGATGCCCATTCCGGGCTTACCATACCTGCGATCAGAACAATTGTACCTTCTATGGCATTTTGCCTTCCTCATATTGCTGGGGTCATCTACCTCGAGCAATTTGAAAAGACGAAACCATAGAACTTCCCATTTGTGATCATTATATTCTTGTGATTACTAATGGATGTGGTCTTGTTTCAGAAATTTTCGAAAACTAACAATGGCAGCTTCACTAACCATTACTTTCGACGAAAACAAGCACCAACTTATGCTTCAACAGAAGCAAACCACGCGCACCTACAAGCGCCCCATCAGCTGCCGAAGTGTCAACTCCCTCGGCAACTCCGTGAACTCCGGGTCGACCTCGACTCCCCGGACTATCGTCTTCGGGACGCTGGGACCATTCCCACTTCCTGAGGAACAAACTGCTCCCTCCAAGAAGCAGAAACTCGCCTCTCAACGTGTCACTACCGTGACACCAAAGGCGAGCACTAGAAGGCCTGAAGCCCGTGGCAGCCCCACGAAGCCTCAACCTGCAAACAACCAGGTCTACCCCAAGACTTGGTCCCCAAGACCTTCACCAAAACAGAGAAGGTCCCAGGCATCCACTAAGCCAGCATTCCTGGCCCCACTCAAGGAGAACCAGTTCTATCCTCTTGCTTACATGAAAGAGGAGAGACCCATCTCCAACCTGACTCTCAAGTCAACCCAGCATGAGCCGGCTTGTTCCTACAAGCCCAAAATCAAGTCATGCATCACAAGGCCTCCACAAGCACCTGCTAAGGCCTACAAATCTGCAGTTCGACCCTTCATCTCTACAGGGGCCGAACTTCAAAAATTCAAAGCTTCGCTGCAACTGGCGAAGGATAGGGTTCGCATCCTATCCTTGCCCAGCTACAAAGAAGACAGGCTCGGCTGCTGCGCCCGAGGGAGCACATCCTTCATCGTCAAAGCCCAGTCAGAGCTGACCGAAGCTCAAATTGCTCGTCGTATACGCCGCCGCGCGTCGTACCGACAAAAGAGACTACAGAAGCAAAGGACCCAGCCTCCCACACTTCAAGTCTCTCCTAAATGGGTCGAAAAAGAAAGGCCCAACCAAGTTGCTGCCGTCCATATGGTTGGAAAAACCAGAAGGCGCCAAAAATCAGCAACAAAAATCCATGTCCGACGTCCAATGACCCGCAGCGTCTCCAGGACAAGAAGACATTCAGAAGAATCCCCTGCTCCTTCAAGCAAAGGACAGCAGAGTGATCCTTCCTCAAGCTCCTCTTCAAAAAGAATGAGCCCCAGCTCAGTCACCAGGACAGTTTCTTCGTTCGAGTCACGAAGGATGAATGTCTTGGCTACAGATTCTGAGCCACCACCCCGCAATCCACCTCCAGAAGATGCGATCACCCGCATCCAGCAGTTGGAACAGGGCCAGCAGAGGATTGAAACTCTGATGGAAAACCTTCTCCTCGCCTTCCAAAATCAGGCGAATAATGAACCTCCTCCGAATCATCAAGACGACGAGGTAAATAGAGAAGAAAATGAGTCACGCGCCCTTACCAAAAAGGACGTAGACGGTATCCTCGCCAAAGCAAAAGAAGAGGATATACTCAAGGAGCATGGGATCAAGCCACCATATCCCTTATGGATGGACTCGGTCCCGTTCCCCACCAAATTCAAGCATCCTACTCTCCAAACATATACGGGGAAAGGATCAGCCAGACAGCACGTCATCCACTTCAAGATCCTGACGGGAGCTATCGCGGATCAAGATGCACTCAAGATCCGCCTCTTTGCAAGTACCCTAAAAGGTACGGCCTTCGATTGGTACTCCACTCTGCCGGAGGACTCAATCCAAAACTGGGCCATGCTAGAGACACGCTTCCTGACTCACTTCAAAGGTGAGGATCACCCCGCTACTATGGCTCAGCTGTGCAGCCTAAAACAGGGGGAGAATGAATCAACATATGACTTCATTCACAAGTGGAAAGCAATGGCATACAAATGCTCTGATGTATTGCCACAAGCGTCGCTAGTCGACATCTGCCGAAACAACATGAGAGCCAGAATCCGCTCCATGATCATCGGCAACAAATCAAAAAACCTGGGAGAACTCCTAGAAGTTTCCATGGAAGCTGAAACGGTGATTAAAGACCTCAACAGTCAGAAATCATCAAGAAAAGAGCCAACCGCCATTGCAACCTCTAAACCAAAGAAGAAAGAGGTCCTCAATGTGCAGACCAAGTCAGCTCCTCAGCCACCAAAGAAAGCTGAAAACAAAGCTGTTGGTAAGAGACCTGAACTCTCAGATGCCTTCAAAGAACGAGTAGAGAAGAAATACCCGTTTGATGAAGATGTTGATGAAATCTTCGGGGCTCTTGTGGCAAACGGCAAGCTCACCTTGCCTGAACCAAAAAGACCGGGTGATGTTGGCAAAACCAACGATCCTCGGTACTGTCCATACCACCAGATGATCTCGCATCCTCTCAATCAATGCTTCGTTGTGAGAGAGAAAATAAATGAGATGTGGAAAAAACGGAGTCATCACCTTTGACAAAAACTATGGGTCTGCCTCCGTCAACGTGGTGACATGTGGACAAACATCAAGATCACCGAAGAAGAAGATCACTACTTCCTTCAAGGTGATAAACTCAATCGAAGCGTCCGAGGAACTGGTTCCTTACCCGACACCAGACGGACAACCGATATGGGTACATCCCGATCTCCTGGAAGATGAAAATTGGGAGGTCGTGAAAATAAAGCCTACAGCTCAACAGCGAAGGCAGGCTAGGAAACATCTCCTCAAGCTCAAACGGCAAGAGAAGACCCAGCCAAAACCAGAGGTCAAAGAAAAGGCAGAGTCTTCCTCTACCGCTTCACTGGAGGTAACAAAAACATCCCTTCCAGAGACTTCAAAGGGGGTAAGGAAATTCACTCTCAGTGATTTCATGCCACCTCAATTTAAAGAAGCCATGCAGGAGGCATCATACTCTTGCAATTCAGTAGTTGGATTCTCCATTGATGGATACGAATCCAGCGACACCGATGATGGATTCGAATCCAACTACACAGATGAGTGGGAGGAGTCCCTTGAAACAGGAGAATATCTCTCCGATGAAGAATGGGTTCCTGAGTCTCATCTTATGCCAGTAATCTGGTATAACCCCCTACAGCCACAAGGATCCTGGTCTGATGATGAAGAAGACCAAGAGGCTGTACAAGAAAATGCTGCTGACCCAGCACCCCTCATTACTCCAGTGGAAATCAACAATGTTGAGCCACAAAGAGATGATGAAGAAGAAGATCCGGCTCCCATGCCTGATCTTGAAGAATATGCAAGGATCTTGCAGCGACTCGCTCTAGAACAAGAGCAAGAACGCGTCAACGAGCCTCCTCGCAATCCAGAGCCTGAAGTCCCTGAAGACCACCAGGGTATATCAAGGAAATGCCTATGCATAGAGTTCAGATCGACCCAGGTTCTGCACTCAACCTTATCTCCACATCGGCTCTTGAAGAGTTGGGCATCCCACCCAGCAAACTGAGCCACACATCTGTATCTATCTTTGGATACGATGGGAGTACTCAAAGGCCTATCGGCAAAATCAGGTTCAAATTGCAGATCGGTGATCTTATCTCTGAGGTCACAGTGTATGCAATAAAGACCCCTTCATGCTACAACATCCTTCTCGGACGCCCTTGGATCCATGAGAATGGTGTTGTCCCTTCAACTCTACATCAATGCATCAAGTTTGTTGGCGACGACGGCATGATACATCGAGTCTTTGCGGACAGAAAACCCTTCAAAGGTAAAGAAATCCACTTCGCAGACTCACAGATGTATGAAGGTGAAAAAGAAGAAGAGGAAAAGCATACAGCATCCTTTGCCGAAAATCTCCAGAAAGATAAAGGCAAAGCTCCTCAACAATCACCGGAAGAAAACAAACCATCCGGTAAATCTGAAGAGAGCATGCAAACTCCCTTCATCATCTCCCTCAAATCTTCAAAGCCTTTTGTCATCACAACTAAAGTGAAGAAGGCAAAACAAAAGCCTGGGGGCAAATTTGTTGTCTCTTTCGTGTCTATCATGCAAGACACGGACTCGGATTCAGAGCCAGAAGACGACACATCGTCAAGCCAAGCTGATACTCTGCAAGTTCAGCCTGCTCTTACTCCAATGGAGACAACTTCTGACATAGAAGATCCTACGTCAGCTTCCTTCGTTGTTCCAGCAACTTCAGCAAAGGAAAAACCGATCTTCTTCCATAGATCGGATGCTTCTTCATCAAACTCCATGCTTGAACCTTTCCAAAATAAAGGTACGCCTCAACTATCCTTATACAGTTCTGTGGCACAAGCTATTATGAAGAAAATGGGCTATGACGCTCAAAACCCAGTCGGTTTGGGAGAAGGACGCGGTATTCTCACGCCATTGGGGCCCGTCTTGACCAAAAGCCAGCTGGAAGATTGGAGACTCTACGGCTATGTAGAAAAGTCTTCACACGGGTTAGGGTATGATCCCGACACTCCCTTGAGACAGTTGACACAAAGGCTTAAAAGTCAATATACTGACCAAGCCTCAACATCTCAAGTCCATGAAGACATCGATCTCCCTGGATATCTCTTTGATGAGTCACCTGACAAAGATCCAGGAAGCTCATCCAATTGGCACGATTTCTCCGAAAATGAAGAGGAGTTGTCCGATGGCACAGACGTGTGGACTTCTGACCCAGAAGAACCCTCGTCTCCAAAAGAAGTAGCCTACTTCGACTCGGTTTCAACAGGCGATTGGGATCATCTCATAGCAAGCCTTGGGAAAATTACCGATCAAGAAGACCCGTGGAAAGGAATAAAACCTTGGTCTGGAAATGCCCTTGAAACCCCAGAAGGTTTCGTTGAGCTGGAAGCCTCCGAAAATATTGTGGAGGAACCACCTTCGAACCTTCCAACAGAAGATCCTGTTCAAAAGATAGACTTGGGAACACCAGATAACCCACGTCCTGTATTCATAAGCAAGAATATAAAGGATGATGAGTTACCCGAGTATATCGCCTTTCTTCGTGAGTTCGTTGATTGCTTTGCATGGTCTTACGCTGAAATGTCAGGCTTAGACCCCAAAATAGCAGTTCACAAACTCAATCTTCAAGAAGACATCAAGCCTGTCAAGTAAGGCCAAAGAAGATTCCGTCCAGATGTGATGGATAAAATTGAACAAGAAGTTCAAAAACTCAAAAGCGTCGGCTTCATCCGTGAGGAACAACATCCTGAATGGTTGGCCAACATTGTCCCCGTGACAAAGAAAAATGGGCAGATCAGGGTCTGTATTGACTATAGAGACCTGAATGGCACATGCCCAAAAGATGAATTTCCGCTCCCCATACCAGAGGTAATGATTGATAATACCTGTGGATTCGAGCGAATGACATTCATGGATGGTTTCTCTGGCTACAATCAGATAAAGATGCATCCTGAGGATGAAAAACATACATCCTTTCGAACCCCATTTGGCGTGTATTGTTACACTGTCATGCCATTCGGTTTGAAGAATGCTGATGCCACATATCAGAGGGCTATGATGAAAATATTCCAAGATATGCAGCACAAGACGGTTGAATGTTACGTTGATGACCTCGCCGTCAAAAGCAAAAGAAAAGAAGATCATCTCGAAAACCTTCGAGAAGTCTTCCTCCGGCTTCGCAAACACAAACTGCGAATGAATCCATTGAAATGCTTCTTCGGCGTCTCGTCGGGTAAGTTCCTCGGATTCTTAGTTCGGAAAGCTGGAATAGAGCTTGACCCCATAAAAGTCAAAGCCATTCTAGAAATGCCCTCTCCAAGAACCTTGAGAGAACTCAAAGGGCTTCAAGGGAGATTGGCCTACATCAGACGGTTCATCTCCAATCTTTCGGGGAAATGCCGTCCATTCTCCCGGTTGATGAAAAAGGGTGTAAACTTTGTTTGGGATGCTGACTGTGAAGCTGCTTTCCAAGACATCAAGTCATACCTGACAAAACCTCCAGTATTAGCTGCTCCTACCACTGGAAAACCATTCATCTTGTACACAAGAGCCCTTGATCACTCTCTGGGAGCTCTGCTTGCGCAAGAAAATGATCAAAGAAAAGAAGCTGCTCTATATTACCTCAGCCGCATGCTAGTAGGTGCAGAGCATCGCTACTCTCCAGTCGAAAAAGAATGTCTTGCAGTGATGTTCGCCGTACAAAAGCTGCGTCACTACTTGCTTTCCAATACAGTCTACCTGGTCTCGAGGGTCAACCTCTTGAAGGTCCTTGTCACAAAGGCAGGTTCTCTCAATGCTCGACTGGCAAAATGGTCCATCCTTCTGTCACAATTTGATATTAGGTATGTACCACAAAAAGCAATCAAAGGGCAAGCTCTAGCAGACTTCCTCGCAGAGCATCCATTGCCTAAAGATTCTCCACTAAGAGATGATCTCCCAGACGAACCAGTCTACAATGTGGAGACTTTCTCACAAAGTGCCTCCTGGGACATGTACTTTGACGGTGCAACCAGGACAAATGAAAAAAGACAGCTGATCTCGGGAGTTGGCATCCTCTTTGTTAGCCCCGACAAATACA
Source organism: Litsea cubeba (assembly GCA_012931725.1). Classification (NCBI taxonomy): domain Eukaryota; kingdom Viridiplantae; phylum Streptophyta; class Magnoliopsida; order Laurales; family Lauraceae; genus Litsea; species Litsea cubeba. The sequence continues at coordinate 14,448,800 of CM022952.1, forward strand.
TGATTCCACACGCTTTCTCGCTACTGGAACCATGCACAAACAATGCAGCTGAATATCAAGCTCTGATCTTAGGATTGGAACTCGCCATCGAATCCGGTATCACCATGCTGGAAGTCTTTGGAGACTCTCAACTGATCGTCAACCAGATGAATCAGAAATTTGAAGTCAGGAAGCCAGATTTGCTGCCCTACTACAACAAGGCACAATCACTTCTGCAAAAGTTTGACATCTGTCACATCACCCACATTCGTAGAGGTGAAAATATACGTGCAGATGCCCTAGCCGGACTTGCCGCATCCATGGCAATCCAGGAAGGGGAAAACATGCAAATCACAGTGTGCGAAAGGAGAATCCTTCCTCCTCTTAACACACACCAAGCAGTTGCTGAATGCCACCAAGTGGTCGGAAGTCGGATTTCAATCCTTCAAACTTCAATTGGCGACTGGAGGGATCCGTTCATTGATTACATTATGTTCGGAATCCTACCTGAAGATCCAAAAGAACGGGTAAGCATCCAAAGGCGAACCCCAAGCTTCCATTTGGATATTCCTTCAAAAATCCTTTACAGGAAATCCTTCAACGGAGTACTTCTACACTGCTTGTCACAACAAGAGGCTGAAGAAACACTCAAAGAAGTTCATTCTGGTCTTTGCGGAGCTCATCAGGCTGGACCTAAGCTCTATGATCAGATAAAAAGGTTAGGATATTACTGGCCTACCATGGTAGCTGACGCAATGCAATTTGCTAAGCGCTGCCAACAATGCCAAGTTCATGGAGATTACATTCACATGCCTCCAGAATGGCTACATCCTACAGCGATCTCATGGCCTTTCGAAGCCTGGGGTATGGACATCATAGGTCCTATTTCTCCCCCTTCAAGCGAAGGTCATCGCTTCATCTTCGCCGCTACGGATTATTTCTCCAAGTAGTCAGAAGCATTTGCGTTTAACGAAATGAAGACCTCATCAGTCCTTCAGTTCCTACGCACCAACATCATTTGTCGTTTCGGCATACCCAAAAGATTCTTCCATGATAACGGACCACAGTTCCGGGATCATCGATTCTACAGGTTCTGCGACAAATACAAAATTCAAAGCTGTCCTTCGACTCCATACAATCCTGCAGCAAACGGGTTAGCAGAAGCTTTCAACAAGACACTCTGCAAAATCCTCAAAAAAATGGTCTCTAATCACAAAAGAGACTGGAGCGACAAAATGTCTGAAGCTTTGTGGGCCTATCGAACCACCGTTCGAGGACCAACCCATAGCACACCATTCTCCTTGGTCTATGGATGCGAAGCTGTCGTGCCCTTGGAAGTACAAATTCCTTCCTTGAGGGTATCCTTGCAAAATGACATGACTCAAGAAAGCAATGTCAAATTGCGGCTCCATGAGCTGGACAATCTCGATGAGAGACGGCTCGAAGCTCAACAAAGCATTGAACTTTACCAAGCACGCATGGCAGGATCTTTCGATAAAAAGGTCAGGCAACGCGCCTACAAAAAGAATGACTTGGTTCTTGCGGTAAAAAGACCAATGGTCTTCGCTCACAAGTCCAAAGGCAAATTTGAGCCGAAATGGGAGGGACCCTACGTCATCGACAAAGTTTTCTCCAATGGCGCATACGCACTCCTAAACATGGAAGGTGACAGATGTATGCTGCCCATCAATGGCAAGTTCTTGAAGCGGTACTACCCTTGAAGACTTATCCAACTGGGTAAGAGCAATGCCTGTACGGCCAAAACCGGTTTCCAGGTACACGCTCACTAAACCCACCCTTTTTAGAATTTTCATATCAAATGTTGAAATTTCTAGAAATCTAAAACAATGCTTACTTTCATCGTTTCATTGTTCAAAAAAAAAAAATCCAAGTTTAGGAACCTTTCCCTAACTTGACCAAAATTTTCAACCCTTGAACCCAAAATTCATGGTTTGAAACAAAATCCGGATTCAGGCATTTTCACCCTAGTTCACCCTGTCTTTTACCGCCAAAATGGTTTTAGGTCAAAATTTATGACCCTCGTGTCTTTAAACAAAAAAAAAAAATGGTTTTTCAAAAACCCGCGAGGAAGCGACGCTTAGTCGATACTTGCACAAATCGGAAGCAAGCGAACCACGTTCGACACTTCCAAAATCGCAGGGAAGCGACATTTCGTCGATACTTGCAAAATCCAAAATTGTGGAGACGCAACATTTTAGTTGATATCCACAACCCAAATTTCAAAGGTTCGAAAAAACCTAAAAAACCATGGAGACGCAACATTTCAGTTGATATCCATAACCCAAAGGTTCGAGAAAACCACAAATTTCAAAAATCGTGGGGAAACAACATCAAGTCAGTACCCGCAAAACCAAAATTTTTGAAAAGCAAGAATGCGACATTCCATCGATACTTGCACCCAAATCCGCGAGGATGCGACATTCCATCGATACTCGCAACCGAATGAGCAAGGATGCGACATTCCATCGATACTTGCAAGAACATTCAGCAGGGAGGCGACTTTTAGTCGATACTTGCATTTTTTGAAAACCAAACCGGCTATAAATGCCATCAAAACAGGCTATAAATGCCACAAACCGGCTATCAATGCCACCAAAACAAAACAGGCTATCAATGCCACAAAACAAACCGGCTATCAATGCCACCAAAATTGGCTATAGATGCCACAAAAAAAAAAAACTCGGCTATCAATGCCACACAAAAAAAAAAGCTGGCTCTCATGCCAAAATTGGCTTCCATGCCACAAACAAAAACCTGGCTTTCATGCCAAAACAATCACTTGACAAAAGATTTTCACAAAATGACAACCTTTTGATCAAATCCCATTTAGCAATTACTTTTATCACAAAAAGATTCAAGTGAGCGTAGGGATAACAAAAAAAGAAAAGCATCCCATTTAGCAATTACTTTTATCACAAAAAGATTAAAGTGAGCGTAGGGATAACAAAAAAAGAAAGAAAGTGTTCACAAGCACTACACAAAAAAAAAGAGTACAAAAAAAAATACATGTGGTACCAACAAAAAAAAAAAGTGTTCACAAGCACTACAAAAAAAGAGTACCAAAAAAAATACATGTGGTACAAAAAAAAAAGAAAGTGTTCACAAGCACTACAAAAAAATAAGTACCAAAAAATACAAGTGGTACCAAAAAAAAAAAAGAGAAGAAAGAAGGATGGTTTCTGTATACAGGAGCTCAATAAAAAATGGTCTCCAGCCAAGAGTTCAGCTCCCCAAGCAAACTTTTAGCCTCAGCCGTCAAGGATTCCAAGGCACGCTTCTTCAGGAACTTGCCATGAGATGCCGGAGTGGGCTGTACCCCTTCTCTCACACCAGGAAGCTTACCTCGAGCAGTTTGCCATTGTTCATCCTCATCAGACTTCCTTTTGAGAACCCGTTCAGCATCTGCAACCTGGTGAATCAGGGCACTCTCCCTGTCGCGAGCTTCTATTATGGCAGTCCACTTGGCAGCGACTTGTGCCTGCAAATGCTCAAGACGTTTCCTGGCCTCATCGACCTCCCTGTCAAGGATGTTGAGGTCATGTGTCAGCCTGATGATGGCTATCTCTTCTAAGTTCCTCTTTCGGACTGCCAGCTTCCTGCTTTCTGTAGCCTCATCCAGGTCAGACTTAGCCTTATCAGCAGGGTCCAGGAACATCTCCTTGAAGAACTGGTCATCAGCCAAACTCATGGTCTCAAACCACTTGTCACCCAGTGCAATGATCCTATCAACGATCGCCCTGGCACCTGTGACATCCAGACCAGCCTCTTCAGCATCACTGAGAATCTCCTGCACATGCTGGATCATGCCAAATCCGACTTCCAAGTGCCCAGAAAAGAGAGTCTCAATCCAAGAGCTCAGAACTCGTACCACCACCTTCTTCGCAAAAAGAAGAGATGGCCCAGCTGAGGATTCGCCCAACTCCGTTGGTCGGCTACTCATGTCATCATCTGTTGAAAGAGTAACAAAAGAACTCTTTCCAGCTGAAGCTGCTCCTGCTCGGGAAGGAATCTCAGCGCGAGGAATCTCCTCAATATTGTCAGAGCTGGTCCCAGGAATCTCTACCTCTGGATCAACCTCTGGCATCTCTTGCTCTGGAAGCAACGGATCCTCCTCTGCCACTTCAAAACCTGCAAAGGAAACACAAAAAGGTATGAATATGACCCTGTTTGAAAATCATTATTAGAGTTATAACTACAAAATACCTTCTTCGACGACTGGCGGAACACTTTCTTCCTCCATGAACTCATCGGAAGCATCATCAACGTTTGCGTCCATCGATGGTTCAAAGTCATCAGAACCCTGTGGCAAGTCAGTTGGCAAAAAAAAAAATAATGTGTTAGCAAGCCAAGTCACAAACAAAAAAAAAAGAGCAAAAGAAGTCGTACCAATTGGAGATTCTGGATCTACTCCAGAGTCCCTCAGTTCTTCTTCAGGTGCCTCAATAGGATCCATCACCACCTCATCGGTTGGGACCTCAGGCATCACCAAGTCTTCCTCTGCTAAAAAAAAAAAGAAGAAAAGCAGAAACAAGAAGCAAATCATAACATGGAAAAAATCCCATGAAAAGAAATGGAAAGAGAAAAAGGAAGAATCATACCTTCACCGACGGTCTCTTCTTCTCGGCTTCTCTTCTCCGGAGGCTCGTCAGCATCCACTGGCACATCCTCATTGATAGTAAGAGGAACTTCCAAGTTAGGAGAGTCCTCATGCTGCCCCTTGCTACTATGATGACTCCTCCTCCTCTTGCTTCTGCGGGCTCGCTTCTTAGAGGAACCTGCACCGCCGTCAGAGTCAGGTTTCCCACTTGACTCATCACTGGATGGTCTGCTCTTGCCAGTAGACTCCACGGAAGCTTGCCTCTGTGCCGCTTGCATCCAAGCGCCAAGTTCGGCTTCCTCCTGTTCTAGCTGCTCCAAAGCCTCGTCAGGTATTTCTCGAACAGCTTCAGAACCGATGACGCCCTGGTCACCGAGAAAGCCTATCTTGTGCTTCTCTCCAGAAAGGAAGGCCCAAACTTCCTCTCGCCGGATGCCATCCGACTTTCCAAGGCCCTTTCCAGATGCCAGCTTCACATCAAGCTCCTTCCTGGAAAGTCCCCGATATGCCGAAAAGCTCTCCGCGAACCACTTCGCAAAGCTGGCAGTACGGGAAGTCAACAACACAGGATAAGAAATCATGGCTGTAGTGTCTTCAGCACTATAGAAAGCCCATGCATTTCTCCCGTCCTGTAAGCCTCCAAAGCGCTTCACCATGCTTGAAGGCGCTCCAACAACGCCTTGAGAAAAGCCAAGCTGCAAAGCAAAGCGAGAAGGTACATACGGCTGGATGTCGACGAAAAGATGTCTACGGTACACCATCGTGCCGACACGTATGCTGAAAAGCCACTCTCTCTCTGCATTTGTCAAGGAATAATGCCTTCCCGACCCCGCCCTGGTAGAGTCTCGGGAGGCACCAAAATCAAAAGCCTTCTTCCGCAACTCCGGAGAAAGCTTTACTGAAGATTGCCCCATCTCGACGTCCCTGAACCGTCGGATCCTCATGCGGGCAAACAAAAGTGATTCGGACACGGCTTTGCCCTTAGCCAGTCGAATCATCAGAGGATCATCATCCTGTGCAGCACCCAGCCGATGGAAGCCAGGACAGTGGTATACATACCACGAATAAAAGATATGGGCTGAAAATACCCTATTCATGGGAAGCCCAAGCCGAACTAGAAAAGCAGCAGCCTGCAGTTCGGTACACAGGTAGGAGTAAAGAGCTGGCACCAAAGCAAGCTGCTCTCCAAACGCCATCTGACAAGCCGGGAAAATACAATGCGGCCTGATGTGCGTTCCATCTCCTCCAGCAAATACAGCCTCACCAAGCCAATAAGTGAGGTAAACAGCGAGATCTCTCCGCAGTGCAATGTCAGGACATATGGCGTTTGTACTTGCACAGAAATCTCTCAACTCTTCTTGCATGGCCAAGATCTTCTTTGAACTTGGATCCTGAGCTCCGGCTTCCTGGGTCACGCTATCAGAAGACTCCCTACTATCAAAAAAGTTGGGGAATGAAGAGCAAAAACTCTTCCAACTGCTGGATCTAACTTTCGAACCCCCCTTCTCCTTCAAAAAATCATAGAAGGCGACGAGCTGAAAGTATAAAAGCCTGAACTCCTCAGACTGCCCCTCGAGGACGCTGTCAATCGGCATAAACTCCTCATAGAGTTTGCCGAGGATGGGCAATCCGGTAATAGCGCTCAGCTCCTTCAAAGAAAAACCAATCTCACCATTCGTCACAACGAAGGTATTGGTTTGAGGGAGGAACGACTCCAGCATAGCCATGAAGGCCTCGTCGGAAAAGATCACGGTCTCCCTAAAGGCGCGGACCGCATCAAAAATCCCGGCTTCCTTCAAAACGGCGCCACCAATCAGCAGGACGCGATCAGTCCACGACTTCCACTCGGAGTCAGCATTGAAACGACCTCGAAGTCGGAAAGGCTTGATCCAATTGCTGCCGTCACCGCTGAAAATACCAAGGCCCACCGGTCTCAAATCGACCGACGGATAATCAGAGCCCTGGTAGCCGCTGGATGGCATCAACAGGTCCATATCAACAGGCGACCTCTCCGTATATCCAGGAGAACCGCCAACAAAAACCCCGGTCTTGATTACATTTGTCCTTCTCACCCAACTTGGAGGATCTTCCCTCTTAGGGCACGTGGGGGCAAGGCTCAGAATCGAGACGGTGCGATCAAACATCGACCGGGTAGTAACAGTCTTCTTCTCACCATCTGTTGTGAAGGAAAACTGAAAATATCTCCTCTGGTATGTCATGTCATCAGGGACTGCATCACTAAAGAAGAAGGTAGGCTTGGGCAAAACGTTCTGATCTTCCATCACCCATGGACGACTGCTTACCATGATCTTATAGAATTCCTCTCCCTTGAGAGTGATCAGTCGCTGCCTCATCTCATCTCTGTTGAGGGAGTCGCACTCTTCCAGATTTCTCTCAACATACTGGACCTTCTCGAAAGCCTGCTGAACGGCCGGATTAGAAGATCTAGAAGATCGACGAGGTACGCTTGTAGCAGGCTCTTTACCCTTGTTCGCTCTGGAGGAACCACCTGAAAAGGATGGAAAAGAAAAAGATCAAACATCAAAATGACAGAATCTCGCTAAAAAAAAATCTGGCGAAATTTTGACATGATGACGGGGCAATTCCGAAGAAAAGGAACTATCCCGAAAGAAATAGAAAGCTTGAAGATGGGCTCAACATCGCTGCGAGCTCCGAAACTCCAAACTTTCGAAACCTAAAAGTCTCCGCAAAATCAGGAAGGGCTCAACATCACTGCGAGCTCCAAGTTCCCAAATTTGCAAAAACTTTCAGGTATGCTATCACATCATCCTACAAATTTAATTTATAAATTAAAGGCATGCATGAACATCTAGATTTGCGAAAAAAAATGCATTATCATGATGAGCAAAAAAAAAAAGAAAAGAAACTTTCTCTAAAAAAAAAGGGAGGAGAAAGAAAACAAAAAAAAAGAAGAAAGAAACGAAACTCTCTCAAAAAAAAAAAGGGGGGAGGGAAAGAAAAAAAAAGAGAAAAAAAAAGGGGGCTGGCCCACAGGCCGTGGCCCACAGGCCACGTGGCCGTACGGCCAGATCCGTACGGATCTGTCCGTACGGCCCACACAAAAAAAAAAACATAAAAAAAAAAGAAAAGAAAGCAAAAAAAAAAAAAAAACGTGTAAAAAAAAAAAGGAGGCAATCACGTGAAAAAAAAACAAAAAGAAGAAGAAAAGAAAAGAAAGAAAGAGAAGAAAGAACTTTATTTTTTTCCTACAATGGAGTTTTCTTGAAAAAGAAGAACTTACTTGAAGCCATTGATGGAGAAGAAGAAGAAAACTCTTGAAGATCTTGAAGAAGAAAAGCTCTTGGTCTTGAAGCCCTCTTGAGATTATTGCAAAAGAAAGTAATAAGAGCAAGAGATCCAACCTTCTCTTTGCTTTTATAGAGGAGAGCAAACCAAAGAAGGAAAGAAGAAAGAGGTAAGTGTTACTAATTAGTAACCTTACCAAAAGAAAGAGATTAGAAAGATTCTTTCCAAAAGAAAGATACCTTGAAGGATTTTCTCCCAAAAATCAATCTATGACGGATTCTTTCCCAAAAGAAAGATATCTTGAGATATCCTATCCCAAAATAAAGGGATCTTGAGAGATTTTCTCCTAAAAGATATAATCTATGACGGATTCTTTCCCAAAAGAAAGATATCTTGAGATATTCTATCCCAAAAATAAAGGGATCATGAGAGATTCTCTCCAAGTAAAGATATTCTTGGATATTCTCTATCCAAATGAGATATTTTTGGATATTCTTTACAAAAATGACACCATATGAGATCTAAGCTATTTCAAAAGCTTAAGGTCCCATGGGTGAGCCCATATGAGCCAGGTTTGACCACCTAGGCACAAAAAAAAAAAAAAAAAAAAGAAGAAATAAATTTTGGGCTTTTAGTCAAAGAGAAATCCCTCTTACCAAGAGCATACAAAAATGGTTTCATGCCTCTTTTGAGTTGATTGGACCATACAAAAGAAAATTCCAAGCCCCATGAGCTTCCAAAAAATCAAACCATCCAGCCTCATCTACCAAATTGAGCCAAATTCTTGAAATTGACATTCCATCAAACCAAATCCTGGTCCCCTAACTTGCCACATACAGCCTGTTAGGTCACAAGACCAAAACCAAAAACCAAAACCTGATCCCCTAACTTGCCACATACAGCCTGTTAGGTCACAAGATCAAAACCAAAATTGATCCCCCAACATTCCACATACAGCTTGTTGGGTCACACGATCAAAACCAAACCCGACCCCCTAACCTGCCACATATAGCCTGTTAGGTCACAAGGTCAAAACCCAAATCCACATCCCTGATGTCATCTTCAAAACTTTGCCTCGAGATGGTACGTGATCCCTTTCACTACCATAAAATTCCCCTGGAAGCTCAAAAGGCTACAAATACCAAAAAGAAAGACTGCTCAAAGACTCTTGGTCAAGTCACAGGCTCTCCTTCGAAAATCTCTTCGAGGCACATCGACTACAAAAGTTAAGCAACTCGCCGCTGTACCTCGAGGGGGCATTTGTTGACACCAAAAATGTCACTTTGCCTTTTTAAGATCCAAAGAGCTACATGAAGTCGCAACCTGCCATAAATAGGCAATGCTGCTTCCAAAAATCAAATCTTGTCAGAATCAAACAAAAACTGCAAGATTCTTCCAGACAGCCAAAAGAGGAGTACACAAGAAGTTTCGGGCCATTTCAAAATCATTTGGCCTAACTTCGCTTCTCCGACAGCCGAAAAGGAGCTCTCGGCGACAAAAGCTCTCCGGGACCATGGTTTCCAAGACAGAACCTATGGATCATCTTAAAATGACTCCAATAGGTTCCCTGTCAAATTTCAAGTCAATCGGACATCGGTTGACCACACATCAAACCGCGACATCTTCATCGCGGCAAAAAGCAAGTCTGCAGGTGATAGGACCCCAAATGGCTTCGAAACTCAAACAAAAGCCTATGGTTGGTCTTATTTATTGCTCAGGAGGCTTCACACCAAATTTCAGGTCATTCCGACATCGTTTGGCCCAGTTTCAGCTTCTGACGGAAAATCGGCAGCTCTGCGCGACAAAGTCTTCGACTTTCTCAGGAAATTGGAAACTTTGCAAAATAAAATGCAAGGATTCTCATCAGGTTTCCTACAAAGAAATCAAGCCAATAAATGGTCAAAATATCAAGGAAAAGTACAGAAGAAAAAAGAATCAGAAAAAAGCAAAAACGGACGCAAAACGGGACACGAAAGGGGGAAAACCCCCCAGGGTCGCAGCCCCCTGCGACCCTGGGCCAGGGTCGCCGGCGACCTTGGACCCTGGGGTCGCCGGGAAAGCCCCGGAAACCCCGGTTTTCACCGTTTTTTCGCGATTCGAAGGGCCCAGCCTCTGGTACTTTCCAAAATTCATGCTTTTGAGACACCAAGTCCTCTGACATCCGTCCAAAACACGGGTAAATCATCAAGAGTATCGAAGACAGTATTGATCGCCACCCGGTCAACCAAAAAAAGTGTGCTTTCTACCCGACCGATCGAGAAATCGACAGGACAGATGGCACCGACCCGCTGTTGGCAACAAACACCTGAAATTACATGGTCATCTGATGTCGATCTACATGAAGATCCATCGATGATCATCGACAGAAGAATTCCAAAAGACGTGGCACGGCCCGCGACTCTTCAGCTGCTCGGCGACCACTTAATGCGATTAATTGACTAGCTTTATTACAGTCATTAATCCATTTCTTTGGACGGCCCAATCAGAAGCAAGCATTCGGGAGTTACAAGTCAAGAGATTCATGGCATTTAACCCATGAAACTCCTCCCATCATGGCGATTAAAGGCGATTAAATGCCCTCAATCTCCTCCGGCCAATCAGAAGCCAAGAAAAATGAGTTACAAAATAAACAATTCAATTTTGTAACTCCTCCCATTATGCGGCTTAATGACAATAAAAGCCCATAAACCCACCTAAAAGGCTACCTAAAAGCCTATAAATAGGAGGGCTCTCCAAGAAGAAAAAACACAACGAACATCAACAGACAGCAGTCAGAAATCCAGAGAAAAGAAAAAAGAGAGAAAACTCTGCGGAAGTTCTACACCGGCCACCGCAACAAGGTGACAAAAGTCCCTTGGGGGGTACCCCCCCCCAAGGTCCTTGCCTTCTCCTCCTGCCTCCAATGGCTTAGATATGGCTTTTTAGCCCGTCTACTCGGTTTTTTATTGGACATAGGACCTTCCTTTGGTCTTTGTCTTCTAAAAACCCGAGGTTATAGCCAAGCCAAGCGAATCAAATAGCATCCTCTGTTCTCATCTGCATGGATGATGGCGAAGCCCACATATGGCTTGCGACCGTCAATCTAAACGAGTCCCCCACAATCTCCTGAGAAGTTAGATCCTCCTTTTCTTGCTTTTCATTGTAGTTTGTATTTTTTCAAAAGAGACAAAAATCACAATTCTTGTCTTTCATTGTTGATAAGGATTGTAAATCGGCTATAAATGCCAAAATCGGCTATAAACGCCAAAAATCGGCTATAAACGCCAAAATCGGCTATAAATGCCAAAAAAATCGCCTTTCACGGCAAACTAAGAAAATGTCTCTTTTCTTAAATATATGTGCAATGGAAAACTTGAAAGAAGTTGATTTCCTTTTTTACTTGCGAAGGTTGATCCCCGGATCACCACTTGCAATTCCAAGTAAAATAGAAAATCTGGCACACCCACAAAAAAGAAATGTTGATGCACGCCCTTGCCCCCCGGTTACGAAAGGGTCGGACCCGACGGACTCCCACGTCCGCCGACCTCGGTAGAACCAAGCAGGAGCGCGGTCCATCACATCATTGATGAATCTATCTATGAGAAATCATTATGGGACCCATTTGATATTTGTAGTCATACTAACACAAGGGCAGCTATCAAATAGTAGGACCAATTTAATGATGACAAACTTCTAACTACAATCACACAATTCAATTTTGGTAATTAATTAGAAACTCAGCTAATTTTGATAGTATGGGACCCACCTAATGTTGGTAATCATGATGAAGGGTCTCTAGTGTGACATTAATAAGATCTTCATAATATTGATAATTAAAAATGACCATGTAATTGTGATATGGTTATAGGACCCCACATTAAATTTGTAAGTATTGTGGGGCCAATGTAATATTAGGATTCATAGTTGCAATGAGGATCATTAAATGTTAAAACTTATAGTGAGCCACTATAATTAATAGTTTTCCATGAGTTCTTTCTAAATAAAAAAGATTTTGTAACAAAAGATTATCTTATACAACATATCCTTGAATAATGTAATATGAAGGTTTTTAGAAGAAAGAGAGATATTGTAATATACTTTCTAAGTTATCCAAACACCTCATTTTTTGGTGCATAGATTATATTTTAAACTAGCATATAATATGACAAAATCTCTTGAAATATCTTGTTTCCAAACACCCCCTAACTCATTTAACATATTGTATAGCTGCTGCATTAGACCCTAGATTGAAATTACAAGGTGTAGAAACCCTTCTTGATGAAATCAACTAGAAACCTTCTTGATGAAATCAACTTTAATATGAATACAACTAATATAAATGACATGACAACAATTAAGGCACAATTAGAAACACTTTATTTGGAATATGCTACCCGATTAGGTAGATCCATAGCACCCATTGTCCCAATAGGCCCTCCCCAAGTACATAAAGGAAAAAAGAAGGTCATTTGAAGTATTATGATGAAATCTCAGGAAAGTAACTCCACTTTTTCCAGAGGATCTTACAACCTTAATGAATTAACAATGTACATGGGGAGCGATCATGTTACAATCTCGGATGATGAAGAAGATGATTTTGATATTTTGGCATGGTGGAAATCATTCAAAACTAAGTTTCTCGTGCTTTTCGCTATAGCCCGTGATATACTAACAATACCAGCGACCACAGTTGTATCAGAGCAGACATTTAGTGTAAGTGAGCGCCTTATTGACCCAGGAGGACTATGCTTACAGAAAAAACAGTTGAGACCTGCATGTGCTTACGGGATTGGTATCAAGCAGATGATAGAGAACAACACCTCGATAATGATGAGATCAAGATAGAAGACGAGCTAGCGGCATTAAATATATCATAGTATAATTTTTTTAGAATGCATAATAGGCTTTCAACTTGTAATTTATTTTTTAGAATGTATCATAGGTTTTTAAAGTTGTAATTTATTTTTTAGAATGTATCATAGGTTTCTAAAGTTGTAATTTATTTTTTAGAATGTATCATAGGTTTTTAAAGTTGTAATTCTTTTTTCATTTATCAGAAGGTTTGGATTTCATTATATATATATTGATCCAAGTTCAAACTTGTAATTTTTTAAAACTTTTGTAACTTAAATTTCAAGGAAATACAATTTATTTGATGTATTTTTTCAAAACATCATTAGTGTTATTCTATTTGTTTATTTATCTTAATTTCTTTATTTTAATGAAAATGGTCCAAGGCCAAGAATGAAGAGTCTAAAAGTCTCTAAGACTTAAAAAACTTAAAAAAAATTAAAAAAAGGGGAGGGGGGATATATGGGCCGCCCACGGGCGGCACGGCCCAGGCTTGGCTGGGCCCGGCCCAGCACGGTATGACCAGGCCGTGCCCTGGGCCGTGCTGGGCTGACCCCAGAACCCTTGGGCCCAGCCCGGTACAGCCCGCCCAATTATGATGGCCCGTGCCAGCCAGGCACGGGCACGGCTGGGCCCTGCTTCAGTGGGCCGTGCCGGATTTACACTATGCCAGGTTGTAACGCTCCTACTCTCCTCACTCTCTCATGCACCACATTACTTTACTCTGCCTTTACTTTATTTCTCCTATTCCTCTCGTGTTACGTACTTGCAGCAGTGGTTGTAATTTTATCAGAGAAAAGAAAATCCCTCTTTTGTCATCCAAACACTTCTTTTTTTTTTTTTTGGTTTTTGGATCTGATTTTGAAGGAAGAGCGACTTATCCAAACGCTATTGAAATCGATCACGATTGCAGCTAGGGTTTCGTCAACTGCTTCTTCCACGCTGGCATCTGTCTACATCATTCCTCGCTCACGGATTCAGGTAGATTGTCTTGATTCAGTTTACTGTTTCTGATACTACGTATACGTTGATTTTTTAAAGATTTCTTAATGCATTGTCTTCGATGGAACAGTTGCAATTTGTCCTCTTTTCAAGATTCGATTTTTAATCTCCTTCCAAGATTCAATTTTTAATTGAGTCAACGAAGGCAGATGACGATCGAGAGAGATTGTGTGGCAGTTGGATCTGCATAAGCTTTTTTGAGGTGGATCTTTTATGTTCGAGATGGCTTTGAGGAACCGCAACTGTATCGATTTCATCAGCTGCTTTGCAGCTATGTGCGAATGGCATCCTTTAGGATAGCGGGGGCGATCAGGGCTTGATGCCGTTGAGCTCTTCTTCTTTCTCTTCTCTCATCTACAAGGTACTGTTTTTTTTCCTAATCTGGCATCAAAAGAATGTGAGAAATAGAGAATTCATGTTAGTGAAGGTACTACTTAAAAATAGAAGAATCAGATTTAGAATTAGCGTGACTGTATCCTGTCAATGAGGGGTAGGAGAATGCAGGAGTCAGAATTATTGAGTATAAACCTAGTTCTGGTTGATCTAGTTATTTAATTGGAGTTTCGTGACACGTTTTGATGAAAAATGTTTGATATGAACTCGTGAAGGTCCTATTTGTTTGCATGGAATTGAATTCTTGGTAAGTCTGAGAATTGTATTTCTAGAAGTGGTTAAACTGAAAAAAAAATTATTTCAGAGGTGAAGATCCATTGATGACTATGAAATAATCTTCCCTTTAGTAGGAAATGAATTAAGGGGAGGTGGAAATGATTACCTAGATATCACCCTAGTAATTGAAATCCTAGGAAAGTGAGGTCCCATCCATATGTTCACCTTATACCAGTCCCACTTCTTTAATAGTCCTTTTTTGGAACACACTTTACCATGAATTCCTAGGACTTGAATTCCATGCAAACAAACGGGCTCTATAAGAGTTCACTTAATTGTTTAGTGTGTTTGGAACTTTGGATCATTGGATGTACTCCTGTGATGGACTCCAACTTGCAGCTGGAGTCTCTTATTTGGTGGAATGAATAGCCATCAACTTTCTTGAATGTTTGAGAAGATGTGCCGGAACCACATTACACAAGATGTGATTTATTTCCTTTACTTTTGGGCTCAAATCAGCATCTTCATTTACTGTTGAACCTGAATTGCAATGGCTATCAATATTCAGGGGAGAAGCGTCCCAGGTCTTCCTTTTTAGGTTTACTCAAAATACAAGTATTTATTTATTTATATTATTATTATTAATTTCATGCGTCTCTGCTGAATTTTATTTCATGAGCGGGATTTCAGTACTGACGAAAAGTCCACATTGCAGGAAGTTGGACATTCTAAAATGTTATGGGATCCGAGTATTTGCTTGTGTTTCTCTTGTTTTGAATGGTACATAAATCTTCAACATTCTCAAAAGTTCTTATGATTTGGGAGGAACTTCCATCACGAGCTTGACAGAAATGGGCTGCTGTAGTTGCTTTAAATACTTGAGCAAGCCCCAAAGATGGATGAAGTCCATCTGTGGCCCTGGTAATCGGTTTTCCCGGCAGTTCTTGCTGTCAGATAATACAAGACATGTGGATAGAGTTCCGTATAACAGTGAAGCTGCTGATATTCTTTGTGGAAGTGATGACAAGTTGCGATATCACGATAAAGGTTCTGAGCCAGTACTCTTGCTTAGTGCTCGAAGTGAAATTATGTGCAAAAAAGTTCCTGTCAAGCGAACTCGGCATGCTATTCTGTCAGAGGTAAACAAATGAACTCTTTCTCTAGTTTAAAGATTAGTGCTCTTTGCTCTTGGAGGTTTATTAGTACAGTTTTCAAGAGGGCATTCTAGGATGTCCTGACTTTATATAAGGAACAATGTGCTTCAATTTGGTACATGGTGAGTAGGTGTTGCTAGAGGCTTTGTTTAAGTTTGTTGTTTCTTCAAGTTTACTTGTTGATAATGCCTCTTCGATTGTAGCTAATTTCATTTAGTACACGATACAAAATCAAATGTCAACTTTAATTGCCAGATCAGTTGTCAACATTATTAAGGTCACTGACGCAGCAAGGGGTGGGAAGAGTGATCAATTATTACTATCCAAGCTGATGCTTATAGCACTGGCACATTCACCAACAGACATTCAACACCAAATTAGAGAGAGCAATTTTATTTCATTGGGTGATTGAGAGTAGAGGATAAATTCACTTAGATAGCCCTTAGAAATATAAATCACACACTATTTGACTAATTGACTTATCTTTCCATTCCATAATCGTATCTATCAAATCCTAAATCGCTAGTTATTGTACTCTGTCGATATCCATCATGATAAGATTTTATCGATCAAGGAATCCTAAGATAGCAATGAATTAATTATTACTAGACTCTGGATAACTTTCACCTATCATGATATGATTCTTATCAATCAAGGATTCTATAGAGTAAAAAAAAGGAAAAGTAAAAACTATGATCTGATTGGCTGTACACGGGGCCCCTGGATCTATGTCTAACCATTGGATTGGAGCACCCATTTTCTTTAATACACTTTCACCTTTGGATTTGGGCCTCAAAATCTCTATCTATAGTTATTGATTCATCATAATCATGAAACCTTTATCCCATTTATTTGGGGATATAGACTTTATAAGATTATGCTAATTCCTTTGGGCATCTCTAATACATGTATAGTCCTTTCAATCCCCCTATTCCAATGCTTGGCATGCATCTAGGTGGGCCCCACAAGATGGTTCTCATTGAGTTATATGTGGACACTATACATACACACACGCAAATTTATGGTAATTTTCTCCTGCCGTTACGTTATCACGGTCAAAGCTCTGAAATTCAGGGGTCTCCCAATTTATTGATTGGGCCCCTGCCTCTTTAACATCCAGATCGGGTTCACATAGGAGAGAATTTCTCTATATATAATCATAGGAGAAGTGTTTTTCAAGTGAGCAAATCTCTGCGCGCATGTGTGATATACAAAAGATAGAAGTGTGTGTACCTCTCTCTCTCTCTACACACACAATTTATATATATATATATAGGGAGATGCTCTTATAGGAGCACCTTTCACCTTACTCTGAGAGATAAGGGTGGGGCCCTCATATTTAAGTTGTTGGCATTGGGTATGTATGTGAGGGTCCCCACCTTATCTCTCATAGTAAGGTGAGAGATGCTCTCATAGGAGCATCTCCCATATATATATATATATATATATATATGGAAATTCTAAAAAACGCCCCACAATATATTTTTCCGCCCCTCTTTTTTTTTTGTCATGTGGCCTATGTTGAGTCAATCTAGTCTTTTCACCAACGCTACCCCCCCATGAATAGTCACAAGTTTGACACTCATCCAACTTTTCCTCGCCGTTGGATTGAAATCATGATGAAATGATGCCTTTAAACCATTAAATTTTAGGGTCATGGATCAAAAGGTTGGGATGATCTTATGGACTCAAGATTTTGCATATAAGTAAGCCTTATATAGATCTTTCCATCCAATGGACTTCCATGATCATCATGCATCACAGTGGACCCAACTAGGAGGGGCGTTTTCTCCTAAAAAAAGTCCAGGCGCAGTGTAGCGCTCCCCACCATGTTCATATATATATATATATATATATATATATGGGAGATGCTCCTGTGAGAGATATCTCTCACCTTAAATGAGAGATTCGTGAGGGCCCTCACATCCATATCCAATGCCAACAACTTAAATGCGAGGGCCCCTCCCATATCTTTCATATCCTATATATATATATATATATATATGAAATTCTAAAAAACACCCCCTTAAAAAAGGGGCGTTTTTGCCTCATCTAACGTTTAATGAGAGGATGTTTTCTATGGAGACTTTTTCTCCTTCTTTAAATGCACCATTTATTAACTTGCCCTACCTTTTCTCCTCTTTAATTGCAACAACGATTCCCCATGACTTGGAAGTAAACATGCATAAGAGAGGAAGCATTTAATTGATTGGTTAAATTTTTATAACTGGGGCCATCAAAGAGTGCCATAAGTTCCTAATGGAAAATCTTATAAGCAAACGATTGCAATCCTCTTTTTAAGGAAAGCTATTTAAACCTTGTGATATAAATCCCTAAATTTAAGTGCCACATAATCCTTTAAGCAAATGATTGTGATCCTCTGAAATAAGTGCTTTCAAGATTTTGAACGGATTTGAAGGCTTTAAAGATTGCAACTTCTTTCATTAACTCCTCTTTGTCTTATTGGCCAAACGAAAGGGCGTTTTTTCTCTCCAAAACGCCCGGGCGTCATGTAGACCTCCCCTACATATATATTTATGGAGATGCTCCTATGAGAGCATCTCTCACTTTATTATGAGAGATAAAGGTGGGGGCCTTCACAGTTAAGATGTTGACATTGGATATGGATGTACGGGCCCTCACCTTATCTCTCATAGTAAGGTGAGAGATGCTCTCATAGGAGCATCTCCCATATATATATCACGGTTGGGGCTGATTTTTTGCAAAGAGGAGGATCCCAAGGAGTCCTTGAAATCCCCCCCCCATTCCCATCCCCATTGGGCCCCTAGATGTGCCCCACCACACACTTGAGCTTACCTTATCCTAAGCTTGAGCTTAGGAGCGCTGGGCCCTATATATATGTGTGTGTGTGTGTGTGTGTGTGTGAGAGAGAGAGAGAGAGAGAGAGAGAGAGAGAGAGAGAGAGAGAGAGAGAGAGAGAGAGAGAGAGAGAGAGAGAGAGAGAGAGAAGAGCCATCATGTTTTTTGAAGGTAGTTAACCACTTATTGGCAGAAGGGGATGAGAAAGTTGGGGGAAATTGACCCAATCAAATTATCATAACCTTTGATTTAATTAGCCTAAAATCTTAATGGTATTGTAAGTTTTGTTTTATCAAATTCCATCTAGTTGTGCAGGTTAGCCGTGCTATAGAAAGGGGAGGTGATTACCCAAGGCTGTCAATGCGCTGAGTCTGACCAGACCTACTTGGGTCCAGGTTTGGCCTGATAAGGATTAAAGGACCAAGTCCAGGACTGAGTCCAACTTGAACCCAACATCAGCTCTGAGCCCATCTGAGAAGAAATATAAGAGGCTCAAACTTGCCCATTGAAGGCCCAAGATCAACTAAGGCCCGAGCCCATTAAAGGCCCGTCGTGTTTGCATCTCTTGTTGAGGGGTTTTGACTTGAGTTCAAATCTTGCTTGGGATTTTTTAAAGTAATAGTAGAAATAAAAGAAATAATAAGAATAATAACAGCAACAACAACAACAACCAATGATAAAAGAAGATCTTTTGCAACATGTTTGGAATAAGTTGTTGGGGAAAAGATATCTTAGATATTAATGGATAGTGTGCTACCACCATCTTTTTCATTGAGGAAGGCCTAGAGTTTTTTGCTATACTATGCCCTTTGTTTATAATGAATTCTTACCTCTATGGCTGATGGACCATTGACTGTTGATATGGAATGCATTGTCAGGATGAAAATGGAAATAAAATGGTCAACGAATATGTTCGAGAGTATAAGATTGGTTCTGGAAGTTATGGCAAAGTGGTAAGACTAGTTCTATCAGTGCTAAGTCTACTCTTTGATATGCATTAACCTTCCAACTTTCACTCAATGAACAGGCTGTTTACAGAAGTGGCAGAGATGGAAACCGCTATGCAATTAAGGTTGTGTTTCTCTTTCCAAATGTTTAGGCTCTTTTTTTTCCTGAAAAATTCTAAATGTTTCTTTATATATATTATGTTTTGAATTGTGAAAATTCTAAACATTAGGCTTTTACATGCTGTGAAACGCTCTTTCTTTTTTGTTCCCTCACTCTCCGATCTCCCCAGAGATGAGAATGCTGAGGTGGATGTGTGGTAAAACTAGGAAGGATATAAATTAAATTTGAGTGCTTTCGAGAGCATTTATGGGTAGCATTAATAGGAGATAAAATTAGATAAACTCGTTTGAGTTGGTTTGGACATGTCCAACGCAGGCCGGCAACAACGTCGGTAAGGAAAAGTTTGGCTTTGAACGTTGATGGACCACCAAGGGGAAGGGGTAGGCCAAACAGAATGTGGATATAGGTAGTAAAAATAGATCTGAAGCAGTGCGACTTTACCGAGGATTTGGTGATGCAGCAGCACACGATTACTATGAGATACATTTGTGGGCCACATGTGGGACCCATACAATTCTGATTTGATAATTTGGATAGGATTATTTAATTTTATTAATTTCTAATTTTATTTAAGAAGTTGTGTTTAGGATTAGTTTCTAATTTATTGTGTTTCCTGTTTCCTAGTTTGATTATGATTGTTTCTTAGGGTTTAAGTTTCTTTTACTATTTATATGGCTTTGTAGAGGCTTATTTCGGAGATTAGAATTGAGTTAATAGAATTCCCTGTGTGGATTTTTCGTTGGAGACTGTTTCTTCTTTGAGTGATTGTTCTTCGGAACTCTAATTGTCCTCCGGCACTTGCGATCGTATCAACAATTGCATCAATTGGCTCAAGATGGGTCGGAACGGAGAAATAGAATTTGTGTAGCCAACCCCAATATAGTTGGGCCAAGGCTTTGATGATGATGACATTCTGTACTCCCCACCCCCTCTTGTTGTATCATGTTTGGGTAGGGATGGAAAGATTCAAGTAGGCCCGAACCATATTTGAGATTTTCAAGTCCATCCCATCATCCTAACCCCTTGATCTGTGGCTCATAAGTTAATAGGTTTTTAAATGAAATAAAAAATTCAATTTTGATCCAATGGTCTAGTCCATTCGGATCAGTGTAAACCCCATGGAATCTAGTGACATAGGGAGGGTCCCTTTTTTGGTCCATTCAGATGGACCAACAGTGGGCCCCACAATCAGGTGTGAACCTGAACTTGGGTACATAAATATATTGATTGGTCATAAGAGCACCAATATGAAAATGCCTAGCTGTAGCTGTTGGATTTTAGATGAGCTTGTGGCACAGGGGAAGGTGCTTCTATTGCAAACTTGAGGTTAGGTTAAGGGTTTAGTGACTAATCAAATTATAAAATAAAGCTATGATGCCCAGATATGGCATGGATAAGGCATGGACACGCCATAGACATGTTTGGGACATGGATTTTACACATAAAAAGTTTAGTATTGATACGATACGACACGATCCGTTGCCCATTTTGAAGCATCCATGTATCATATAAGTAAAGTAGTTGTATTTTATTCTTTTCGCACATGGGACACTTCTTGTGGCTCTTGCCCAATCCCCAGCATTCCCCATTCTGCTCAATAAGTTTTTATCTACTGAAATCAGTTGCATTTAAGATCCTTTTTTTTACTGCCTTTTAGGCATGCTTATAGCTTTTGATTTATATCTATGCGATCCACACTGATTAAACCATGAAACCACCATTATCTCATGTTTATGTATGTATGCATGTATGTGTTTTTTGACTGCCTTGTGGGCATTCTTCTTGCTTTTGACCTAATATTTATGCCATCCGTGCTGATTGAAACGGCTTTTCTCCTCTCTCTTTCTCATATATATATATATATATATTCATCTTTAGTGAACCAAGTTTTTGTTTGCACAGGCTTTCCACAAATCCCGTTTGTTAAAATTGCGAGTGGCACCTTCTGAAACTGCCATGACAGATGTTCTTAGGGAGGTGAGTGCTTTGCATTTCTTGTTATAACTTTGAGAACACCTGTGATTGCTCTCATGTCTAACTTGTGCATTCATAGATATTTGTGTGATTTTGAAGAAAAGTAGTTGATATTTCCATTTTAAAATGAGTAGATTGGGTGTTTTCGGAGCAAATATCTTGACTGTGCTGGATGTGACAAGTTAATCAATAACTTTGCTTTAATGGATATGAAAATTGAGGATAATATTGGAAGACCAATTTGATCCTGAAAAGTGCTTTGATATATTCTCCTTAGGTTGTCAATGGGCTGCATTTGGGCCAATTTGTTTATTCCAAGGATTTTAAAACTAGGACTTGGCGGGTTACTCGCCCCACATCTAGTTTGGTTGAATCACACTTTGGATCCTACCCTAAAATGATGGAAAACTGATTTAAGATTAAGAAAAGGGAAAAAATTGGATTGGGAAGGTGAAACCATTTCCTAAGAGAAGATTATAGGGATTTTTTTGCAACAAAATCCATTGCTCCTTAATTTAATAAAGTGGCTTAATTTATGGGGCTAATTAAGAGGGTGGGATGGTCAAATGGCTTGGAAGACGAAATGATTTGCATGGAATAATGAAAGCTCTTTCTTTTGAAACGGAACCCATTTTTACTTGAAGGGGCTAATTAAGAGGCTTGATTTAAGGGGCGGTTGGGGGGGTTTATAAATACAAAGGAACTAAGCTGACTGGTTGCAGACTTTAACTCACTTTGTCTTGACCGAATCTAAGTTGACTCTGCTGAGTTGATTTGGACTCAGCCAAGTTTTAAATCCATAGTTTATCTATGGTACTATAAATCCCAGCCTGGGAAAAAGTACCACGATCCAAATCTGCTTGGTAACAAAAGAAGCATTAGTCACCCATTTATGATTCGCTATTATTTGGATCTAAATTTGACCCAGTTTTGGTTTTCTGCTCCTTTTCGTCCCGCTTTGAAGAAAACCCATTCGTTCTTTTCAGACGTATGTATGTGTATATATGTATATATATATATCAGATGTATGTATATATATATATGTGCATCCATCCCTCACCATATGGTGAGGGACAAACTTAATGGGGCCCACCTAGGGCCCCACTGATCATGGTACTTGTGGGGGGATGGAAAGAGGCATCTTGGATAGGCCCATATATCAAGTTTGGGGTCAATCCCATGCCTCTAACCCCTTCATCCATGGCCCACAAATTTAACAACTCTATATTAAAGGAAAAAATTTGACCCTCGATCCAACGGTCCAATCCATTCGGATAGGTAAAAACTCAATGGATCCAATGTAATTTAGGGTGTCCCATTTGTGTAGATGGTTTGAATGTATCATAAAGTAAGCCCAACTATATTGTCCCTCACCATAATATGGTGAGGGATGGATGCACATGAATATTTCAATATATATATAGGGAGATGCTCCTATCAGAGATATCTCTCACCTTAATGTGAGGGCCCCACCCCTATCTCTCATATAAGGTGATAGATATCTCTCATAGGAGCATCTCCCATATATATATATATATATAGAGAGAGAGAGAGAGAGAGAGAGGGAGAGATCAGTGTTGAAAACGAGATGGGAGTCTCACTCGTGAACTAAGGTTTTGCCTTCTCTCATATTTATGATATTTGACTATTCTAGTTTGAAAGCATTGGTGAAATTGAACTTTATTTTTGCATGTTTCTTTATAAAAGTGACGTGATAACTTTTCCCAAAAAAAAAAGAAAAGAAAAGAAAAGAAAAAGTGATGTGATAGGAAGTCATCAATTGATTATTGGGAATAAGAAAGATCAATAGAAAGTTTCAACAGAAACTTTTAACTATCGGACTTCGCATGCATCACAAATTCTCTCTCTCTCTCTCTCTCTCTCTCCAACATGGTAGGATCGTGTGCGTGTGCTCCCCACCAACCCAATGATGGATGGAATCATGGTGGTTCTACCTGCTTAATGATGCAAACTATGGGGCCCATCCAATAATCTAACAGCAGACCCACTCTAATGATGAAAACACAATGGCCCCTCCCTCTCTCCTCACCCTAATGATGTAATCCCAAGTGGGCCATACATGGAGACTACTATTGTGGATGATCACAATATCAGGTCCCATTCTATCATTGGGTTGCTGTGGCCGCCATAATTCTTTCATTTGGTGGGCCCACATGATTCTCTTAATTGCATGAGGGTTGACTGGAGGTAGAAATGCATGGAGAAGTGCTGCCATTATAGTATGGGCAAAATGACCAATTAGCACACTTATTACATTTTAGTTGATGGCATTTTGTTTCCATCAGGCAAGGGATCTAGCCATAAATATTTTGGAGTTATAGGACAATGTAAGAAATATCGATTCATTAAGAGCTCCTTTAAAATTAGAATGCAAAGCGGGGTGTCTGAAAAAATCTTTTTTTTGATGACCGAAATTCTGTTAGTCAAATATTCCTTTTCTATATCAAATAGTACTACAATAATACTAATGTTCTCTGTATACATATGTTCCATATGCCACATTAATTTGCAAAATAATTATAGCAATAATGTTGGAACACCCTGGTTATGGAAGAAAATCACTAATGGAGTTGGTAAATTCTTTAATCTTCCTTAAAATAAAAGTGAATTTCTGTGGTCCCTTCGTGGCACTGCATCCCCACATAATTGTATTTGAACGTAGAAGATTCCCTTGTTGATTATAGATCTACAATGATCTTATAAGATACACGTGTATATTATGATGACAAGCACTGGAAATACTTATACCCCCCCAAAAAAAAAGCACTGGAAGTACAAAACTGCTATGTGACCACGCACACTTGTGATGATGAGTAAGGGTATAGTTTTTTTCTGTACAAATGTTAACCTTTTTCTAAAAGGTTATCATCTATGGTTAAGATTATGTGTGTGTGTGTGTGTGTGTGGGGGGGGGGGGGGGGGGGGGGGGGGCAAAAAGAACTTTTCGTGTTTATTCTGACCGGAACACAGGAACAGGCCGACAAGAGCGCATGGCATTGCAACCTTGAGGTTGTGGGTTCAAGCCATGTTACCAATAAAAAGAAAAAAGAGAGAAAGAATCATGTTCAATTCTAGATTGTTTTCATCTTGACGGGAATGGAAGAACTGGCTCTATGAATTTAACATGCGAAAGATGCCTTCTTACTTGTGTAATATGCATATGAAGATGATTAGGGTGTGTTCTCTTGCTACATAATTTGAGTACAAGGGAAAAATTAATAACTTTGTGTTTGTTCTTTATAGGTCTCAATCATGGAAATGTTGGACCATCCCAATATAGTCAATCTAACTGAGGTCATTGATGACCCAAATGCAGATCACTTGTACTTGGGTATTTATTGTTCTATCACTTCAGATACTCATCCTATCCTGAACTACTTGCCATCTCTCATTTTTTGGAGGACTAAAAGATATTCTGCTTTGTTCTTCTGTGCACATGCACGTGCACGAATGTGCGCGGGTGCAGTTTTGGAGTATGTAGAAGGAAAATGTACATGTGAGGATTCTGGTCCACCAGGTGGCAAAGGAGAAATGACTGCAAGAAGATACTTCCGCGATATTGTTTCTGGGCTCATGTATCTCCATGCTCATGTAAGATGTTCGTGGTGGTGACGTAGTGGTGATTTTTGTATGTTCTACATTTATTTTTGTTCAGGATATAGATTTGTTGCCACATATCTCAGTTTTGTTTATACTTCAATCTAAGATCTCTGGGTTTATCAGTGCCAGTAAGTTTATTTATCATTTTATTTTTTTGCATGTTATTTCTTTTCATGGATTTTATTGTCCATGGCTAATTTGTGCCAATATAAGAAAAGGGAAAAAGTAAGTGTGTGTGTATGTGTATACTGGGTAGAAACTGAAACACCTTTTACATTCAAATACAGCTTTTAGTTTTGGCACATCTTGATTATTTTTTTAACTGGCAGAACATTGTTCATGGTGACATTAAGCCTGATAACCTTCTGGTTACAAGCAGTGGAGTGGTGAAAATAGGAGACTTCAGTGTTAGCCAGGTTTTCAAGGTGAGGTACTTTGATTATATATCCTTTTCTGAATTTTTACTTAATGAAATGCATCCTTTGAAATTTTAATATAACGTGGAATAGCGGAAAATTTTCTCCTCTGCATGCATTCCAGTGGAAGCATGCATCCAGACCATCATCAAAGGCGGGAACTCATGATTTCACCAGGTCCCGCGTGATGGATAGCACCAATGTGGAGTGCACAGGTGTCCAGGAGACAATCGTCCGTAGAATAGCATATCTAATTCTTTATACTAAAAGGAAGATAAGCGACATCCAATCATTTAACTTACTAAAGTGATGTTCCTCGTCTAATCATCATATTGTAAGCTTTATCTAGGTTAGGTTCATGTGGTCTACTATGCCATCATTCATCCCTTGGCCTGTTTTCTATCAGTCCACAATCGACCACGTCATGTTTGCCATTGTTGCAATTCATGTTTTTGGCAAGTTTTCCTTGTTCAAGTCCTACAAAAATTCATGTCTATCAATCTTTTCTGTGGTTCTTGTAATAAACCATATACCAACCCAAAAGCTTAAGCTTTTAGGTTGGTATATGGTTTATTACATGGTATTAGAGCGGGGTCCGATCCCGTTGTTCTTATGTAGCCCACGTGACAGGCCCGTCCATGAAATCTGTTGGGCCTGCACGTGAGGGAGAGATATACCAACCCAAAAGCTCAAGCTGATAGGTGGAAGGCCCATACAGGTATATTAAGACATGTAAAGCCTATTACTTAGGCGATGTGGGATGTGGGACTTTCCAACAGTTCTTATTATGGATTCCATTCTCAGGCAAAAGGCAAATTGAATCAAGAAGAAACGTGATGATTTTTCAGTTGATTCAAGGTTTTTGTATTTAATGAAGTTGGGTTCTGTGAACTACACATTGGCCCTGAATAGATGGCATCCCATAGCCTTTATAGGTCAGACCCCAGTCAATGGAATGTGATGAGATGAACTCAGCAATCCCTAACAATATTGAGAGTTTTTATCAGCAGAAAAATTAAAAAATGAGAGTTTATATCGACATGTTAATGCACGTGTAACGCACTGAGTGCTAATGTTCGGCTATTGTGAAGATTCAAGCATAGCTATAAGTGGGATGCCATATTTTAGGTCAATGGTATGCGGATTTCATTATTATAGAATGGCGGTAAACTTCAATATATGCTGTCTATTCATGGTGGAATTGATAAACATGTGTAAAGCTACCATGGTTATCATTTCACATTTCAAAGCTCAATTCTGTTAGTTCAGACAACAGCCACCAGATAACTTTTGAGAAAAAAATCTGCAATGATTTTAGCCACATCAATTAATGTAGGCATGTGCTATGGCGCTATATCTGACTCATCATTGGTTCAGCCAGCAACTACCTTTCAATCTTCCACTTCCACACAACTGAAATTCTCTGACGAAGGCACAATTTTAAGAAGTACACCAATGATCATAAGAATAGCTAGCCCAATCTTAGTTGGATTTTGCAATGAAGTGCCACCCATGAGGAGCATTAGAATGCTATGGGCCCCTTTATGCAGTGAAGTACTTGATGAACCACATGCTGGAATTGTGTGCCTAAAAAGCCAATTAATATGATCAGGTTAACTTGATATGGATTGCTCTGGTGTTTCTAAATTCTAATGTTTTTTTGCCAATAGTGATAAAACCCCTTGACAGTTTCTTCTTCACAAAGTTATCAATTATGCATGGATTTTGTGGATGGCAAAGTATGTTGGCACCCCAATGCATATTGGGTGAACCCAGAGCTCATTATCTACACACTAATGCGATGTCCTCTGGGAAAGTGGGTGGCATGGTGTTGAATGGAGATTTGGGCGGCTCCGTTCACTAGTTTTGGACGTTTCCATCGGGTAGGATTTCATCTCTTAGTCCCATAGTTGTCAGTTCGATTGATGCAGCTCTAACTTGGGGTTCATTCTATATTGATGAATGTTTTAGTTTGGGTTCACTGTATATTGAAGGATGTTTTAGTTTTCTGATATCCAACTAGTGACTTTGATACACTTTAAGGAGGCCACTAGATTGTTGA
This sequence comes from Litsea cubeba, assembly GCA_012931725.1. Classification (NCBI taxonomy): domain Eukaryota; kingdom Viridiplantae; phylum Streptophyta; class Magnoliopsida; order Laurales; family Lauraceae; genus Litsea; species Litsea cubeba. Next base: position 14,476,220 of record CM022952.1, read on the forward strand.
CGAACACATGTTACTGGGTCCACAATATAAGGATGTCGAGATCTAGGGCAATCTAATATGCATTTGGAAAAGGAAACATTCTGCAAATAAAGAACACTGACATTAGTCATGCAATTTTTTTTCAGCCTTTCAAATACACCATCCTAGTAATTTCCAGATTCCAAGTAAATCAATTTTTTTTTATCGATAACAGTTACTTTTACTAGAAAATCGAAGCACCCTCAGAGAGAAGGGATACTGGGTATAAGAGTAAACCACATTACAAAGAAACAACTACCCAAGGGAATACCCTATCCACCCCTTGCTTACCTTAAGCATTTGCCATAGAATTAGGTGATCTACCCATATGAGAAAATTCAACCTGTATCTGAGAAGAAAGAAGCTCTATTTCATTAAAGATGAACTGAAGCTTTCATGGCTTTGGAAAAAGAGCTTGATACCCAGGAAATAGCATTCATAGAATCATTTTCCACCACTTGCCTTGAAAGGAAGAAGAAAAGATCCTCAATGCTTCAAGGGTTGCCAATGCCTCCGCTTCTTTTGAATCTTTGATACCCACTGGCATAAAAACCATTGCCAACACTTTCCCTCTAAAACCCCGTAGGATCTCTCCTCTCCCTAGCCACCCCGCAAGACATGCATGTAAAAATATCTTTGAACTCCTTCCTAGTCGCAGCCCATCTGCAATCGAAAGGCTTACCAGAATAATGTCTGCAACCAAAGAAGAAACTCCTTTGAAACTCCTTCTATTCCTTCCCTTCCACATGGACCAAATAATGGCAAAGGGAACGATCCTCCAACTGGAGCCCACCATGGAATGGCTGGAATCTCCATGCTTTTGCTAGCTCAGCTAAAGCACCTGGGAAACACCAAGATATACCACCACCTAGAAATAAAATAACTTCTTATATGGGTGGCAACCTTGCGTTCCTAGTAAACCATGAATTTCATGTATGAGAAAGGGAATGTGTATGCTTCACATTTAACTACTTTAAATGCTGCACAAATTAGTTTTTCTTTGTGCATCAATACATTAGCTGACATATTAACTACAAGAGTTTAATCTATCTCATGAAGGAGACTGACCAATTATCTTGCTAGTCATAGTTAGAAGCAAGGCTTAAAACTCGAACATGGGGTCGATTTGGTAACCCCTCAAGTCCAGTCTGAGTCGTCCTCAAGTGCCTAAAAACCTTTAAAAATCACAACTCCTCCGAAGGTGATCACTTCTCGTCCCTCCCTCATCTTCCTGACAACTGTGACAGCCCTCTGTCACTGTGCATCCTGGCAGCCTGCCATCCTTGGAGCTGTGGCCACATCCGTTGTGGGAGATGCAGGCCAGATCGTTCCTCCGGATCATCATTGCTGCTGATCGGCATCTATGGGCTGGGGCGGAGTTTGGCCAGCAGTTTTGGAACTCAGCAACGTGTTCGGGCCAAGTGCTGGGCCACATTTGAAGGGCGATACGGAGAAGATGTTGTTCCGGAGCCTGAGGAGTGGATGCTGGTGGCACTGTGCTTGATTGTGAATGCAGCGAATTGGTTGGTGTGGAGCAAGTACAAGGATGGGAAGAAATAGTCACGGAAGATGGAGTGGTTAGCACTCAAGAGCTTGGATGGGAATGGTGGTAGTTTCTGGGAAGCTTAATGGATGGAAATTGTCCCCAAAGACCAAAACCATAAAAATCGAGTCCCAGTCGACCTCGACCTTACTCAGTTAGGACCAGGTCTGAGTCCATGACTTGGACTTGGCTGAGTTTTAATACCAGGGTTAGAAGACTCCTTCGACCCTTGGTTGCAATCTCTTACACACATCTTTATGATGATCACAGGACAATAATGATGAGCTTCGAAGATCTCCTGGGACCCCTGCTTTCACTGCACCTGAGTGCTGCTTAGGTGAGGCTTTACTGCTTTAGTCTCTAAATCTGTATATCACTAAAAGGAAATACATACATTCTGAAATCCCAAGAATGAATTGACATATTATGTGAGAATCTTGAACCTAATATTTCTATGGACCTTTTCCTTCGAACAGGGCTAGCCTACCATGGCAAAGCTGCGGACACATGGGCTTTAGGCGTCACCTTATACTACTTGGTTCTGGGTCAATACCCATTTCTTGGTGATACATTGCAGGAAACTTATGACAAGGTGCTGGCTGATTCCATTTGCATAATACATTTACTATGTATTTTTTTTTTTAAATAAACTTCATCAATAACATTGAAAATTATGACTGTTTTTTCTTTTAGTTATTAATTTGGTTAGTGTTTCTCAAGCTTGGCTTTTTCTGCTTTAATTTATCATTACTAAAGTTGTGGAATTGTCTTCAGATTGTGAATAATCCATTATCTATCCCGGAGGGCATCAATCCACAGCTCAAGGACTTATTGCAGGGGCTTCTCTGCAAAGGTTCATCCATTTTTCCTTGGATTAGCCTTTGAATTTCAGAGAAAGCGGTTTCTCTGCTATTTCCGTCTTATTTATTTTTGAAATGTTTCTATTGCAGATCCGAAACAGCGGATTGTCTTGCAAGCTATTGCAATGCATCCTTGGGTTGTGGAAGAAGGGCCCTTACCTCAGTATTTGTGTTGGTGCAAGCGCAGGTAACTTCAGACAGGTAGAATCTGCCAGTGCACCAATGTGACTGGAAGTGACTAACCTGATGTGCTCTTTTGTTCAAAAATAAAAATAAAAATAAAAAAAATAAAAAAAAACAGAGAGATTTTGATGTTGGCAGGCGGAATTGTGGATGAAAATGCCCCTTTGAATATATGGAGGAAAGAATTCCGAGATAAGTGGTTGGATTCTCTTGTACGTTACATCAATTTCTCAAAAATTCTCAATAAGCTCAAGTAATATGCTTCTCTGCTTTTGATTTGGAGCCAGAACTTCCCTGTTTTCTTTTTGGATTGGGTTAGGGACATTGTAATCTACATGAGGTCAGGTAGATATGATTAGAATTCGACTGTAACAGTAATTAGTGTAAACCCATAATGAAGGGTGAGTATTGTTATCTCTTACTGGCTATCTGAAAACAGCATTTTCAATTTTGAAAACCGTTCTCTAATGTTATTCGATGAATTGTTTAGTAGAAACTGAACTGAACAAAGATTTAATTAAAATCAAAAGGAAAATTTTAGTTGCAAGGCGGTACATTTGGTGGACAAGATGTGGTAGTGAGTTTCATCTAAACCCTTATCTCTATTTTCTATTTAGGGCTAGACATTAATCAATATGACTCACTACTGCCTTCACATCTAACTTCATCCTTTAACACGACGTCCTTGTAACACTATTCAGTTTGACCTCCGCCTCACACTACTTTTTGAAGTATTTATGGGTCTTCCCAATTTCATAATTCCTTACAACACTTTGATTATTTGTGTATGGGCTGTTTCTGGTCTTGCGTGCTCAAATGTACATCTACCAAACCATTTTAGTGATTGGAACTCTGTAGAATTTCTATATAACCCCTTTTTTCTCATCTTTTTGTTTTTTCAACATTCAGCTCTTTGTAGTTTGTATAAATGTAGATCTGACTGTCATTATAATGATTGGTGGTTCTAATCACAGTGACACTAATTGCTTAACACTTTACTAGGGTTTTTCTACTTTGCCTTTGTGCTATCCTACCCAAGATCTTCGTTTTGTTTTTTTTTAGTTGCTTTGATATACAAGAATCATTCACACTGTAGCACAACCAACCCTCTTTGGTTTTACCAAAATTTCCTATGTAGTATGTACTGGTAGGCCTTTCAAGCTTGCATAGTTGCATTATACACATTTTTGTTCTCTCATTCTTTGTAAAACTTTCACTAGTTTTAGTTTATTATTTACTGTGTCCAAAAGCATGAACTATATCAAAATCTGAATTTTGAATTAGAAACCCATAACATAAAAACACCTCAACCTCTCAACAGTCAAATTTTAAGAAATTCTCACAGAAGTGTTCATACGGCAAAGGATGTTGATAAAATTACAATATTACCCTTATTTTAGTGTACATATAATATACCTATGTAATATGTGGTGGTGGCAATGGGTAATTGGGACCTCCCTGATGAAATGTATGGTCAGAGAATGAACATGTCCATTGGGCCGAAACAAGTACTTGAATAAAAAACAGGTCCTAATCTTGGACCCATGCCCCATTTTTGCAGTTCCAGTTTTTCCCTCGTGTACTTGGGGCCCATTTTCACTGCTTGTGCTTCTTTTAAAAGATCCAGTACAATCTTTCTAGTTCCTGTACTTTGGATACTATGAAACTTTTTTCTGAGTGGCTGAATAGTCATTTCTCCTCTCTACTGATAAGCAACAAGGCATACGTAATACCACGTAATGCCCAAGGTGTCTTATTCATATGAGGAGTGGACAAAGGTCAGGTTGGATTTGGATTCGGATTCGGATCGGGATCCCCAGTTTTGTCCAAACAGAGGACAATCAGGGGTGTCACGGGAGGGGGGGCGGAGGAAAGAGGACATGCTTTTCTCTTCCTTTGCCCCGCACATGGCTGCTACTGATTCGTCTAAATAAGGCTCTCTTGTTTGGACGAAATAGGGGATTTATTTCCAGGTCTCAATTGTGGTGGTGTGGCAATATAGTCTAAGAGGCACGGCTCCACCTTGTAAAAAAAAAAAAACAAAAAATCTTTACCCTGCTATAAGGAAATTCCAAACACATGCTGAAGAAAGGATGGCTCAGATGTTACTACATCAAGGAATTTTGGTGTTTGGATATATGGTGAATTGAGATAAAGTGATATGTAGTATCAAATCAAGAGAAATTAAAATATAATGGATTATAATGGTCTTTTTTTTAGTTGTTTGATTGAGAATTTTTGACTTTTTATATAAAAAATGGATGATTTTTTATCATTTAGTGGAGACGAGGTTTTGTTACTCTTTTTTTTTAATAAAAAAATTTAAATTTATATACTTTTAATATGACTCTTATATTTATTTTATCACAATAGAGGCTTTATCGCATCTTACTTTAATTTACCTCATGCAACGTGAATTGGTGCCCACAATTTCAACAGCATTAAGGGGCACCTGCACCTAGACAACAAAGTACCCTCTCCCCACCCCCCCTGTACACTGACACACACCCAGACAGGAGACATGTGTCTTTTACATTAAAGCCCTGGACATGATGACTCTTGTATCCTTCATCTTTTGTTGCACTTTAGGACGCGAGCTTGAGGATTTGATAATGGAGTCTATCTATTAAAAATATAAGTCATTAAAAATAAATATTTTTTTCTTACATATGATGTCTTTGAATTTTAGTCTAATTGGATTTATTTTTTTAGTAAAAAGTCAAATTGGAGTTGGTGCCATAGTATGAATTAGCTTATAATTAGTAATGTGATCAATTCAGTGCATTAATCACATTATTAAGGCTATTTTGTTTAGAGGAATTTTGAGAATTTCTATCACAAAGATCACAATTTCTTCATATGCTATCCTTCATTGGATTTCTTAAATCCAAAAGTACATCCGAGCATTTAGAAACTAGAATTTGAAGATTTCAAAAGCCAAAGGTGACTGTTAAGAGGCTAAATTATTTTAGAAATGTCACTAACCAAGCATACAATTCCAAATGATCCCCAACCAACTTCCAGCATATGAAATTTTAGCTTGAGGTTCTGCCAAACAAACACGTTCTTAATCATATGATCGATCTTATGGTGGGATCAACTCTTACTGCTTGTGAAATTAATGTGAACATACAATGGAAGGAGAGAACATTCAATCTGAGCCATTTAGATTTCTGTGGGCCCCACCTTGGGGTTTCACTCCACTCACTTATAGAAAGTGTGAGTGAGACACTCAGATGATTCCAATTTGCCACCATAACCATACATGGCATGTTGGAGTTTGCATCCAATGATCATCTAGAAGGTTTAGTGGACAAATTCACTCGTCAGAGACGTGTCTCTGTTTCTGTCTGCTTCTTTGTACAGAAGAGAATACAGCTAGCCATCTCCATCCTTCACTCCAGCTTACTTACTATTCTCAAAGAAACTGAAGTAAGAAGAAAGAAAGGGGGAAAAAAATGCTTTCTTGGAGACAATGAAAAACGAATAGATTCGGCTGAGGTAGTCTTTGTGCGGATCTGTTGCCATACCATGCACCTGTTGGGAAGTCTCACATCGCGTAAGTAATATATATATGGGTATTTTATATCTTGACTTATCTTAATATATCTGTATGGGCCTTCTACCTTTCAGCTTTAAGTTTTTAGGTTGGTATATGATTTCTTACATGGTATCAAAGCGGGTTCCGATCCAGTCCTATTGTTCTTAATATATCTGTATGAGTGGATGGAAACTTAAATCTATTTCTTAATATATCTGTATGGGTGGATGGAAACTTAAATCCATTTCTTAATATATCTGTATGGGTGAATGTAAACTTAAATCTATGGAAAAATTCCCATGTTGGCTCTTTGCAAAATTATGAAAAAATATAATGGCGGTTGCACCAAACATGAATCTTACTGTAGCAGACATAATGGTGCCCCGAAGGTGATAGCTTGAGTATTCAGGGGAGGTTATTTGATGATTATTTTTTTAATATTCACCTTTGGTCACGAGAGATATAATCATTTTAGGATTTCAATCACATAAAACAAATAGGCCCACAATTTTAGACTTTGATTTTATATTCTCAAAAGTTTGACTGCTATACATCATCTACCCTAATGAAATCTAATGATGAATAATGCCTTAGGATTGAAATTCAGGATCAATGCTAATTTAAAAAGAAGTTGGTGTGTAAAGGTGGACCACTACATGAAAACCCAAAAGAAGGAAGGAAGAAAACAAAAGGGTTACATGGAGAATTTGCTTTACTTGATTGATGTAAGCACAAGGAAGAAAAGATAATGTATTCTACATTGGCCTGTCCTTGTCCTTTTTCTCTGCCTTTTTCTCTAGAGCCGGCCAACACAATCATACTACTTCTTTGAAATAAGGCCTAATAAAAGCCACAGAAATTGGCTTTCCTTGTCTCTTATTTACTTCTCATTACTTTTTTTTTTTTTTTTATATTAACATACACTGCAGGTGAGGGAGGGGCACTGATGTTAAGAAAGTAGAAAATCTATCTAGAGATGGAGAGAAGTTAGGGGAGAGAGAAGGTGTCGGCTGGAGGAATAATAATGAAAGTGTTGAAAAGGCAAGGAAAGTGCCAAACAAGGATATGGATAGTAAAGATGACTCTTATCGACGTGGCTTCATAAGATAGGTTGTATGGATTTTTAAAATGCATTGGTCTATAGCTTTGTAAAAAAAAAAAAGTTCGTCAGCATTCAAAAAATCATATTTTTTTTCTTTGGCAAGTTTGTTTGGATAAAAAGAAATACAAACTGAATACATGAAAATTCATATCCTATGTGATTAAGAATGAAGATCAAAGGTGAATATATAAAATAACTTCTCCTTTAATGAAAATTGAATCAATGGAAGATGATAAATAAATGATCAGCCATCATTGTAGTAATTCAAATCTTAGAGAAGTCGAGGTCTCATTAACATCGCTACATTGTATATATTCCACCATCACCCATTTCATCTCTTTAATAATTATTTCATGGAGGTCATTTGAACATGAATTCCTCTTTTTTTTCAATTCCTTTGTAACGTACTGGAAACAAACAGGCTAGGCAAATGAGTTCAACTAAGACTGCACATGTCCAGCTGATTTATTGTTTGGATTGGTGTGAATCTTGTTTGTCCATTAAAAATGTTTGGTTTTTCCCATAATCTATCACTTTCGTTTGTTTCTATAGAATGAATAGAAATTCACGGTGAAATGAGCCAATGATCATCAAAGAGATTAGAGTAAAGGATATAAGACAAAAGTGTAGATGATATCTCGACTTCTCTAGAATTTAAAATATTAGGCTGATCGATGGGATGTTGACTAGTAAGTTTCCACCTTTTCTTGATTCAATTTCAGTTATAGGAGGGGTTATTTGAGAAATTTAAACATGAATGTCCAAATTAATGAAATATATACAAGTACAACTATGATCTCCTTGGTGATGTCCCCCATGGAGATCATGGGTGAGAGCCACATGGGACTCATCTGGGCCCTCAGATCAAAACCAACTGATTGGTGTAGTTTTGAATCAGAGGGGAAATATAATTTCATATTCATCGAAACCATTGAAACAAAAATATGTGCCATGCAAAATTGCCAATTAAAAAACCCTTCAGCTCAGATTCAAAAGTGCGGTCAGTCCGTGCAGGGTTCTCAACATAAATTTCCTGGCTGTACAAACAGAGATCTTTCATCAAGAAGGAAGACAGCTGATCAAATCTTGCTTACATAATTAGTCTAATAGAAAGTCCTCAGTTGTAGCTCAGCTGATTAGGACATGTTTGTACGATCTTTTAAAAAATCAGTTTCGTAGAAAACTTTTTCCGCTTTTCACAAAAAAATCAAGTATAAACCCCCATCTTTAAATGGTTGCCATGGAATTGCGAATAAGTTACTTAATTTCTCAGCCTTTTTTTCTCTAAAAAATGATTGCACCCAAATGTAGAACTTTCAACATTGTAGAAAATTGTTTCTAGTTGATGAGTCAGGCCTAAATGACCCAACCCATGAGGATGAAGCTCAGGTCCAAGCCCACGAAGAGACCAAGTCAGGGCAGCCACGTTGCTTCGGAAGCAGTCTCGCTCCTACCAGGTCCTGCGGAGAAATATCTCACATGCCTCGTCCAGCGCGAGGGCAGTTCGAGGGCTTCAAGGACGAACGTTGCAGAGGAGCGTCCCGTCTGTTAGGGTAGACTATAAATCGAGGAGCCCCACCAGCACTTGAAAAGGACGGATATCTTCCTATTTCCTTTTACTCTTGAATTCCTCTAGCTTGTAATCTCAACTCATTGATGAAGTAAAACACCAGAGGCAACCTCTGCCTTTCTGAAGTAGACGTAGGTCATTTTGACCGAACCACTATAAATTTCCTTTCTCTCTCTCATTAATTTATCTCATTTATTGCTGCATTTATTATGGTGGTGTACGAAATCCAATTTAGGCATTATCAGTTTTCACACTTTCTATGCAGAAATGCGGCTGCAAGCCGTGGAAAACCTGTTCCACAAGAAAAGAAAAAAAAATCCCCCCCCCCCCCCCCCCCCCGCATTTATCTTCAAGGGAATTGTGGAAAATTTAGCCCATCCACACCAAAAATTGATTTCACCATTGCATGGAAAGCTATTTTTGCAGTCCTCACTTTTTCCGCTGAAAACTAACAACACGAACATGCCCTGTAATAATTAGTTCAAAATCATCAGTCCCATGCCGATTTGGGCAAATCAGAGCCGTCAGTCTGATCAGAGATAAGCAATTACATCAATGGCATGGCCTGCACGAAGACTAAAACCTATGAACTGGTCAAAGATGATACAGCCTCATACAGGTCCAGGATTAGCAATGCAGCAATTCAATGAAAATGGTGGTTTCTGAGAATGTAGGGCTGATATGAACCGTCCATCTATGGCCCACTTGTTGGATACCAATTACCCATGTCCCATATGGCTTTGACAGTGCAATCTTATCCATCCAATCCAGTGCTAAAATGGACTGTTACTATTATAATATGATCTCTGATGCTTTCCTTGTACTCAATGCCCTGTTTGGCTGATGGAAATGTCCTCCAGTAATTCATTTCACTGTGGCAACTGCTCCATTTCATTTTCATGGAAATGACCCTCAAAGTTAATGCACACCACGACAGTATTGGTGTCTGAAAGTGTCAAATGAGAGATGAAACAGGCCATTTCAGTGAAAAAGCAGAAACTAAAAGGGGTTTTGAGCATTTCAAGGGGACTTTCATTTCTGAGGAAACTATGTCGGGTTGCTTGGCTGGAATTGTGTGGAAATACATGTATTTCGAGAAGTAAGTAAATGACAAGATGCCTTTCTGTTTAGGAGGAAAGCAAGTGGAGAAGGAATCAACGGTCCTAGTTATGGCAACGTATGAGGCATGGAATTCATCTTGGGGGTGTCCCTTTCCAGTCACTTTCATTTTTAATGAATGCCTTGTTTTCATCCATTCATGTTTCTTCCCTCTCTCCCTCTCTTGCTTGTAATCTGCAAAGATTCCTTGATCTAATGGTAATGGAGGACAGGTAACATATTCCTGTAGCTGGACATGTGTTCAAGTGGTAGCAGTAGCAGCTGTAATATAGATAGGAATTAGGATTGAAGAGATACGAGTTGCCTATTCCTGACAAGACCTCGTAGCACAATTAACAGGTGCTTATTGATTCCATTGTATATAGCATGGACATATGAAGTGAGGCACTTTTTTCACAAGTGCTGTACAGGATTTTCAATTTTTGTTGGCCGAAAAGATGCATAATCCTCTTTATTTAATAGATGGGGATTGAAAATTCCGCACGGCAATTATATAGAATCATGGAACTCAGCTGGTGATAAGGATTTAAAGGGTGTTGGGTTGGAGTGAGGTCTATGTTAGACTGACATCCAGATTCAATTATCCTAAACCCAACTCTTATTGACCTGATTGGACCTCAAGCCGGCTTCAGATTAGACTTATAGCAAAGTATACCATCACCTTTATCATTATTATTATCATCCCAATATATTTTCTTATATAATCTGTCATAAATTTATGTATATTGGATATAATATATTAAGATATATCAATGTTTTTAATGTGGAAAAATATTTATGTGCATCCATCCCTCACCATGTTATGGTAAAAGACAACGTAGTAGGGTTGACTTCATAATACATCCAAACCATCCATACAAATGGAACCCCCTTAAGTACATTAGACCCATTGAGTTTTTCCCTATCCAAATGGATTGGACCGTTGAATCGAGGGTCTAATATTTTCCTTTAATACAAAATTATTAAATTTGTGGGTCACGGATGAAAGGATTAGAGGCATGGGATTGATCCCAAATTTGATATATGGTCTCATCCAAAGTGTCTCTTCCCATTCCCCACAAGTCTTATGATCAGTGGGTCCCTAGGTGGGCCCCATTAAGCTTGTCCTTCACCATATGGTGAGGGAATAATGCATAAGAATATCTCCCCTTTCATATGATACATGCATAATGTATTAAATATGTTATACACTCTTGGTATTTGTCAGGACCTGATCCTTTTTTTTTATATCAGAACCTGGTCCCTTAGAAGTGTGGATCCAGAGTAGGACCCAATTATCAATAGGGTCTAAGAAAAAAGGGGCCTTTGCTAGATATTTTTGCTCTGGTAGTAGGAGTAAACGGGTAACCCAAGGTCCATTGACATTCAGAAAGGTGTAGGATCACCCAGGATCACTGTCCTTCTTGTGGAAATAACCAAACTCTCCATTTTTCAATCTACCAGTAGCAGTGGCTCAAATCTCATTTCATTCAAAGTAATGCCCACTATTAGATCGATTTATCAAACAAATTCACATCATTTGAAGCTGTGCCCAATGCTGAAATGGTTATTTACAGTCCAAAAGGGAAGCTCCAATTTTGTAAATGTTCTTTAGTAGTTAGGATTTAGGAATATAGTACATGGAAACTGCACTGCATTAAAGGCTAGTTTTGTCTTCCGTTCTCTTTTCTTATTGGTTTCAATATATTATAGTCTCAAAATCTTATGTACCGTTATAGAAGTCAATGAGTGCCATGACATAAGATAAAGGTATTTTATTGGTAAGTGTTAGGTTTTATGTCTTGTATTTTGGATTTATCAGGGTGGTTTATTGGGTTTGCGACGGGCCAGATTCTTGGTAAAGGGTATTTTTTTTTATTATATCGGAACTTTCTTAGGGGCTAAGAAAGCGGAGATTATATATATAATGAAATCTGTAACCCTAGACTTTAAGGAGAGTTTAGATGTTAATCAATACTTTCTTACTTGTGGATTCCGAACCACATAGAATCCTCTTATCTCTCTTATATAGTATGATTGTTCGATCGTAGGTTTTTCCTTTTACACGCAGGCGCACAATAATGAATATGGGAGTAGAGTCACACATTATCAAAATGATAAGAGACTCCCAAGATGAACTTAGTAAATCAATAAGAAGAATTCAAAAACTTATTCTAAGGAGCCTATGATCTTTTAGAGTATTGAAAACCCTATTTTTCTTTTTTTATTTTTTGAAATCTTTGAATTCATGCTATGGAAATTTTTTGAATATTACTTGAAAATTGCTACAAGAGCGAATATTTTGTTGAATCTAGTCATCATCTTCAAAGCCTTGTCCCAACTACATGAATTCTGATTTTTCAATTTTGTGTTCTCAGAAATCAAATTGGACTTGCGATAACAACTTTACATTGCCTATCAACCTATCACACGCATCCATCCTCTATTTGGCCGTGGAGCCGATAAGTACAACAAACTGATAAAGTTATTTTTATAAATCTAATATTTTTTTTTCTGTTTTTTAGATATATCGCCATGGGAACCAAATGTACTAAAGAGATTCATTGACTCAAGCTTCTTGAATACATAATAAAACTTAAGATTTATGGGGTTCACGTCTCTCAACTATAGCTTAGTTGGCCAGGGACATGGTTTTATGCACAGAGTGGTGTGAGTTTCAATTCCCAATATAGTGCAAACAACAGAGAGAGAGAGAGAGAGAGAGAGAGAGAGAGAGGATTTTATGGGGAAATCCCCTTAGATCTCATAGAGACCATAAAGGCCCTCAAATTTTAATATTGATGGCAAAGGGTATCCCACCACTTTTTTTTTTTCTTTTCTTTTCTTTGTTTGTTTGTTTTGACTTTCTTGGCCACAAATGGCGATGTTGCCTCTTAATAAACCACGAGCAGTAATATCGCCATATGACAACCCATGAATCATGTGCAGATCCCATCTAGAGAAGAGAAGAAAGAAGATTGTAAGTTGGATTATCCGAAGATAAAACGAAATCCATGGATTGTGTGCAGATCAAATGAAATCCAAAAAATCCCAATAAAAAAGTCCAAACAAGAATACATTTGCATGAGGCTTTCGATGGTTTTTAGACCACAGACACTCGTGGAATTGGGGCATCATTGTGAAACTTGGATATATAGAGGCAATAAAAGGAGGAGAATAAAAAGTTTTATGAAGAGAAATGTTTCTTGATTGATTTTTTCTTTCTATCTTGAGTAAATTATCTAATACAAAAGAATGAAAGAGTCAATCCTATGTTTGTGGGATGGATTTCCTAATGACTAAAAAATGACTAAAGTATACCAGGAGTGGATATACTGTTTGCATAATTATTGGTACGTGGTTCGACTACGTGGTGTTATATATGGTGATACATAGGGGCGGAACCAGGATTTAGGCCTTAGGAGGGCCATTGTGAAAAAGGAAATTTTAGGGGGGGATTGCAAAAAATAACTTTAAAATCTCATTTATCCAAAAGGCTTTTTTGAAATTTAGAGGGAGACTATATATGGCCCCTATCAGCTCCCTAGTTCCGCCCATGGTGATACATGGAATATATAGATCAGGCGATTATCTCCTATTGCTCCCCCTCAAGTTGGCGCATGGACATCCGTAATGCCAAACTTGCCAGGTAGAAATTAAAATTGATCACGGCCCAAGGCTTCAGTGAAAATGCCAAATAGTTGATGCTGAGCTAGAATGTGTGCGGTAGAGATGACCTCAAAAGCCAATTTCTCATGAATAAAGTGTTAATCATTTTCAATATGCTTAGTGCATTCATGAAAGACTGAATTAACAGCGATATGGAGAGCCACTTGATTGTCATAGTATAAGCGCAATGGTTGGGAATAAGAAACGTGAAGATCATATAGGAGAGCCTTGAGCCATAAAAGTTAGCATGTGAGATTGGGCATGGTGTGATAATCGGCCAAAATTGAGAAACAGTAATTTGCTTCTTTGTTTTCCCAAGAGATATGATTTTGCCCAACATAGTGAAATAACTAGTTGTGGAGAGGCGCGTGATTGTTCCCCAACATAGTGAATTAACTATTTGCGGAGAGGCGCGTCATGTGGCAGCTAGCCCAATCAGAATCACAATAGTTCCGATGCCATGCAAAGTCTTCTAAAGAGAAATAATTCTTGATTGATTTATTTTTTGTATCTCGAGAAAAATATATAATAAAAAGGATTGAAAGATCTGATCCTATGTTTGTTGGATGGATTTCCTAATGAGCAAAAAATACTAAGTATACCAAGTGTGGATTCACAGTTTGCACAATTAGTGGTATATATGCGATTTGATTATGGTGATACATGGAATGTATAGATGAGGCGAGTATCTCCTAATAAAGAGGAAGAGGGAGGCAAGAAGGATACCAAGGAGGTTGGTGACAACATCTTTGAAAGAGGGGCTAGAGGAACTCTAGAGGCCAATCGATCTAGCCACCAACGGAAAGGGAGGTGAGGGACTGGAAAGCGTGAGGGTGTGATAGAGGAAGAGGAAGAGGAAGAGGAAGAGGAAGAGGAAGAAGACGATGATGATGTAGATAAAGAAGTAGAATAGGATGTAGTAGAGCTTGTGACGAGATATGCGAAAAACCCATGGATTCTCGTTCTTGAATGACGATATCGCTTCTCATGGTTCATTAATGAGGGGCGATATTGTTGCTCGTAGTAAAAAAGAAGAAGAGTGGGAGGCCCTTTGCCATCAAGATTAAAATTTGAGCGCATTTATTGTCCCCATGGGATATATAAGTTGGGGTTTCATGTGAAATCCTAAAGAAAAAAACTATTTGTGGGGTTCACTCAAAACCAATGTAGGCCCATTCTCGCAAAAGCTATATTATTTGAAATCTCTCATTTTGTTAACAATGAATTTAATGTAGAACAATTCTATGCATTTGATACACCATCCCCTTTCTCACCAACATCTCATACAATTTCTGGATTGTAGGGTCCATAATTGATGATATGAAATCATCGAATCTCGATCGCCCCAATTTATATATAAGGAGGCATAAAGCATCATCATCGTATTTATCTCATCAATGTTAAGATCTATTTGGTTGCAAGCATTTCCTCCATAAATTCCTCTTCTCCAATAATTCCTGATAGGATGCAGCGGTTGTCTCTAAGATTTCTTAATCACCAGTTTGGTTGAGATCTTGAAGGCGAAAATTAGTTGAGCTGACCACGTAAAAAGTCAGTTTTGGCTGTCAAAATTCTCTAAATTTTGAAATTAAGAATGCTTCTTACCTAGGCAATTAGCATTATGAAATTCTTCGAGAGATAACATTTAAAATTTTTCAAATGCTGTAAGGCATGATTTTTCCAAATGCTTGAAACAAACAGGCTTAGATTAAAACTTTTATACCAAACTGGTTGGGTGCATTATAAATTGCTGTCCCCCAACCTTCCAATGATTGTTGAGATGAATGAAGATCACTCACTTAGGTGCTGCCATGAAAATCCACATCAATTGAGCAATCCACATTTGGACAAGAAAAAAAAACCCCTCTGCTAGTGGCAGTCCCATACTCCCCCATCTACACAGGATCTCATCCCTTAATAGCATGGGCTTGATTGCAACCTATATATCATAACTGGCAAAATATAAAAAAAAATGTGCCCAATCACATGGACCACATCACATGCACCAGAAAGATCAATGGTCCATATCCATCATAATTCCTCAAATCAGTTTTTTTTTTTTTTTGGTCCAATGAAGAGGAGGACAAAGTGGACTTGACACATTTCAATTTCAGCAATGATATTGTGAAAGGGTCTGCAATAAGAACGCATTTCCAATCAGATGATCCTAGCCATTGATCTTGACCCACTTGCAATTGGGGTACTGCATGATGATTTGGACCAATTGTAAGTGGGCCCCATTGAAAAATCACTCATATGTGGTTTCTTTAAACGGACGGTCCAGATCGATAGATGGTGATTGTTTTTTTTTTTTTTTTGTCCCACTTGCAACTGTCATAAAAATCAGAATAACCGAGTCAACCCGTTCAACTCGCTCTTCTGACTCACTTATTCCCCTCCGAGTCTGTGTTGACAAAAGTCGTTAGGAAACGGAAGAGAGATACCATATAAACGAAGCTCCTCTCCCTTCTCATCGTCTCTCTCTCTCTCGATCTCGATCGACGCGATTTGATCCAGTCCGGCGAATACTCGCCGCAGATACAGTATCCGACCGGAATCCGATCGATTCTCCAGATTCCCGGCGCCATAGATACCGGTCAGTATATCTTTCTTCAGCTCTTGCTTCTTTTGATTTCCTTCTCTTCTCTGAGAATCTTGAACCCTAGGTCAGATTTTCCGGCGATTTCTGGTGGAGAATTACGCGCCAACCACCGGATTCCGCTTCGCTGATGCGAGTTCGGATCGTTCTCCGATCCGATCTTTCTGGATCCGTTTCGATGGCTTGGTCTTTTCTTCGGACAATCCGATCGAGGTATTTCTAGTTACAAATTGAAATCTCTCAGGACTTGACGGATCTGAGTTTTTTTGAGTTGAGATCGGTAGGTTTTCAGATCCAATTTTCGATCGGGATTGCTTGATAATTCCCTTTTTCTATCGAATAGAGCCGATTTTTCCCTGTTTTTGATTGATGATGTGAAGGATTTCAATCAGATTAAGATGTGGCCTCTGTATTTCAATTCGATGGCCTGATCTTGACGTGCTTGATAAAAAAAAGCTGAGATTTTTATGTGAAATTCAGCGATTTCTGGTCGCATGGAGGCTATGGATGCGATTTCTTGTAAATATAAGTGATCTTCTTGAATCCGGAGCAATGGCAATCCAGTATTTTTATGATGTAAAGCTCTGAAGGAGAACGGATTTACAAAAGAGGGATATGGTTTTATTTATGGCAAGGAAGAATCGAAATCCTTTTTCTGGCTTCTGTGAACGAGATCGAGAATTGCAGCAGCGAGGAAGCAGCTTATAGCATTGCACTTGAAGTCTTTTTAATGCATTCTTGGCGTTGAGAACTGTATAGAGTTTTAGCAGTGCTATGATCTATTGACATGCTTGTAGAAGTTGGTAGATCAAAGAGACTGTTATATTCTCTAGACTTGAATTCACCAGAAGAAAAGAAGACCATGGTTTGGAGAAAGAGATTGAAGACAGGAGACTATGATCTCCGATGTTGCCATGGGTCATGTTATCCTCTGCTCCCGGGTCTCCATGACGACATCGCCTTGAACTGTATTGCTTTGGTGTGCCGTTCTGATTATGACTCCCTTGCCTGCCTCAACAAAAGGTTCAGTATGCTGATATCGAGCGGTTATCTCTATGGGTTGCGGGAGCAGATGGGCATCGTTCAGCATTGGGTTTATCTTGTTTGTGACCCAAGGGGATGGGAGGCATTCGACCCTGTGAGAAGGAAATGGATGAGTTTGCCCACAATCCCGTGCGATGAATGTTTCAATTATGCAGATAAGGAGTCCTTAGCGGTAGGCAGTGAGCTGTTGGTTTTTGGCCGCGAGTTGTTGGATTTTGCCATTTGGAAGTATAGTTTGGTTGGTCGGAATTGGATCAAATGTCCGGGGATGAATTATCCTCGCTGTTTGTTCGCATCAAGTAGTTCTGGTTCGATCGCCATTGTCGCTGGAGGAAGTGATAAGAGTGGGAAGGTTCTGAATTCTGCTGAGCTTTATAATTCTGAAATAGGCAGATGGGAACGCTTGCCTAAAATGCATTCTCCACGTAAACTGTGCTCAGGGTTTTTCATGGATGGTAAATTCTATGTAATTGGCGGCGTGTCTGGTCCAACCGCTTCATTGACTTGTGGAGAGGAATTTAATCTTGAGACCAGGACTTGGAGGAAAATTGAGGGGATGTATCCGAATGTCAATAAGGTGGCTCAAGCACCTCCGCTTGTTGCGGTTGTCAATAATCAGTTATATGCAGTTGAATATTTGACAAACATGGTGAAGAAATATGATAAGAAGAATAATAGTTGGGCTGTGTTAGGAAGATTGCCTGTCAGAGCTGACTCTTCGAATGGATGGGGTTTGGCTTTCAAGGCATTTGGAAAGGAGTTGCTCGTCATAGGTGGTCAGAGAGGGCCAGAAGGTGATAGTATTGTACTCAACACATGGTGTCCGGATTCAGGGAATCCCAATGGGACTTTGGAGTGGAAGGTGCTCGCTGTGAAAGAGAAGACTGGTGTTTTTGTCTACAATTGTGCCATTATGGGTTGTTGACTTTTTACATTTTTTTTTTTGTCTATGCCCGGACAAAGATATAGCCCTCTGCAATTCATCAGACCGGTTTCTGATCTCTTCAGTCTCTCCTATCCATTGACCGCATTACTTATTGTTTAGGTGTGCCATTCTCCACTTGAGAATTGTTATTTAAGAGAAATTCTGTATCTAAACAAGGTCCTGCTGATTTTGCAGTCTCCCAACACTTGCAAGTTGCAAGAGACTGAATAGAACATTTGGGTAATTCAACCACCTGTCTGCCTTGTGTTATGTATCTTTCTGATTTGCAGATAAACATCTTTGTATAAAGAAAATGAAAAGGTTTATTTTCCTTGTTGACATCATTACTAGATTTGGTGATTGGAATTTGGAAGAACATCTGAACGTAATCTGATTTCTGGTTCTTGTTGTACAACTTGTCCTTTAATATTACTTCAAGGTGGGAAGGGTGCTATTACTCTTAATTTATGTGCTGTTATTATGATATATATGATCCTGTGAAACTGTTTGTTGTTCTTGCTACTGAAATCTTAACCATGTCTTTGATTTGCAAGATATTATTTCCAGGAAGGAGATGTTCAACACAGTTGTAAACTGTGAAATGAAATATTATCTACCAAATAAAGAAAAAATATGTCTAATATTCATTTTCACAGCATCACACATATGGTCCTTTTTGTTCGTGATAAATATATGCATGCTGTCACATGCAGTGATGTACACACACACACACACACACAAAACTGCGGTCTTCTCATACTGAGGAAAACTCATAAGTTCGCAAGGCCTGGTCCAAGTCATCCTTTTTTATCACCCTATTTCTCAATGAAGCCTATTGAGTTTCAAAAGCTTATCCTATAATCTGATTATCGAGTTATGGGGTCCTTCACCGAGATTTGCTTCCTTGCTAATATTGACCATATCAACATTGTTAATCTTCTGAGTGCTAGATAGAGTCTGTAATACTGGTTTAGCTGTGAATTCTATTACATACAGTTTCATGTTCAAATAATAGTTACCCATCTCTGTAATCAGATGTATTTTTTTTTAATACCACTTTTATTCATTCCTGAGGTCATTCTGTTTTTCCCCTTTATATTCCCACAAGGAAATTGTTTGTGGCCCTCCATACCTACTGATTTGCTTCTTAATGATGTTTGTTCTCGACTTCTCAATTGTAGTTACTGCTCAGTCATTGTATTGATTGGCATATGAGTTCATACACAATCTGCGAACCCAGCTATTGCAAAGTTATTTAACTGAACAAAAATTTTTAAATAGGGCACCACTACAGCTTCTTAGAATCTCATGATTTGTAAGACACTTGCTGATCTTGTTCGGGGCTTCTACTGTTTTTCCAGTGACTAGGTAACGTTGTTTAAATGAGCTAGTCTGTGTGTTCTTTCCTTAATGCAAACACAATAACTAAGTGTTTCAGAATGGACTTCTAGAAGCCTAAATTGTACTTTTGAAAATTAAACAGGAGCTGGACCATACAAAATTATATATGTATAGTTCCCCCTGATTTAGCTGTGGATTCTGTTTCTGTTTCCATACAATTTCATCATCAAACAATTATATATGCAGAGTAGTTCCCATTTTCATTTCTGTGTTAATGTTTGTACTGTGCTTGTAAAGTTCCAATAGTCCTTTTTACCTAGTTTCACAGCATGGGAAGGAGATATGATTCGAATGATTAAAAGTAAAAGAAGTGCTTAAGAAATAACCTGGAGTTAATTGGAAGTGTGAACAAAACTTCTAGATTTAGGAAGTACGTATTGTCTCCTTTTACTGATCAAGTACAAACCTAGTGGAGATGACTAGGTTAATTCTCCAAGCACTCCAAGAGGTTATCTAGAATACTGCATCATGTGCATGCTTCTTTTAAGTCTTCATCAGCCCCGCAATTACAGAGTCGACAAGCATCGCTTAATAACTAAGATACCCCTGCGACTCCACCCATGATGAGGTGAGGATCTATTGCACTGTACATTTTGAGTATCAAATTCCTGCAATCCACCACACTGTTCACATGGTAAAGTTGCGAATACTTGCTTAGTGACAAAAGTCCATGTGCTTTGATTGTGCTCCCTATTTGATTCCTTTTATGCTTATATATGCACATGGGAGTTACATAAGTATTCTGGAACATGCTAATGATGGGCAAGATTGAATTGAGGATGTTTCTTCACTTATCACTTTGCCACTACCATCATCCATCTTAAACGAAGGATACTGATAAATAGGATGTGAAATCTCACTCCTAATGACGTCTGTTATTGTTGGTTGTTCTGATTCCTTTCGTGTGATGTTAACAAACAACCTGTTGTAGTGTTGTGTACGGTTAGATGAATGGGCATCAGTACTGGAAGTTGTTTGTGGGGACTGTATTTGGAACAGGTTCGAGACAAGAAAGGTATCACAGAAAGGAACTTTTCCAATTGGTTCCACTAGTATGGCTATTGTGAAGAGGAAGCCAAAGCACCAGGCAAAAGGTTGAAGATTCGGTCCTCATGTGTGAGGTTATATTCTTAAAATTAACAACATAGTGAGAAATGGTTTTGACTGTACTATTCTTAAAATTAACAACCAGTGAACCGTACTATTCTTCTTTCTGAAAGTTTTGACTGTAGGCAAATGGTTGGATATCAATATCATCCCTTGATACTGGAGGGAAGCCCTCTGATCTGAGCGATATTTGCCGATATTTGCCGTTGGATTGAGTCGCCAAGGGGCGTGGCTCACTTCCATGGTAGTCAGGCCAGATTGCATTGTTCAGTTCAACAGTTAATGTTAACCAGAACCTAACATTTCTTTGTCATTCTTTTCTACCAACCCTCATTCATGCGATACATGCAGTATATGTGTATGGGCTGGGCTAAAAGTGGGCTCGACCATTTCATCAATGCAGTCGAAGCCTACAGATGCCAATCAAAGGGTGTGTCATACATTGGATGCTTTTTCCTGAGGGTGCAGCCGATTTGTGCGAACAAAGAGGCCTGTTAAGAGGTAGCAAAATGAGCTGTATGTGGGCTTGAAGTGGGTTGCACTCTCTAGGCCTTAATTTTGTCCCCATCTTGAAAATGATGTGCCAGTGGCCAACATGAGCTTGGACATTGAAATGGTCTGCAACAGGCCTGAAATGGGCGACACAACCTGTAGCCCCAGTAAGCTTGACTGACAAAGGCCGAAAAACTGGACTGGATGTAGATGGTAACAGGCTAAATATTGGATGTACCTATGCCTCAAGATGGAGCACAATTCAGGTCCCAAAAGAACTACCTGATGCGTGTGTTTAGGCCTCCAACCTGGGCCAGATTATGGGCTGTAAATGAGGCTGGGGTGAGTTCTACAACTACTTTCTGATGGGTCATAGGTCGAGTCATAGTCAGGTCAAAAGTTAAACATTGGTGTAAAGTATACTAAGGAACATAAAGACTATACCTGGGGCCATTCTAGGACAGGGAGGGCCAAAATCTATGCGTGAAATGAGCGCAATTACTCAGTCCTAACATGGACCGGTCTGTGATGGGCTGCTGAATGGTAAGCGGGCGTGGGCAGTGAGGGTGCACAAAGGGTAAGGACTAGGGTGGGCAATGTGTTGGGTCAGGTCAAGATTGGGCCATGTTGGCCACTATTGGTAACATCTATATGCCCAACCCCAAAGTTAAACTGGTGGACCCGAAGCCTAAATTAGCAGGTTGGATTAATGGGCTATTGTGCAATGGGTTGAGTTGGCTTGGATTGGAGGGTGGCTGGCAAGTATAGATTCCTCGAACTCGAGTCAACCCAACCCAATACTATGAAAAAACAGGGTGGGTCAATCCGTACCCTTAATTACTTGGTTCTGGTTGGATTGAGGGGGTTCGGGTCAGGAATTGTAACAACTACGCATTGTGTGTTTTTTTTTTTTCTCCTTTTTGGGAATTTTAGCTAAGGAGTTATATCCATGAGAGACCGGCACATGCGACGTAATAGGAACTCACACATATAAGGGGTGGATACCTTACACATGTGAGGTAATAGGAATTCACACATGCCAGAGGGACTAACTTGCACATGTGAGATAATATGGGCTATCTTAAGGAAAGGGGTTGGCCAGGTTCGCGACCCGGTGAGAATTACTGCATCTTACTAGTAGTCTAGTAGAGTAAGATGCAGTTCTCAAATGCGTATGATGTTGACGATGAAGAACACGATTGGCGGGCCCTTGAGAGCTGTGTGGTTGGGCCTTGTCCCACTTGGACTCACTGTTCGATCACTTTCTAAAGATTTAAGGCCCACTTATATGGATGGAATACAAGGTGAGATGTGTAGATGTCCCCAACTTTCTAAAGATTTAAGGCCCGCTTTCATTTTATTAGGATGATGGTTGGGTATTCTTTTTCCAACTTATTATTTGTTTTTCAGTTTTAAGGCCCTAACTTATTCTTTGTTTTCCAGTTCTCTTGATTAGTCTAATTTATTTCTCATTAAATGTGAGAGTATTATCTTTAAAAAAAATAAAGTCAGTCTTTCGTTTTTCACAATAAACATAAGAGTACAGAAAAAAAAGTTAACTACTAATAAAATCCAAATTGAGGATATCAGAAGAAACTCTCAAATGGGGGCATACCTCATTAGAATAAGCTCAAACTCACAATGAATGAATCTAAAAAAATTGGATTTTACCCACAGCTCGGGTATAAATCAAAATAAATCAATTCAGCCACTATTAGAAATACATTTTTCAGAACTAGGAATTCAATTCTAGGCAAACAAACTGGCCCTTTTATTACTTTTTTTTTTTCCTTAAATTACTCTGTTCTTATGATCTTTTATTACTTCCATTGTAACGCTAATTTCCATATAATATCCCAAAAGAAAAATTGAAATTATCCTGATTTTACCCAATAAGTACAATAGCATCATGATGCTCTGATTACTGTGGCACTTGGGGCCAGTCTTGTAGGATATTAGACCATTGATCTAGTGGAACTGGCCTAACAGTAGTTTCAAATCCTGCTGCATCTTCCAAATTTAAGGAATTTGTTATGAGCCATTAACTATATGGTTAGGGTAGAGAATATTAGAATGATATTTTGGTACTTTGTAAATGGATGATGAGACTGTCACTTTGGCACATTTGATGAAAATGGATTTTTTTTTTGCTAAAATATGAAAATTGGTTTTTTTTGGTTGAATATGAAAGAATAAAGGATGGGATGAGATTGAAAGGGTTTACATCAATTGCACGGCCAAATACGTACCCAGATCAAGTGGGCCGGGTATTTTCTTTTTCTAGGTAGAATGATTGGCAAAGAGTGACACCTTGAACTTGTGGACCCATAGATCGATCCCTGGGTAACCCCATCATTCTTTGTTAAGAAAAATTCAATATCATTCAGAACCTGTCTGATTCATGTACTTGAAAGCATCGGAGTACCTTTTTCTTTTTTTACCCAACTTAGGGTGACCAAGAGTGAGGGAAGGAGACCTCAGGTTAGGTGATGGAGCCCTCCGGTGAGCCTTAATTGAGGGAAGATGGGATGCCCAGGATTCTATTTGAATTAGCTCCATTTCTTTTCTTTTTTTTGTTTAAAGGGGTAATTGTATTAAGGAAAAAGAAAGAGAAAAATTACAAAGGCTCAAGGAGCCCCCAGAGAAAGTGGAATACAAAAAGAGATACAAAATAGCCAGAGAGGCAGTTAAATATCATTCTGAGAAATTCTAAAATAATTGAAGATGGAACTTAGCTGGTGACTGCAAAAAGGCTTGGAAATCCTTTTCATGGCAAAGCACAGACTTTCCTGCAGCTGAGAGATGATCTGGTTGATTGTAGGATGCTGGTCTTAAAAAATGGCAGCATTTCTTGCCAGCCATAAGGTATATAAGACACTTAGGAAACTCGACGCCATGAATTTCCTCCCAGCTATGTCATTGCCTCTGGAAAGAGCTTCCCAGATAGACGATGCAGAAAAGGATGGTGGTTGCTAGACATTTGCACAGTTGAGAAACCAAATCCATATTAAGCGGGCCAGAGCACAGGAGGAGAAAAGATGGCTGATTGAGTCTTCAACATAGAAGCAGAGGCTGCATCTGGAAGCTAAGGAGAAGCCAAGGCGCTGCAGGTAATTATCAGTAGGGGTTCTGTTTAGCAGAAGGCGCCACCCAAAACAACTAACTTTGGGGAGAGAGATACCATTCCAGATCAAGCTGGGCTATTGAAGGATTGGCCCCCTAGTCCTGATAGAGTTCCAAGCTTCTTTGAGAGAGAGCAAACCGTCTGGGGCCTGTTTCCATAAGAGATGATCTCTGACAGAAGGACTGAGAGAGAGAAGAGAAGTAGCATTTGCAAACTGGTCAAGAACTGCAGAGGAATGGTTCAGAGGAAAATGCCAAGAGCCAGAGTGATAAATGCTTGCAAGTCGCTGGTCCGGAGGAAAATCCAAATTAGGAAAAGCTGCAGAATTGGGCTTATCTCCACTCCAAGTATCATGCCATAGGTTGATCTCTTGACCATTCCCAACAGTCCAGGCACTACCCTGGTGGATGAAGTGAGCTAGGCGGCATATTCTCTTCCAAATGCATGAGCCATAGGCAGTGTTAGTAGGGTCCCAGATGTTGCTGCTTCTGAAGTAACGGCTCTTAAACCAAGAAGACCAGATGGTGTTCAACGTAGCTGCCTGCCAGCCAAGCTTGATTAAAGACGCTGCATTAACTTCATCAATCCTTCTAATACCAAGGCCACCTTCCAACTTCGGGAGGGTAACTTGAGACCAATTCACATAATTAATCTTGAAGGTAGTAGCATTTCCGGACCAAAGAAAGTGTCTCATTAGACATTCAATAGCTTTGCAGATGGAGACTGGAAGTGGAAGGATGGCAGCTGGGTGAATGGGGATAGAGGAGAGCACATGTTTGATGAGGATTAGGCGACCTGCAAAGGAGAGAGTTTTGGCTTTCCAAGCTGACAACCTAGCATTAATGGAATCCAGAAGAGGGAGGAAATGAGCTCTTTTTGGAGAACCAAAAACTATGGGGAAACCCAAATACTTAAGTTGCACCAGGCTCTCCTGTAGGCCAAGGATGGAGCAGATCCTAGCCTTTCTTCGAATGCCGCATTTGCCAATGTGAAGCTGGCTCTTAAGGAGGTTAAAGTGCTGGCTAGATGAGGATTGGTATATCTCTAGAAGGTCTTACAGAGCAAGGACTCCAGAAGTGGCTCCTTTCATGAGGATGATGATGTCATCAGTATAGAGCAGGTGGCAGGGGGTAGAGGGGATAGTGGAGAGGGGAAGGATGATGCCTTGAGCTTGAAGGTTATGGAGGTGGAGGCTTAGAATTTCTTCTGTAATAATAAACAAGTAAGGTGATAATGGATCACCCTGTCTAAGACCACAGTAGGAGCTGAAGAAACCAAGGGGCGATCGATTGATGAGGACTGAGCATCTAGTTGTACAAACACACTCTTTCATAAGGGATATCCAGGCTTCAGAGAAGTTGAAGAACCTGAGAGCTGAGAAAAGGAAAGTCCAATTGAGTTTGTCAAAGGCTTTGGAGATGTCTAGCTTTAGGTAGATAGATCCTTTGCTGAGCTTGGATTTAAGTTTTTAGAAGAGCTCAAAAGCCAAGGCTGAATGGTGGTGGATGGAGCGGCCTTTGATGAAAGCTGCCTGGTTTGTGAAGATCAGCTTTGGAAGGATGGTGGTTAGTCTGGAATTTAGGATTTTAGATATGATCTTATAGGAGAAGTTCAGTAAGCTGATAGGTCTGAAGTCTGCAAAAGTATCAGGGGATTTGGATTTTGGGATGAGAGCAAGGAAGAAAGCATTGGAGGATTTCAGGATTTTTTTTGTTTGAAAAAAGTGCTGCACAGCCTTGATAACTGTCTGGCCTATAATTCCCCAAGCTGAAGTGTAAAAGGCGCCATTGAACCCATCAGGCCCCGGAGAGCTGTTCTTCTTGAGGGCAAAAACTGCTGCTTTGATCTCTGATTCTTCTGGGATGGAAGTTAGCATAGAGTTTTCCGAATCTGAGACCTTGGGGCTGTCAGTTTGGAATAAGATGTGGTGGAGCTGACCATTGTGGGGTTTGAATAGGTTGGAGAAGTAATCCAGTGCTTGAGCTTGAATGATGAGAGGGTCATCTGTCTGGGAACCATTGATAGAGTGTGGTTAATACTGTTGAAGTAGCTCCTGGATTTGGCAGATTGATGGAAGAATTTTGTGTTCATTTCTCCCTCTTTAAGCCAAGTGATTCTGGACCTTTGTTTCCAATGTATCTCCTGAGCTTTGAGGGCATCATGGAGACCAAGCTTCGCTGATGTGAGGTCATTCCAAAGGGAATCCGAAGGAGAGGAGTCAAAGCTCTGTTGACAGCTCAAGACAGAAGCCTCTGCAGCTTGGATGTTAGAATGGATTTGTCCATAGGTAAATTTGCTCCAAAGTTTTAGAGCCTGCTTGAGAGTCTTGAGCTTATGAGCAAGGATGTACTGGGGGTTCCCGTCTACAGGGGCATCCCAACTGGATGCAACAACCTGAAGAAAGGAAGGGTGAATTAGCTCCATTTCAAGTAGATAAGCCTTGCCAAATAGGCCCTAATTAGATACATTTTTTTTTATTATAAAGGGTTCAGATGTTATTTAAAAAAGATTACTAAATTGAAGGAGTGGAACTAAAGTAGGGGCCACGTATTGAGAATCGTAGGCGATCAAAATGAACACCCTCACTAGTATGTGATGTCTCAAACTTTTACTCGAGTAGGAGTTGGCCCCGCCATGAGACTGGGCCTCATGTTAGTTGAAGATCCGGAGACATCCTATAATCAATGATGTCATTCATTTTGAGTGTCTTTAATTTTCTAATAATTGGGCCCCGATTGGAGTTCCACTTTTTTTCAACTTCAAAGAATTTCCTTTTTCTCATAGGCTCAAAGGATCTTAGCTCTTTTATAAATACATTAAAAGTTAGCTAAGTCATGGTATGCATTCCTTTTCTCCTTGCACACAACCCTGTGCACCTCATAGTGGGGCCTATCTGATGGTCCATCTGAATGAACCACAGACATAAGAACCCCGAGTTAAACCCGATCCCCGAATTTGCATCCATCCGAATGGACTAAACCATTGGATCGATTATGCACCCATTTTTCTACAATAAAAACTTGTGGGTCATTGATCAAGAGGGCTTAGGATGATTAGGTGGGGTTCATTCTTTGTACATGGGTAGGCTACAAGCAGATCTTTCAATCCCCTCCAGCCTCAGCCCCATGTAGGCCCGAGGTGGGCTTCACAGCAAGGTATGCATGCGCACTGCTCGCACGTTGTAGCCACTTAACACACCCATATTAAGAATTACGTGCAAGTAGAGAGTCCAATCGGCTTGGACCCTAATGCCAAGGTCCGGTCCAGCCTAATAAGGCATCCAAAGTCCAGACCTTAAATTTGGGTCAAAGACCCTCCTGTTGGCCAAATTGACAGTCCGAGTCCTCAGTTGCCGAACTCAACATTGAGTTTGGACAGATATAAGCCGGACAAGGGTCCATTGCCAGCCCATTTCAGTGAGACCTATTGTGTCAGTATCGTTTAAGACCCCGTGTCGCTCTGGTCTGTAAAATGAAAAGTTTCGACCAAATCATAGTTTTGACGAAACTCTACCGAATTACATTTCGGGAAAAATATAACAAAACATAATATATATATAAATATTATATATTAAAGAATAAAAAAATAATAAATATAGATATAATCTAGAGGAATTTACCTGGTAGAGCCTTCTAGGATCCTATACCACTTCAGAGGTGTTGTATTTACCATGGACACGGATAAGGCTCTACATGTCCGTTTTTTTTTTTTTTTTTTTTTTTTTTTTTTTTTTTTTTTTGTCGTTTAGCGAATGGTCGATATCGACCACTATTATGGTCGATATCGACCATTCTGCGGGAAGCCAAAAAAAAATTGGGTTTTTCAGGATGAAGAAGAGGGGAGGAGGAGGAGGAGGAGGAAGAGGGAGGAGAGGGGAAGGAGGAGGGAGCATACAGTACCCCACAAGGCTCAAGCACCTGTACAAATCCAAATTCCCATTCCTCCCAACAAGCATATTGAAAACAACATACAAGAAGAGGGCCAAGACCGTCACCCAACCCAAGATGATGGCGAAATGGAGTCTTGCGCCAGATCTGGCGCGTGTTGATGCCTAGCTCTTCGAGGAGAGGAAGCTCGTCGTCGAAGCAGCCGCCTCCGCCGCCGTCGATGGTGCCGCTGGCGAAGACGAGGGCGGAGAAGGAGGTGGAGGCGGCGGCGGAACTGATTTCATCATCCAAGATTCAAAGAGAAAAATAGGATCGGAGTCACCGATCGTGGATGATAAAAGCCTAATCCCCAATCCGAAAGGACTTTTACCTCCCCCTCTCCTCCCTCCTCCTCCCCTCTTCTCCATCCTGAAAAATCCAATTTTTTTTGGGTTTCCGCAGAATGGTCGATATCGACCATAAAACTCCCATCTTCTCCATCCTGAAAAACCCAATTTTTATTTGGGTTCCCACAAAATGGTCGATATCGACCACTTTTATTGTCGATATCGACAACATAACTAAAACAAAAAAAATACAGTCATTGTTAGTATCGACCACTTTTATTGTCGATATCGACAACATAACTGAAACAAAAAAAAATACAGTCATTGACAGTATCGACCACTTTTATTGTCGATATCGACCACTGTAAAACAAATGGAAAAAAAAAAATGATGATGGCTGAGATCAGTACTTCGTTCGGGTATACAAAACCTGTTTTTGTCTTCTATTTAGTTTTGATTTGGAGAGTAAATTTGAATGGGAAACAGCAGCAGCAATCAAGAGAGAAAAATTCCATCTCCTCCCTCCTCCTCCTCCTCCTCCCCTCTTCTTCATCCTGAAAAACCCAGTTTTTTTTTGGATTCCTGCAGAATGGTCGATATCGACCATAAAAGTCGTCGATATCGACCATTCGCTAAACGACAAAAAAAAAAAAAAAAAACGGACATGTAGAGCCTTATACGTGTCCATGGTAAATACAACACCTCTGAAGTGGTATAGGATCCTAGAGGGCTCTACCAGGTAAATTCCTCTATAATCTATTCTAGTAAGTCTTCTTAAATTACATTTTGAGAAAATATAAGAAATACAAAGCATATATATATCTAAAAAGTATTAAAAATTTTAATTATTTAAAACATAGTTTTATATGAAAAGTAATATTTCAACTAAAATTTAGCAAAATTCAAACCGAAAAATTTAAACTGAAATTTCATATCCGCCACTTGACCGAAAAGAGAAATTGATAACAGACGGTATCAACCCCACCGTAGGTTACAAATTCTGGCCACAGGACAGAGAATAAATCAAATCTGAAGATTGATGATCAAAACATGTCCCCATTGCATGAGAACTCCTACACTCCCACGTCTCTTTCTGTAGACGTATACGTGCCAATATCGACAACATGAAAGTCTACCCAGCAAGAGAGCTGTCAAAATCATCCAACCCAGACAAAAAGGTCAGTAATCTTTAGTGGGGCCCACATACTAGACAGTTTGATCTTTTGGATGGATGGATGCATTGATGTGGGCCCACACCTTCTCTTCTTTCCATGAAGGAGAGTGTCGTTAGGAGACTGGAGAGTCCATCACGTGGCGGGTTGAGGTGACTCACTCACGTCACTCACGATCCGCGATGGAAAAAAAAAAAAAATGATTCGATACACTTCGTTAGCAAGACATTTTATGGTTTGCCTTTTGGCTGGTATTGGCTGGCAGTAAGGCCCACCTTTTCTATGGTTTGGATGACTTGCCGGATCTCACACATCTACCTCAAATGGCTCAGATTGAACAGGCAGAAGGGCCTTCTTCTAATTCCATTTCTTGAAAACTTGCTCTTCTTCTGAATCTTTGATTTCTTGAATTTTGTTGCAGGTGGCAACCACCCTCCTCCATAGGCCCGTCCCTATATATATTTAAGGCATGATAAGGGCAACCTAGGTCAAGCCCTACACTCGCATAGTTCAAAAACTCGAAAAATGTTTGGTTTTTCTTTGTTTTTTTTTACCCCAGCTAAGGATTTAATACCTTGTGAGACTCACACCAGCAAAAAGACACATCTCATATATATATATATATATATATGAGGTAATGAAAACTCACACATATAATAAAACACAATAGGTATTTGGCAACTCACATATATAAGTAGAGGGGATGTCTGGTTCAAAACATAGACTTCCTAATGAGAATTGCTGCTTCTTACTGGTAAGGAGCTGTTCTAAAAAATGTCATCAACTGGCCGAGAGGGTAAGTCAAAAGGTCAAAAGTGGTTTTAAATGATTTCTCATAATTTTTTCTTGAAAATTGGCAAAGGGTTTGCTTTTTATACTGACTTCTTTTGAGTTTTTTTTTTTTTTTAGAAAGATTTCTTTTGAGTTGATTAAGCTTTACAATAATTTGTGACGGATCAAATTTTTCACTGAAACTCAAACTTTCTACCCTTCCAAGTATTTTGGGTAAGATTTATGGAGTCTTACATTTTTGAAACAATGGTTTGAATAATAACATTATTTTAAGTCAAAAGGTTCTCCAGTTGGAATTTGAAATCTGGATCCTCTTAAGTCCTCTGACCTGAAGAATTCCTGAGCTGGAGTAGTGAATCTCTAAGTTGAAGAAGTGGAAACCCACAATAGATCTCACATTTTGAAAATTCAAGTAACTCAAAATGAATGCCCTTTGCTCTCTATGTTGATTATATCAAATTTTACTACAATATGAGTTAGCTACATCAGACAATTGACCATAGGATGAATAATATTACAAAGAAATAGAATTGTATTAATCACATTTTCATCATATGGTTTACCTTCCGGTGGGTCAACTATTATTGGAATAAAAGCAAAGAAATCGAAATATAATGAGGGTGTTCATTTTGAATAGTTTTGATTTTCAACATGTGGGCACTAGAATTCCACTCCTTCGACACACAGATTCTCTCTAAGTGGGTCTTACCTTTTACATCCAAGTACCTCAAAGATGGGCCACGCTATATATTCACTAGGGCCAAATTTTAT
Organism: Litsea cubeba; assembly: GCA_012931725.1. Classification (NCBI taxonomy): domain Eukaryota; kingdom Viridiplantae; phylum Streptophyta; class Magnoliopsida; order Laurales; family Lauraceae; genus Litsea; species Litsea cubeba. The sequence goes on from CM022952.1 coordinate 14,507,444, forward strand.
TTCAATCAACCGTGGGACCAGCATTAAATTATTCATACACAAACCACATGATTACACTAAAATTCATAACTAACAGATTAGGGCAAGTCATCTTGAAAGGCTTGATTTTGTGATAGTGGCGGCCTGCACTTGGGTAACCAGGTGGAAAGTCCATCTTCTGGCACCAGTCACATATATGTACCAATCTTTCTTGTATCTCAATGGTTGCATGATTAGATGCGCGCATGCAAAACAGGCCGGTCAAGGGTTCAATGATTGGTGCACCCTCTTCTTCACCAACAAAAACTCATGGGACATGGACAGGCTTTTAAGGGCCATGGTCAAGCCAGAGCCTAAGGAATTCCCTATTTATAGCCTACAACTTTTTGTATTTTACATATATTTTGTGAGTAAATTCCAATAAGTAATCATATTTAATCTCACAATTTCATTTATAGATCTATTCTTATTTTCAAAACTAAATATCCATTAATTTATAGGATCCTATGGTTTATAACCTTCTAAACCTACCACTTGTTGTCTTCGGTTCCAAATAGGCTAAAAAGTTTAATTTGCCTTGAAAACGTATCTTATAATTCTTCATAGTTTTGTGGCTACATAATAATTCTTCATAGTTAAAACTAAAAACGATGACGAAAAATAATGAGACATATTTAGGTCATGTTTGGTAATTAAATCTTTTGAAATTTCTCACTGAATCTTCTTGAAGTTATGGAAAAAAAAAAGTTCTGTAATTGTAAATCTTTGAGGATTTGAGCCAGCAGAACTCTTTTTTGTGATGATTTTTCGGTCTGCGCTCTACCCATATGATTTGGAACTTCTCATTTTTATGGATTTCTACATTGATATAATTATTCTCAGCCATACACATTGATACACTTTAATATCGATGTAAAATTCTCGCCTATATAAATCCTCAAAAGAGAAATCCCTATCAGGGGCACTGAGGAATTCCTCAAATCTATGGGTTTTTCACGGATTCCTCACTCGTACCAAACATGCCTTTATTTTCAACATTTACAAGTCAAGATCATGCCCCAAGCTTGGGCTTGACATATAAGCCTATAGGGCAAAGCTGACCCAATTTTGTGGCCCGCCTACAATTGAACTAGCTTGGCCTGACCCTTGGATGTTGCATTGACACCCAAGGTTACAACCCTTGGACCGCTACACCACCCTATGTTCCACAATTTGAGTCACAAGCAGTCATAGGTCGATTCTCCATGTGGGTCATAAACTAATAAAAACAAAATACATTATTTTGATTCAGAATTAAATTCATCAGTGAGTTGAGCCCATCACATGAATTAATCAGATTAGGATAGAGACTTGAGCCCATCACATGAATCACTTGAAATCTTAAATCTAAGATTAAAAAGAATTACACCCATAATCCAGGTAAGCCTGTTGTTGAGTGCCCCCCAACATGGCTCAGGTAGGTTGTGGGGTTTGAATCTTGCTATTGGAATTTTCAAACCAGAAGCAGCAGGTCTCATGGACCACATTTCTGAGACAGTAAAAGTTTTGAGGGAAGATGGAAGAAGCCTTTCGCAAGATGTGCCTGCGGAGGATAGATGGTGTAGACAATAAAGTGTCATGGGGGAATCTGATGGTACGAGAGCTGTCCAAAACAGCTGCACCACCACAGAATTATTATTCTCCTCTTATCTGACACCAGGATTCCCACACTTGTATCTTCCAACTCACAAACGTTAAAAAACTTACCATATTTATTCCCTTCTGCTTTTACATTTTCATCTACTCCGAGAAAAGGTGAAACCTGCAGCTTTACTTGCACACCACACCATACAACCCAACACCAAGGAATATGAGATGGCTAGAGAGAGAAATTAAGATGAGGGGTGGCTTCAGTTCTGTCCCTTCTGAGTTCCTTTTGAGTTTTGACTCCTCTCACCCACCAACCAATGTTTCCTCACTCCCCAATGTTTGGTTTCTCTACGGCACCTTCCCATATGGGTGTTGTTGGTTTTTGTTTGATTTTATGTTTTGCTTGAATGGCTTTATCCTTCTTCTTTTTCTCAAGCCATTTGTAATGATTATTAAACATTATATCAAGCAAATGATTTAAAAATATGGATCCCACGATGCCAGGGAACTAACACTTAATTCTTTTTATTATTTTTCCACTATATTAGAAATTTGAACTCTCACTCTTTATGCACACATCCATATTTTCTAACTAGCCGAGCTCCAGCTTAAGAACAACTAATCGATAATTTCATTAGTGGATCAACTTAATTAAAGAAAAAAGCTAAAATCACAATCCCTGGTTGGAATGATAGTGGGCCGGATTTTTCTGATGGATTAGTAAATTTCAAGTGTAATTGAACTCTTAGTTAAATTTTTTGATAATCTTAAGATTTGGAATCGAGCAATGTACTCCATAACAATCAAATGTTATGAAGAAGCAAAAAGGGTGTTTTCTATCTTTTGTATATTTGAGATGGCTTTCTTTTATTTATTTGTAATAGGATTAAGCTAGAGTCTTGGTATGATAGGGATCTTGATGAATGGTTTTAGTTAGTTTTTTTTTTATTAGGTTTTGAACCTTTTGTATTTGCTTTATAAGGGTCGACCAACTCAACCTCCATGTTTTTCACATATTTTATCAAATTTGCTAGTTTTTGTAATTGTTTCTTTCTTCTCTATTTGTTTGAGTGATCTCCCATCCAACTAAAGATTTTATTAAGTGAATTGGTGATCAATGACATGCAATCTACTAATTTTCTTTGCTTTGTATAAACAAATTCAGTTTCATTTAAGATCAAGATTTCTTGGATTTACAAACGATCTAGATTTGGTTTCCTCTGCAACAAATGGAGTAGGTTTTTACACTTTATCAACCTCTACTAATCAACATCATGCCCTTCTAATATCTAATATCTAAGTGGAGTTCTTTTTCTAGGATGCAGTTAGAAAGAAATTCTAATCTGGATTCTTTCACAAACTAGACATTTAATTTAAGATATTGAATTTTTTTTCCTTATCTTTCTTTTTTCTTAATTATCATATATAATTAAGTTACAAGTTGGTGCACATGCATGCAATATCCAACTATTAAGCACAATATAGATTTGATTTGATTATATTGAGTGTTGTATATAGTGCAAAAATACTTTTTCAACTATAAACATACTTAAAAATGTTCATCAACATGATGTGGATCAAGCTAATGATGGACACTTCGTATAAAAAACAATCCCCAAGGCTGAAGTTTGAACCCATGTTGAGGCCAAGACCAGGCCAAAAGTCCCACATACCTGATCAGTTCTATGGTGATGGAACCGATTGGAACCTGAACTTCCACAGTTCTGTTTGCTATTCTCTCTTTCCAAAGTTTCATCCAGGCGAAGGTCTAGAGGATTGTCATTGAAGTCCGCTCTGCACATGATATGAGTGGGAATAACCCAAGTAAAGGAAGTGACAAACACTATCTTTTCCCATTTAATATTCTCTTACCAGTCTTGCACATGCATGTACACCCCCATTTTAATTTATTGACAACACTGATTCTTTATCACAAATTTAAGAGTTTCAAGTTTTTCTGAAGCTAACCCTATAACCCATCCGTAGGGCCTAGCTTTGAATTTAAGCCTCTCAATATGGTATTTCAGTGGCACCCATCTACTAGTTACGCTGGCATGAAAATATAATAGAATCTTCTTAGAAAAATTAAACATAAAGAAAACATATTAGAGAGATCATCCCTTTACATAAATAAAAAGTCTACATGGACCAACTCATGGAGTTAGTCCATGGACTAACCAATGGTTCTCATTGAAATATTGGATGATAACATCCAATATTTGGATGAGAACCATGGAGTTAGTCCATGGTTCTGTCCATGAGTTGGTCCATATAGCAGGACTCTTTTTCTTAAGCAGCATTTGACCATTCTTTTCTTTTCTTTTTCTTCTAGGAATGCCCTAACCGCCACCAAGATTTGAAGATCTCTTCTTTTTGTTTTTTTTTTTTTTTTAAGATGCAAAAGAATTGTATTAAGAGGAAGAGAGATTACAAGGGCTTCAAAAATACAACCCCCAAAAAGAATACAAAGGAGAGCCCAAGGAAAAAAAAAAAACAGCAAGACGACTACTTTAAAAACAGGAGATACTCTCATTTTTATAAGAGTCCTGCTATATAGACTAACTCATGGATGAACACTCTACTTCATAATCCAGATCATTTTAGCTAAAAAAATCACTCAGTGTGGCTGCTGAATTCTTTAATCCAAACTGCTCACACCGGTCTCTCCATTAATGTCACTGAGTTGGAGGCCCACGTTTCGAGTACATGTAAAACACATTATTGAAATATAAAATATAAAATTTATAAATTATATGGGCGTCATGAGAGTGAGAAAATTGGACCAATGCTAAAGCATGTTGATGTGTAATATGCCAGAGGCTTTAAAAATTAGTCATCTTAAACAACAAGGTTCATTGAATAGTATTTTGACATTACATTTGATGGTCTCGGATCAAATAGTTGACAACATGGTACACCAAACTTATATGGTCAGACCAATGAACCTCACAAAAACTCAAACAATATTTTTATTTTAAAATTTTTTTTTTTGTCAAATAAAATTCCATTAAAGAGAATAACAAAACAACAGAGAGAAAGAAAAAGCCCAAAAAGGCTTCATCCCATCCATACTGGATAGGAGCCAACAAGGTGAAAAATAACTGTTACAAAAACAATTCGCTACTTGCCAAGGGGCTAAACTGAGCTAGAGAATGGACTACTCTATTAAATTCTCTAGGAATAAAGAGAACTTAACACGTTCAAAGGACTTAGCAATGTTCAAAATGTCGTTGATGAGGGTAATTAAGGACTAATCTATCAATCCATCCACACATGGAACCACCTCCAAGGCGTTAGAAATAACTTGAATCCATGAAAATCCTTTAGTCACAATATAATTTAGCGTAAAGATTATCGCGAGCGCTTCAACTCTTTGGGAGAGTTGGAGACAAAAGCTCTTATAGCCCTTGCACGTAAAAAGAGAATCATCAAAAGACATAGCAAAGCCACATCCAGCCCTACCATCCGGCCTCTTAAAAGTCGAATCGGTAAAAATTAGAATATTATTGTCAGAGGAAGGTATGGAATGGGTCTCATTCTTTGGGGAAGAAAATATAACATCTGTCGAAGCCATAATATCACACTCCGATAACATGCAATTAAGTTCCATCAAGATTTGTTATGGGTAAATGGAGGAACCCCTAAAAACATAATTATTCCATGCTTTCCAAACGGTCAACCAATGGACAAAGATCCTAGCGACCAACTTCAAATTAAGGTTTGAGTTGGTATGATTAATGGGATCCATAATATTTTTTCACCAATCCAAAATTAGAATGTTGTTGTCTCCCACAGGGATTAATCCCTAGTTGGAACCAAACCAAACAATTCTAGCATACTCAAGTAGAAAACAAAAACACTACTTATGGCTCTTGTTTTTGGAAGAGAATCCGCCGCCTTGCTCACTTCATTCATCAAGGAAGTGCCTGGTGCATTGGCAATGGTCAAGAGATTAACCTTTGGCATGATACTTGGAACGGAGACAAACCTCTCTCTGCAGCTTTTCCTAACTTGAATTTCCCTCCGGATCAGCGTCTGGCCTCCATCTTCCAATCAGGCTCTTGGCATATTCCATTGAATTTTCCCACTGCTGTCCAAGACCAGCTTGCATCTGCCACAGCTCTTCTCTCTCTCAATCCTTCTGCCAGCGATCACCTCTTCTGGAAAGAGGCAACAGACGGTATGCTCTCTCTCAATCAAGCTTGGAACACCATCAGAGCTAGGGGGAATGATCTCCAATGGCCCAGCTTCATCTGGAATGGTAATTCTCTACCCAAGGTCAGTTGCTTTGGGTGGCGCCTGATGCTCAATCGAATCCCAACTGATAATCACCTTCAACGCCTTGGTTTCTACTTAGCTTCCAGATGCAGTCTCTGCTTCAACAGTGAAGAATCGACCAGCCACCTCTTCTTCTACTGCGTCCTAGCCACTTCCATCTGGCGTTGGCTTTTCCGCTGTGCAAGCATCCAGCTTCCCCTACCCAATCACGCATCATCCATTTGGCAAGCCCTTTCCAGAGGTAATGACAAGGCTGGCAGGCAATTCATGGCATCGGTTTTCCTCTCTGTTCTATATGCCTTATGGCTGGCCAGGAATACTGCAATTTTTGAAGATCAGCATCCTCCTCTCAACAAGATTATCTCCCAACTGCAGGATAATCTCTGCTTTTCCTTGAAGAAGATCTCCAAACCATTCTGCAGCCACCAGCTCAGTTCACTCTTCTTTTGTTTCAAAATTGCTCAAGATGATCACTAACCTCCTCCCTGGCTCTTCTTTGGTTCCTGCCTCTGTAATCTCCTTCCTCTGGGGCTCCATGAGCCTTTGTATTTCCTTTGCCTTCTCTTTATAAAATTACCCATTTTATACAAAAAAAAAAGTAGAAAAAGAGCATGGAAAATAGATTCCATATCTCCTTACAATAGATATGACAAATATCATTGCCAATATTAGACTTAGATAAGAGAAGATTACGTACCAGTATAGCTTCTCTTAAACATTTCCATCCAAAAAGAGTAATTCTCAAGGGTAGGTGGAGCTTCCAAAAATTTGTCCACTTAATATGCTTTAATGAGTGATCAACACCTCTGTTATCTTCACAAATGATTTTGTAGGTAGATTTTGTGGTCAAATTACCATGTTTAGTATGGGCCCAAATTCTTACATCTTGGTTTCTATTACGAAGAATGTATATATGCAAAATGGCAACAAAAAATACACTTAATCACCTCAAAACTTCATTGGTAAGCCAAAGGTCATTAACAACCATATATATATATATATTTGGTTCTCGAATCAGGGAAAAGGGTTTACGAAGGCCATTATCAGCTGGTATATATCCAACAGTTGTTCCAAACAGATATATACATTCCCCATTGCCAATTATCCATCCACTTTTATCATTAATAAAATCGACAACCTCAATGAAACCTTTCCAAAACCGCGAGTCTTCCTTCCCACTCTTAGCCTCCCAAAGAGATTTATTGGGACAATATCTAGCTTTAAGTATTTTGGTACAAAGTTCTCATTAGATAAACACCTCCAACATGTTTTAGCCAACATGGCTAGGTTATTATCCCTTGAATGTCTAATACCAAGTCCAACCTCCACAATCGGTCTGCAAATCTCATTTCAATTAATTGTGTGAATTTTTCTGTTCTTGTTGCTATCTCCCCACCAAAATTGACTGTACATTTTATCTAGTTGCACAATAGTACGTTTGGGGAGGCGAAGAACATACATTTTATAAATCGGAATTGAAGAGGCAACATATTTATTAAGGGTATTCTTACGCGCCTGAGAAATGATTGAAACTTTCCAAAAAAGAATCTTACTTTTAACATTGTCTAGCAAATCTTAAAAATTCCGAGTTTTTCTTTTTCGAAAGAGGAGGGAGTTGCCCAAATATTTATCAAACTCCCCCATAAATCTAACTCCTAGAATCGAGGCTAAAACTCTGTGCCTTTGGTAACACGCACCTTTAGTAAAATGGGCAGCCGATTTTTCATAGTTGACAAGTTGACCAGAGATCGAACAATACTCTTTCAAAATAACTTTAATTATCCTTAATTACCTTGTTAGGCGATGCCCTATAGAAAATAAAACTATCAACCGTAAAGAACATGTGCGAGATACTTGGAGCATTTTTGGCTATCTTAATCCCATGGATTGTACCCTTTTTTTCTGCTATCAAAAGCATTCGGGATAGAGCCTCCGCACACAAAATAAAAAGATACGGGGATAGAGGATGCCCCTGTATTATGCCTCTAGAAGGATTAAAATAATCTAGGGGAGACCCATTGAGGAGAATGGAGAAAGAAATGGAAGAGATACAATTATTAATCATATCTATAAACTTTTTGTAAAACCAAACTACCACAATTTAGTCCCATTCGAGCCTATCATAGGCCTTGGCCATGTCAAGCTTAATGCACATAGTTTTACATTTCATTTTCTTCTTAAAAGAACGGAAAATCTGATTATGAGCTATGATAGAGTTATCAGAAATCATTCTACCTTTGACAAATCTCTCTCTTTCTGAAGCTTGGAACCATCTTAGATCAAAGGCCACTGTCAAAAGCTGGTCTGCCCTGGTTTGGAATCCTTATATCCACCCAAGACTTGCCTGCTTCTCTTGGCGACTATTGCTTAGGAAAACTCCTACCGAAACATGGGCTCAGAGTAAGGGCTGCATTCTGGCTTCTCGCTGCCACCTCGTTTTAGTGAGGTAGAAGATGACCTCCACTTGTTCTTCCACTGCTCCTTGGCTTTCCAGTTCTAGAGCCGGTTATTTACTCCATGTGATGTTATTCTTCCGATTAGTCACACCTTTTCAGCTATCTCCATTTGTTTTATCCTCTCCAACGATAGAGATGTCTCAGGTAGAAGAGGGGCAGCGGCTATTTTCTTCCAAGCCATCTCAGTGCTTTGGACGCTCCGGAATGACTCTAAGCACCACAATAAAACTCCTTCTCTGGAACGAGCCAAGAGAATTCTTTCTAACCGCTTGAAGGATCTGGTCATTTCTCTTGCTGGCAGCAAGCATCATCTTCCTTCCCATCCCATTCTTATTTACTTGGGTGTTAATTGCTGAAGCTTTAGCTATGTTGTTCGCAGCTACTCTTTAGTTTGTGGTGCTGCATTTTCTATTCAGTTCAGTGGTGTAGCTCTCCGCTTCAATGATGCTTCTGTTTTTGCTCTGTGGTGCTGCGTTGTGGTGCTCCTTTCTGCTGTTTAGTTTTGTGCTGCTGCTGTACAGTTCAGTGCTGTTTTTTTGGTTGCTCTGTCCCTGGCACCTGCAAGTTTCTTCTTCCAATTGCCTTCAATGTATCTTTTTTGGGGCTGTGCCGTTTGGTGAAATGCTTTTTGTTAAGGTGTGCAGGTTTGCATTTTGCTTCTTTTGTTTCGCTCTTCAGCATTGCCTATGCTTTCTTGTACTCTTTCAACTGTTGAGATTCTAGTTTTTGTTTTCTTTGTATAGTGTTCTTTTTTGGTGGGGCTGCCTTTCTGGGTTGGCGTTTTTTGTAAGCCTTCCCTGTTCGTTTTTTCTTTGTATTGTTGGGGGCTTTTGCTCTTTTCCCTCTCTTTCTCAATACAATTTACCTTTAGCAAAAAAAAAAAAAGACAGGCACTTTGAAAAGGCCCAATAATTTTTTCTAATACGATTTTCAGCCTATTAGCTATAATCTTGGAAATAATCTTATAGCAAACATTACAAAGACTAATGGGTGTAAAAAAGTTGCAAAGAGCTATCTTAGTAAGAGATTTGCTTTGTCCAAAGCATACCCCTACTTTGTACAGGGCCTACCTTGATGCATGCCAATGCAACGGGCAAAGGAATAATAAGTCATCAAAAAAATAAGTGATTGAGCAAATATTATTTTAACCCTCGATTTGAGGGTTTAATAATTCCATTAGTACATGACCTTTTATTGTTACTCAATCCAACAACAGTAGATGATGTTTTAAATTAGGATGTGTACCAATCAACTGCCATAGGTGTGTCGTGGGGTTTGAATTGATCATTCGTGGACCCCTATATGTCATATTTGTTATTAATGTTGTTTTTCTATATGAGAGCTGTTAGCTTTTCTGCCGGTGGTTCTTGATTAACTTATGTTGGTCAGTCATCAAAGCAGTAGGGTCTTATCATTAGAGTGTATCATGGCCTCCACTTGGACAGACTTAGGATGCAAATCCTTGGAGATCATATTGTTTCAGAAAAGTCTCTTCCAAGTTACGACACTATAAATCCATCAGTGGGGCCACTTCTGAATACCCAACCTCTCAAAATAAGTGTCTCCCATATTTTATTTTTGGACCCACCATAAGATTGATTACATGCAGAATATGCATGATTTGACTCCCTTTATTTTATTTTTCATATCACATGTTTTTTATTGCATGAACTTGGTCCAAGGCTAATGCAAAGGAAGATAATAGTTTTTGATTGCTTGATTTAAGATGTGGACCAAGTTCTATGAGTCCTGCCTTGAGAATCTGAATTCTATAACCGGTTAATTCCTTATCTCTCAGATAGGTTCTGCTTAGATTGATGATGAGGGAGAAAATTGCTAGACTAATACAAAAAACACATTGTAATCTCTCTTTCTCAGGTACAAATACAATAAATTAAGAGTATACCAATAAAATGAAAGGGAAAAAAATAAAATAAAAGCTGAGAGAAAAGAAGAAAAGAGGATAAGTTATTTTCATTTTCAAATGTGTATTGAGAGGCATGAGGAATCCATGTCCTCCAAGTCCTCCAAGCACGCCAGACAAAGTTGTTTCAGAAGGGAAAAGCAAGTTGCTTTTAGACCAAAAAAAAAAAAAGAGGGATCAAAGCCCATAATGCCTAGGAAATTGCGGGTCTTGTGATCCCATCTCTCCCTCTATATTAAGTTGCAGGCAGCTTAGTGCAACTCAACTCATCCTCTTCCCTTTCCTTCTTACACCCCACCAAAAACCACCCAGCTCTTAAAAAACCTCCTGTTTAGTTCATCTGACCTTTTTTTCCCCCACCAAAAGAAAGATAAAAGGGAAGAGAAGCCCAAGAAGAAAAGGTGGCTCCTCTCATGTCTGTTTGTTTTTGCTAACCAAAAGGAGTTTGGCTTATGAAGAATTTCCCACTACCATCATATTTCTCTTCCTTCCTTCCTTCTTTCTTCCTCCTCTCTCTGTCTCCCTCTCCCAACTTGGAGGTGATTTGGGGTAGGCAGTTGTGTATTCTTGGGAATGATCCATGAAGAGGAGTTGCCAATCTTTTCTTTGTTTGCTTTGAGAGAAGTGGGGTTTGGAGCTTGATTGTTGGAGAATAGTTTTCAATACTCATGGGTACATGCATTCATACCAGCATATAAATATGCCTGGCTCCCTGTATGCCATTTGTAAAGTCAAATCATGTGTTGATTGACTTCGTGGATGGCGTGCGAGGAGCCATGCATGTTGCATTATTCAATGGTGCATTTGCAATAATCTCTCTCTCTCTCTCTCTCTCTCTCTCTCTCTCTCTCACTCACAGACACTCCATGTAGATGATGGATCGAGGGTATATGGGGATTTAGGGAAAGGCTAGATCGTTTCTTCCTAGTCCACAGTAATATATTTATATTAAGATAGCATTAAAATGTAGGGAGATGGGCGTGTGAGCCAGAGTTCGAGTTCCTAGTGTAGCAAACAATAAAAAAATAAAAAATGAGAGCAATGATTAGCTTCATACTTCAGTTTGAACCTAGGTGTAAGCCTCACTTAGATACACGTCAATCATAAGAGTGGAGGGGAAGGAAAATCAGGTTGGCATCTAAACTGCCTAAAGCACCATCACATCATCTTGACTTTCTTTATCTTTTGTCCTTCTTAACTTAGAGACATTGATTTTTTGGGTCTTCAATCCAAAAATCACAACTCTTAGACTAGATACATTTATTTAAGAAGATATAGGGGGATCTGTGTCCAATCTTTCACTGCGAGTATGATTCATCTATTTTAAGGCTGGGGGATCAAACCTATTTTAGAAAACACAAACTATATAATTATACTATTCTTGTTGTTTTGGATAATCACTATAATTATATTGTTGTTGGTTGTTGTTTTGGATACTCATGCTCTTGACCAGATATTCTTTTGTCACCTACAAGTTTGGTTTGTCACATTGGTGTGGAAATTATGCAAAACCAGTTAATAATTAGGTTTTCTCTTTCATGGTTCTTATATTTGGTTCAGAATTATTAGGCCCTACAGGTACTGCAATCTCCAGTCTAGTACCCCTCTCTCGTGACCACCATGTGCTTTTGTTTCTATTTCAGAAGTTAGGATTCTCTCTCTGCCTTTCTTTGGAAGGACTAATATTCTCTAAATCAGGTCTGCTCTCTCTCTCTCTCTCTCTCTCTCTCTCTCTCTCTCTCTCTCTCTCTCTCTCTCTCTCTCTCTCTCTCTCTCTCTCTCTCTCTCTCTCTCTCTCTCTGTATATATATATATATATATGGGTCTATCACCACTAGTAGGTAGGGTGACCTGGACCCTCATCTGGTGAACTTTATCAAAGTTGGCTTGACTGTACAAGTCACAAGTGGGACAACCCAAACCATCTGACTTCCTTAGTTGGACCATGGCTGTGATTGTCTAAGTAGATTTCCAGTCCAATCCTCTGGCCATCCAACTAAGTGGTTCCCCTTCATAGGGTTTGGATTAGAAATTTAAAACCAAACTATACAATGGTAAGGAGTTGCATTGATTAGCTGACTTAATAGGTATGCATGATGCCCTCATATCTTGAGTCCCTTGATCTGATGACCCCCATTCTGGAAAAGCCATTACCCCAAGAGATGAAGTTCTACTAAATGAACATCCACGCAGGATTCTCAGATCAATAGCCTGGGTCACCACGCCATATGTTTCACTTATTCAAATGAGGATCTTAATCCTGGCAGGATGTGGAGAATCCGATAGTGGGGTTTATACAATGGAGTTTACTCTAGTGATTTAAGTAATGCTGGGGACAATGCTTAGCTATGATCACCCTCCTGGATTGGACATTGCGATTGGTCTTATATCTATAGTAACTCACTGAAGTGGATTTTTTATCAATAATAACTCTACATTTATTTGCTCTGCAATATCATTTGTAACAATTTGTAGTGCTGATGATGATGATAAACTTGATTCTTTCACTTATGATTGACAGTATGGCAGGAGAGAGAGATCAGGTCTTTTAATCATCTTGCTGCTATTGTTGTTGTCTTCATCATCCTTATTTCCATGTTTCCTTGTTACCGCCAGTATGGATGTCAACCTGATGGTTCAATTTGTAGGTTCCTTCAAGTTAACTGTTCAAATCTACATCAAATGTCAGTGAATAATCTACGTCCTTAAGATGGCGATAGGCTTTGTTTTTTATTTTCCAAGACATCAAATGAGATTTAAATAAGTGATGTGCTTGGGCGGTAATCTT